>CM054057.1:165808735-166322113 GCA_028641055.1 Alopecurus myosuroides
AGAGTTTTTTTTGTGTCATTGAGTTTTTCACGGAGATGTTGGGCTTTGGTGCGAGATGCTGTCTTGAACATGGCATTGATGGCAAACCATGCAGCAATTGTGCTATCCATACCAAGCACATGTGACAAAATCTCTGGAGAGAGCGAATTCAAAAGAAAACGCAACACTTGTTGATCGCGAGAAATCCAAGCCACATATGCAGGGTTTTCAACTTGAATCTTCTTCTTCTCGGTATCCTCACCCTCAATGGTTTTGACAGGTGCGCGGTCGGAGCCATCGAGTAGCCCCATGACATTGGCGCCTCGAAACGCGGGGATGATGAGAGACTGCCACAGAAGGAAGTTACCCCGCGTCAGTTGTTGCGACGGAGGACTGCCGAGAGCCGCAGCCAGAGACGAGCTTGACGTTGAGGAACTCATGATGGGTTAGGGTTTAGTTGGGATTGGTATCGGGTGTGGAATTTTGGCTTGTGATCGGATGTGTTATTTGGCTAGGGTTTTTTTGGAGGCAGCGGCGGTGGATCACTACGGCGACGGCGGTTGTTTGTCGTGGATGTGCGGAGGTGGCGGCTTGGGACAGCTGCACGGCGGCAGATCAGTTGTTTGTCGAGGATGTGCGGCGGTGGCGGCTTGGGACAGCAGCACGGTGGCAGATCGGATCCTTCTTGGTTTTGGGTTGTGAGTTGTTGAGATGATGGCGGCAGAGGTCTCTCTGCGGCGAATCGTCGGTCTTCTTGTGTTTGTGCAGCGGCGACGGCGGCTTGAGAGCGGCAAGGTCGGCGGCAGCTAGGTCATGGGAGGAGGTGCTCTGATACCATGTAGAATTGCTGCACTAGCCATATAGACCAAACGTCCGAACTGATGGAAAGGGGCTAGGTGTGTATTTATATTTCAACACATTCTAAATTGCCTATTTGCTTGAAAGTATCGATGATGCACCTTATAAATATGAGATTTATGCTATACTTGAATATTGCTTTGATAATTACAAGGATTGTAATTACTACATACTTGATTATCTTAATAGATTCTCTCCCCCAAAGGGAGAGACTAATGCCTTGCACGAGCCTATGGAAGAATAAATTGCTGAAACTGGAAACTCATTGGATGAAAAAACAGGAGGAGGGTAATGATCAAGAGGAAGAAGAATGGAGCTACCCATGTCTACGTCCAAATGAGAGTAACTCTTTAACTCATAATTGTGATGATCCTATTGATTCTTTTGAAATATCCCTTTTTGATGAAGTTGATACTTGCTATACTTGTGATCTTGATACTACTATGAATGAAATTTGTGATAATGATATTGCTACTATTATCTATGATAATCCATGCTACTTTGATATCCTCTATTTATTCCAACTATTGATATGCATGATAATGAGGAAGTTTGTTTAGAAAATTTATATGATAATGCTCTTGATGATGGTCCTATGTTACTTGATGTTATAAATTATAATGCTACTGAAAATAGGATTTCTATAATGTGTCCTATACCTTTTATGAGTGATCAATCATCTCGTTTCAATATTGCTAAAAGTGGGAAAAAAGAGGAGCTGATTTTAAATTTTGATCCCACTATTTTGGAGCTTGATATGAATTGCGTGCTTTTAGACCACGACAAACATGATTTATGTGATAATTATGTTGTTGAGTTTGTTCATGATGCTACTGAAAAAATTTATGAGATAGGAAAATATGGTTGTAGGAATTTTCATGTTACTAAAACACCTCTCTTTTTGTTGAAAGTTTTGAAGTTGCTCTTGTCCTACCTGTTAAATGTAATATTGCCTGTATTAAGGTATATCGTATGTCTCTGTATACGGTTAGCTCTCTCCCTGTACAACTCGTCTTAGGCCACTATATTAACACGTAACAGGTATGGACACAAGTACCGTTCCGTCATTGTGTTTGACATGGTATCAGAGCCACGAGGTCTCGAGTTCGAGAACCTGCTCACGCAGTATTAAAAACAAAAGAAAAAAAGATTCCGCGGCCCGCACAATCCCACGCTAAGGACTAAAATAGCCTAGACGTGAGGGGGAGTGTTGAAATATAAATACACGCCTAGCCCCTTTCCATCAGTTCGGACTTTTGGTCTATATGGCTAGTGCAGCAATTCTATAGAATGCACCCTTCCAAGCAGTAAATTCCTCAATTTGTTCCACATCATAAAAATTCATGATTTCCCTTAACACAAGAAGATATGGTAACATCATCATTATACTCACATTGAAAAGGGAGGTGTTTATACCTCCTACGGCAACGATATTTATCAAAGTAATAAGTAACATTATAAGTAGAGCACAAGTTTTTAGCATAGTCATGCAATTTATTAATCTGCTCCCATAAGTGTTTCCCTTTTTGTGACAAGCGGTGTTCCTTATAATAATTTTGTTGTTCTTCCATGAACCCAAATAAATCACCCATTGATAGCAAGATAAAGGAAGTAAAAAGAAAAACAATAACAAAGTAAAAAAAATTGGAGGTGACAAACTCCCCTTGCAGAAATTCTCTTCCTCCCCGGCAATGGCGCCAGAAAACTTGTTGATGGGAGCCTTAACGCCCTCGTTGGTAAACCCCAAAAGAAAGGTTGTGAAGAGTGCATCAGCAAGTTTTCCCTCAAAAAAGAAAGCAAGGTTGAATCGACCAGTAGGAGGACAAGCAATCTCTGAAGGTTGATGCAGCTGAGGTGGCAGGGCGCACTACCGGTTCAGCAGCAACGTGGAACCTACACAATACAATCAAATCACTTTGTCCCAACGAAGCAGTGAGGTTGTCAATCTCACCGGTTTTGCTAAACACAAAGAGGTTAAACATATGGTGTGGAAAACAGTAGGAAAACAGTAGGAACAGTATGACAACAATATGAAAGCGTAGGTGATTTTATCAGTATGAGGAAAAAGGACCGGGGTCCACAGTTCACTAGTAGTGTCTCTCCGTGAAAGATAAATAACATGTGTGGTGAACAAATTACAGCTGGGCAACTGACATAAATAAAGGTTGCACCGTAGTGCATATGCAAGACATAAAGATTACTATGTGATTCATGCGGGCATTACAACAAGATACATAGACCGTTATCCAACTACATCTATGACTAATAATCCACCCTCCGAATATCATCCGAACAAACGTTGGGTATTAAGTTGCAAGCAACAAATAATTGCAGTAAGAAAAGTGTGTAATGTAAACAATAATATCATCCTTAGACAAAAGCATTGTTGTTTTCTCCCTAATGGCAACAACACATCCTCCATCCGTCACGTTTCTGTCACTCGAGCACAGATGCAAAGGAGGCATGAACCCACTATCGAGCATAAATACTCCCTCTTGGAGTTACTAGCATATACTTGGACAGAGCATCTACTAATAACGGAGAGCATGTAAGATCATAAATAATATATGCATGAAGATAACATGATAGATTCATAATCAAAATACATATCATTCAACATTCACCGGATCCCAACAAACACAACATGTAGCATTACATAAAGATGATCTTGATCATGTTAGGATCACAAGATCTAAACATGAGGCACAAAGTGGAGAGAACAACCATCCAGCTACTGCTATGAACCCGTAGTCCAGGGATGAACTACTCACGCATCGCTTCGGAGGAGGGCATGGTGGTGTAGACCCCTCCGGTGATGATTTCCCTCCCGGCAGGGTGCCGGGGAGAGCTCCAGAACCCTCTCAATCTCGCGATGACGATGACGGCGGCGTCGGGTGTTTTTCGGGAAAAGTGGGATCTCTCTAGGGTTTTTGCCTCGGGGGGATTAAATAGGCGAAAGGGTAGAGGCGGTGGAGGCATGGGGGCCCCACACCACCCCCTGGCGCGACCAAGGTGGGGACCGCACCACCCTATGGCGTGGGCCCCCTGAGGCCCCCTCCGGGTCTCTTCGGGACTCCGTGGAACATCTGGGATTTCTAAAACTTCCGGACTTCAAATTTTCCAATTCCGAGAATATTTCCAGAACAACTTTTCTGAAACTAAAAACAGCAGAAAACAGGGAACTGGCTCTGTTGCATCTTGTCAATAGGTTAGTCCGGAAAGCGATAAAAATGAAAAAAGTGTATAGTAAACATGTGGTAAATAACATTAAAATAACATGGAAAATCATAATTTAGGGATACATTTACGACGTATCAGATTCCCAAGGCATCCCCTTCTTCATCAACAATTTATCAGGTCACTTCTAGTGAAACTATATTTTTATTCAGTCACATCATATGAAGTTTACTTGGAGCGTCTGTTTGTTTTTATTTTGTTTTCCTTTGTTTTATTTTGTTTTCTTTGATGCAAGAATATAGTTGGACCCTAGCATCCTTGTTTGGGAGAGAGACATGCTCTGCCTTTTCATTTGAATACTACTTATGCTCGTATTCTTAGTTTTTTGTTCTAGCTGCTGCAAATATTCCTGTTTAGCCCTTGTTTTTCTTGCATCTCTTATTCAGAGCTGTTAGTTTTAGTAGTGTTATGTGAGTACTCTCATGTTTTCTTGCTGTATCATTTAGAGAGTTTTTGTTAAAACATATTTTTTATGGTGCTTGTTGGGAAAAGAAACTGTTGCATGTAGTAGAATTTATAAAGATGCAAATAGAAGCTTGTATAGACCGTGGCTAGACTTTTTCTTACCATGCTAGATGTTATTTTAATTATAAAGTCTAGTGGTTATTTAATAGCATGATTTATCTCAAATAGCTGAGACTGTTTAATGTGCCATTGAAAGAATCATGAGTTGTTCTTGTCATATTGAAACATAAATTTGTGGTGTTCTCCTTTGAATATTTTATTTGGTTGACTTGGCGCATGCTTACACCATGTTTATGACTACAAACCAGTCACTTATAGCCTCTATGATAAAAAGGTTTTGAACTTTTGGTACCACTTATGCTTTGATTAATTATGTTTTTGTCGCTATGCATGATATGGCCAGATTTGTCGCTCCCAGTCTTTTGCTAGCCTCCACTTGTACTGAGTATGAGCTCTACTCGTGCATCCAACTCCCAAAAACCAAAGTTTGCCAAATGTGTCCACAATACCTACCTACATGTGGTATTTAACCGCTACTCCAAAGTAAATTGCTCATGCGTTATCTTTAAAACTTTCAAAATTACTCCTGTTTTGTGTTCCTGTTTTTGCTCATGAGGACGTAAATATAGAATCTTTATATCACTTGTTGATTGGACTTTCACAACCTGTACTAGTGGTTTCATCCTCTTATCTAATTGATAGAAGAGCTAGCAGCGAGGTGCCCAGCCCCAAATTAATACAAACAAATTCTCTTCACTATTTTTGCCCCTGATTTATCAGTCAAAGCATAACTGTGTAAACAAAAGAGAAATAGGGAAGACCTTCTACCCAGATGCGTCCTTCTATGGGAGCCTCTCTTGCGAAGTCTAGTTGGCTTGTGACGTACTGTATTTTCTGTTTACCATTCGTTGACATAAGCATACACCTCTCTAAAAAAATAGACACTCCTCCATGGTATGTGATTGTTGGCAGGCACCCGAGGATTCTGTTAGCCATGGTTTGTGAAAGAAGGTTGGGAGGAGTGTCAAACATTTTATACCTCTGTTTAATAAAATAAAAGTTCTAGCACATGAAGTAATCCCTGCTTCCCTCTGCAAATGACCTTTCTTTTACTTTTATGTTGAGTCTCCATCTTCTAACTTTATGCACAGTTGAGAGAGCATGGTTACAATTCTGAGTTTAATGTGCATTTGTCCCAGAAACATTATTAATTGATTCATGATGTGTTATTGTTTGTTCTCAAATTATTTGTTCTAGTATTCCTCTTAAACTTTGAAGGTGTCCTGGCATTTATGTTTTGCCCCACTCTTAAGGACAAGCGAAATATCACTTTGCCATGTTATCTTCTTGCTTGAAACAAACGTATATCTTTCGAGTGCATTATTATTCATGATCTTTTATTTGTGTTACTTCTCATGATGCAAGGTGATTACTATGCTTTATTGTTAAAAATTTTATCTATCATGCTTGTGTTTAAAGTACTATGATCTCAGCTTACATATGCTTTTACAATTTAGATGATCAAGTTTATGTTGGTAGCATGTCACCTCAGAAATTATGTGTTTTTATCGTTTACCTACTCGAGGACGGGTAGGAACTAAGCTTGGGGATGTTGATACGTCATAAACGTATCCTTAATTTCTGATGTTCCATGTTGTTTTCATGTTATTTACTACATGTTTGCTATATACTTTATGTCATTTTATCGATTTCCAGGACTAACCTATTGACAAGATTCCATAGAGCAAGTTCCCTGTTTTCTGCTGTTTTTAGTTTCAGAAAAGTTGTTCTGGAAATATTCGCGGAATTGGAAAATTCAAAACCCGGATGTCTTAGAATTCCCGAAGGTTCCACGGAGTCCTGAAGAGGCCTAGAGAGGGGCCACAGGGGGCCACACCATAGGGCGGCACACCCCCTGGACGCACCTAGGGGTGGTGTGGGCCCCTCGAGCGTCCACCGCTATCACCCTTTCGCCTATATAATCCCCCCGATATGTGAACCCTAAAGATATCCCACTTTTTCCCGAAAAACGCCCGAGGCCGCCGTCATCATCATCCCGAGATCGGGAGGGTTCTTGATCTCTCCCCGGCACCCTGTCGGCGGGGGGGGGGGGGGGGGGGAATTCATCACCGGAGGGGTCTACACCACCATGCCCTCCTCCAAAGTGATGCGTGAGTAGTTCATCCCTGAACTACGAGTCCATAGCAGTAGCTAGATGGTTGTCTTCTCCACTTTATGCCTCATGTTTAGATCTCGTGAGCTTCCCTACATGATCGAGATCATCTTTATGTAATGCTACATGTTGTTTTTGTTGGGATCCGATGAATTTTGAATGATATGTCTTCTGATTATCAACCTATCATGATATCTTCATGCATATGTTATTTATGATCTTGCATGCTCTCCGTTATTAGTAGATTCTCTGGTCAAGTAGATGCAAGTAACTCCAAGAGGGTGTATTTATGCTCGATAGTGGTGTCATGCCTCCTTTGCATCTGTGCTCGAGTGACAAAAACGTGACGGATGGAGGATGTGATGTTGCCATTAGGGAGAAAACAACGGTGTTTACTTCATTTACATTGTTTACATTACACACTTTGCTTACTGCGATTATCTGTTGCTTGCAACTTAATACCCAACGTTTGTTCGGATGATATTTGGTGGGTGGATTATTAGTCATAGATGCAGTTGGATGACGGTCTATGTATCTTGTTGTAATGCCCGCATGAATCACATAGTAATCTTTATGTCTTTCATATGCACTACGGCGCAGCCTTCATTTCTGTCAATTGGCCAGCTGTAATTTGTTCACCACACATGTTATTATCTTCTATGGAGAGACACCACTAGTGAACTGTGTACCCGGTCCATTTTCTCATACTGATAGTAAACACACTGTTTCCACTGTTTTCATACTGCCGCTATTGTTCTCATACTGTTTTCCACACCATAAGTTTAACCTCTTTGTGTTCAGCAAAACCGGTGAGATTGACAACCTCACTGCTTCGTTGGGGCAAAGTGATATGATTGTGTTGTGTAGGTTCCACGTTGTTGCTGAATCGGTAGTGCGCCCTGCCATCTCAGCTGCATCAACCTTCTGAAGTTACTCCTTCCTCCTACTGGTCGATTCAACCTTGGTTTCTTTCTGAGGGAAACTTGCTACTGTTCTCTTCATACCTTCCTCTTGGGGTATCCCAATGAACGTGTGTTACACGCGCATCAATGGCTTTAGCCAAAGCTCATACTACCAAAAACTTCGGCCCGCAAACTTTTGATCAACACATGTTGAACGCTTGGAGTCCAGCTAAGGAGGTAAAGATCACATTGCTAGAACCAAATCTCTTCACCATCTAATGCTTCCGCTTAGGCGACTGGCTAAAAGAAGAACAGGGAGGCCCTTGGTTCTTACGGCAAAACGATGTGGGGATATTTTCCTACGATGGCTTTGCAGATCCTGACTCTTTTGATCTCAATCACCTACCAGTATGGATCCAAATTCACAAGTTGCCAGTAGGTTACCATGATGTAAAACTCATTACCAATCTGACCGAGAAATTTTTTGGCAAGGTGATGGTAGTGGAGACTAACATCGAGGGTGCTGGGAATTTTGTCCGGGTACAGGTGAAAATCGACTTCAGAAAGGAACTAGCCAGGGTGGTTTCTATTTCACGTGGTGGTCAGAGGGAAATCTATTGCATAAAATATGAGAAGATCCCGCGTTTTTGTAATGCTTGTGGATTTTGTGGCCATACACATCTTTAGTGTGGCACGGGAGAATATGATCTAGAAAAACTTAAGTGGGGAGACAGGCTAAAAGCAGACTGGGAAACTTGGAGAGGTCGAAATTTTGGAGGCAACAGGGGGCTTTTCAGGTGGCCGGGCAGAATGCCAGGTTCGGGTAGGGGTGCTCCTCCTTGCCGTGGTGAGATCGCTCCAAGATGGAGGTTTAACGCCTTGGCGCCAAAAATAACACACACAAGGATAATGACCAGCTCAAAGACATGGCCAACAGCCCGCTCAAAGCAACATATGTCAATATGTTGGACAAGGATCTTCCAGAACCGGGAGCAAAAAGAAGTTTTTTTTTCTGATAGACCATGAAGTGGTGAAATCAGGTGGAAAAGAGGACATGGATAGGTCTTTCCCAACATAGATGGTAACTGATACATAATAACTGAAAAGATACAAATGGAAAAGGAAAACATTAATCGATCGAAGAGGTCGAAGAAGGACGGAGCTAACTCCACTTCACTAGGATCGGCGGGCTCCCGCGAGGGGTCGTTCCGGGAGCAATGAAAACCCAGTTCTACAACTGCCGAGGTATGAAGAAGGCCTCGGCAGTGCGAGCTCTCCAAATTCTAGTGGAGAGAATTAGGCTTGGTATTTTGTTCTTGTCAGAAAGTCATTTAAACAGGACCAAATCAGCTAGATTGATGAGGAGGCTGAAGTTTGATAGGATGGGGATTGTGGAAAGTGATGGTCGAGATGGAGGTTTGCTTATGTTTTGGCATAATGAGTTGGATGTTACGTCTACAAAAATCCACTCTAACTACATCGATATTTGGATTGATGAGACCTTGGCTTCAGGATGGCGATGTACGGGCTTTTACGGAGAACCAGCAGCTGATCAGAAACATATGACATGGGATTATATGAGGGAATTGAAAAACTTGTCGAGTCTGTCTTAGATTTTAGGAGGAAACTTCAACGAAATCACCTCTCGGAGGGAAAAGGAAGGGGGTGCGGCAAGTCCCAAACGCTGCATGCAGGCTTTATGAGACGCTATGTCAGACTGTTTATTGGAAGACTTAGGTTTCATTGGTGATATATTTATGTGGCGATGCAGATGAATTAGAGAACGTGACCGTGCGACTGGCAACCATGGTTTGGTTGTGTTATTCCCACATCTAGCAGTCTTACACGAGAAATTTAACCGTTCGTGGTGGATTCACAGTTCCATGCTGATGTACAACAGATCGATCATGGGAGCCCTTGTCGTTTCGAGGCAAGGTGGCTCTGGGAGGAATCTGTAGATGCAATTGTACAAGCAACCTAGGAGAGTTCCAAGTCTAATCCAGCAATGAAACTAGCCGATGCAACTGGAATTCATAGGGATCTTCATCAGTGGGATAGAAAAGTAATTAAAGGCCCTCGCTCGAAACTTCGGGACTTACAAAGGCAACTAGATGAAATCATGACCGGTCCGATGGATGATGAGGCATTCAACAAACAAAAAATTATACAAATTGAAACAGAGGAGCTCCTAGAAAAGGAGGAATTGTAGTGGGTTCAGCGGGGCAGAGTTGAATGGTTGCGGGCTGGCTATCAAAATACATCTGAAAGAGCATTTCCCCGCATTATGTATTGATGTTTGTTTACAACACAATTAGAGCACTAATGTGTGTTAAGTGATTATAGGATATTATTGTGCTTATTTTATACATCTTGGTATTATTGATATTGTGGAAAACCCCGTTGAAAACCATCAAAGAATTCTGTCAAATGGTGGTTTTACTGTCTGGGCCGGTACTATCGGATGGAGTCCGGTACTACCGGATTTTCCTAATTTCAGTACTGGAATCAGCGCGCACCCTTCTGTCTAATTCAGTACTACCGGCCTCGTCCGGTAGTTCAGCGCGGTACTACCGGCTCCGCCCGGTACTACCGACCATGGATGGGGTGCGTGTGCTAGAGGAGCTGAAGAAGCGCAGTGGGGCGGTACTACCAAATCAGCTCGGTAGTACCAGAGTCACGGTACTACCGAACCAACTCGGTAGTACCGTATTTTCCTATTTTCATCACTTTGACTCGCATTTTCTCGATCCCGTAGCTTCTGTCTAGTTCGGTACTACCGAGGGCATCCGGTAGTGCATCGCGGTACTATCGACTCCGCCCAGTAGTACGGATTGTGGAATTTCGTGTGCGAAGCAGCATTGACCAATGTGAAGATCTCTATGTGCGGTACTACCATACGTCGTCCGGTACTACCGGGCGAGGCAGTAAATGCCCCAAACGGTCAGATTTGTGGGATGGGTATAAATAGCTCATCCCCTTCTTCCCCAAGCTCTAGTTCTTACAATACATTCAAGTGCATTTATTGAGCTCACCAAATCTTCAATTACTCTCAATCCCTCCACCCAAAATCGTTGATTCTTGGAGGATTGGAGGAGAAGGCCTCGATCTACATATTCACCAAGTCGTTCTTCATTTCCCCTTCATTCACTTGAGCAGATCTAGTTTAGGGTTTCCTTGTGGAGAACCTAGAAACCATCGCTACTCTTGGATTCGTGGTGATTGTTGGGAGCCCCCAATTTGGTTGTGGGTGTGTGCCCCAATCTTGTTGTGAAGGATTCGATTTCCCGCCTCAAAGGGGATCAATAGTGGAAGGTGGACTAGGCCTTTTTGGCGTTGTTCATCGGAGAATAGGGTGAGGCATTTGTGGCGTTGAGTAGGTCTTTGTGGTGAAACTCACACCCCTCCAACGAGACGTACTCTCGTAACAAGGAGGAACTCGGAAATACATCGTGCCTCCACGTGCTTCCGTTTCGGTTATCTCGTTCCCTTTCCTTTACTTGTGCTTGTATTGTATTTATCGTTGTTCTTGTCATATAGGTAAATTCACCTTAGTTGCATTATCTAGAGAATTTACCTTTGTGTCAAGCCTTAATTTGAAGAAAAATTAAAATTGGTCGTAACACCTATTCACTCCCTCTAGGCGACCATACTATCCGTTCAACATCTTACTTTCACAACTTTGGATCGGCTAGAAGGAAATCCAACCATGTCAAGAAGCTAAAGAACTCGGAGGGTCTCTGGTTGGAAGAAGAGCATGAAATTATGAGCTTGACACCGGACTATTTTTTAAAAATCTTCTCCACACATGGTCAAATTGTGAACGACATGCTGGCAACGAACTTTAGTCGCGAAGAAGTTAAAAAATCTCTTTTCAATATAGGCGATCTCAATGCACCAGGGCCTGATGGACTCCACGCAGTTTTCTATTAAAAATTCTGGAACATCATTGGTGAAGATATGACGGATGAAGTGCTGCTAGCTATCAACCAGAGGATTATTCCTGAGAGTTGGAATGATACCACGATCGTTCTGGTTCCTACGGTAAAGAACCCAAAACATATTTCCCAGTTTCGGGCCATTAGTCTTTGCAGTGTTGTCTACAAAGTTATATCCAAACTAACCGCTTCGAGGCTGAAAGTTATTCTCCCAGAGATTAACTCTCCTATGCATAGTGCCTTTATCCCTGGTCGTCTTATAACTGATAATTTTCTTGTGGCTTTTGAGTTCTATCATACTATCAAGAACAGGAGAGTGGGAAGTTTTGGAACTTGTGCTGTGAAATTGGATATGCACAAGGCATATGATAGAGTGGAGTGGCCTTTTCTCAAATCGATTATGCTTCAGATTGGTTTTGATGTGGCCTGGGTGGATCTTATAATGGCTTGTGTCTCTTCGGTGAGATACCAAGTTCGCCTGAACAACTCTCTGTTAGACTATTTCACCCCCACTCGGAGATCCTTTATCCCCATACTTATTTTTACTCTGTGCTGAAGGCCTAACGAGTTTGCTGATGTTCCAAGAATTATAGGGTAACCTTCAAGGAGTGAGGGTATGCAGAGAGGCGCCATCCATATCCCACCTTCTTTTTGCGGATGACTCTCTAATTCTATGGGGGCAGATAATAGTAATGCTATGAGTTTGAAGAGTGCCCTTGATGACTATTGTGTTGCGTTTGGACAAATGGTGAGCATGGAAAAGTCTAGCATTTTCTTTAGCCCATGCACATGTGTGTAAAGAAGGGCCAAAGTCTGCACCACTTTGGACATCATGACTGAAGCAATTACGAATAAATATCTAGGCCTCCCTCCTATTGTGGGAGTTAACAGATAAGATTGCTTTCAACATCTCATTGATATGGTTTGTAAGTTGCCCGGTGGTTGGAAAGAGAGAACTTTGTCCTTGGGTGGGAGAGAGGTGCTTATTAAAGCGGTAATCCAGTCTATTCCAGTCTATGCTATGTCGGTCTTTAAGCTTCCCAAACAGATATGCAAAGGGATAACTTCAACAATGTCCTGAATCTAGTGGGGAGACGTGGACCAACAGAAACATATTCAGCGGTTCTCTCGATGGAAGATGAGCATCCCTAAAAATAATGGAGGTATGGGGTTTAGAGACATTGAGAGTTTCAACTCTGCTATGTTATCAAAGCAATGTTGGAGGCTATCATCAGAACATTCGGTTTGTTCACAAGTGTTAAAAGCAAAATACTACCCATCGGGGGATCTTGTAAATTGTAACCTTAAAAAAGGGAGCTCCTACGTGGCAGAGTATTTGGTCGGGACTACAGACTTTTAAGAGAGGCCACATACGGAGAGTTGGTGATGGGGAGAAGATAAATATTTGGAATGACTGTTGGATCCCTTCCAACCCTGATAAGAAAATCATGACAAGGAGAGGAAATATAGTGTACTCTAAAGTCTCGGAGTTGATTGACAATGAAAGTGTATCTTGGGATGAAGAAATAATCAGAGATTTACTATGGACAACTGATGCCGAAAGAGTGTTGCGGATCCCTTTGGCAGTTGGGATGATGGAGGATTTCGTGGCTTGGCACCCAACCAAGAACATAGTTTTTTCGGCCAGGTCTTCATATCATCTAGAATGGGATTTTCAGCATGGACGTAAACTTCGTAGAACAATCCCCTTCAATTCTTCATCCGCAAATCAAGTTTTGAAGCCTATTTGATTTCTTCGAACGCCTGCTAAAATAAAGATACACAGCTGGCGGGCAATGCTCGGCGCCATCGCTTGTTTGGGAGTCTTGGACATATTTCGACATCTAGCCAATGCCCGCTTTGTTCTGTTGACTGTGAGAGCGTCTGTCAAGCTTTGTTCAAATGCGCCCGTGTGAGGGATATGTGGAACTGATTGGGCATGCTACAAAAACTTGACGAGACGGCAGGGGTGGAATTCGAAGGAACCCCGATTCTCGAGTCCTTCCTCATGGACACCAACCCAGCGCCCTTGCTTCCGGAGGTGCGGATTTGCGACCTAGCAGCGGTGGCTAGTTGGTATGTTTGGTGGGAACGGCGGAAATAAACACACGGAGATTCTGTCAATGATCCTCTTAGAACTTCACAAACTATTTTGGCCCTCACTTTAAATTACAAAAAGATCAAAACTTATGGTTCCTGCCCCATCCTTCGCCATGGGTGGGAAATCCCCCAGAGGACTTTGTGAAAGTGCACGTGGATGCTACTTATGATATTAATACATGAACTTGAGGTACAGGAGTCATCATCCGAGACAACTATGGAAATTTTATCGCAGGAGGGAGATGGAGCTTGGATCACGTGGAGAGTGCATCTACTGGCGAAGCACGTGCTATGCGTGATGGCCTTATGCTCGCAGGTGATAAAGGTTGTAATAGAATCATTGTCGAATCAGATTGCTCTGATATAGTGGAAACCATGCAGAATGCGGGGAACTCACTTGGGGCGGCAGCAGCTATCTACGAGGAGTGCATGTTCCTTAGTCGTGGCTTTGTTCGTGTCAATTTTATTCACTGTCCTAGAGAAGCAAACATGGCAGCTCATGAATTAGCTAGGTTTGGGGAAGCAGTCTAGCATGTGTGGCACGTCGACCCCCCTTCTCGTACCAGAGCTGTTCTAGCAAACGATGTAACTATTATCTGTTGACAGCAAGTTTTTTACGCACTCTTTTCGTTACTAGGGTACCTATGGAGACTGGAAGGTTTTTAATGAGGCGGCTTGCTTGTTTAATGTAGTGGTTTATATATATTTTTTTTTAAAAAGTGGATAGCTCCCGCGTGCCCGATTTATGTATTAAAACGTTTCATGAGTGTTATTTTTTTACGTGTATTAATATTGTGTGTAGCAAAAAAGTATTTTGAAAAAAAATTATTCGATTAGTGTAGCAAAATCCAAAAAAAAAAATTAATATGCATGTAGCATGTATAACAAAAAAAAAAAGAAAATGTACAAGACTTTTGATGTGCAATTTTTTTTTGTAACATTCTGAACATATAAATGTAGTAAAAGGGCAACGACGTATAGAACAAAATCTCCGTTTTTCGTTAAAAAAAAGTTGAAATTGTTGTCGTCGTTTGTAATAGAAAAAACAACACATCCAACATTTATATCCAACTCATCCAATACTATACGAAAATGTATGAAACATCGGTGCAATCTATATTTGCACAACAAAAATGGTGCGCACTCGTGTAGCAAAAACGCACATCACACAACATCTATAAAATCCCCCCAAACTTACTTTCACCAACGACCATGGAGGCACAACCATGGCCGATTTTAACCTTATCGGACACAAATCGGACACACCAGAGGCTCATTTCCACTAGGTCGAGTGATCCACGGCCCATCCCTCTTGGTCCCCTATCTTTGCTGAGCTCCAAACTAAGGCGATCATCAAGAGTGGGAGCCGACCAAGCGGGCTCACTTCGGCAAGCTCGGAGGAGGCGCTCGACCTCCCTTCCCGCCATTCGCAGGCATCGGTCGACCTCCCTTTACACAGCTCGATGGAGCAGGGAACGAGCGACAGAACCATGCTCGCCGAGGCGCTGCGCGGGAGGTCGGGGTCGCGAGGTCGTGGCGTGCTTGGGGAGAGGGGCTGCAGCGGCGGCCGGACGCGGCGCTGGTCACTGGAGGTCGAAAAGGGAAGAGGATACAGGCGCGCGGGAGAGGAGCTCATGGCAGGTGCGGTTGTTAGGATGAGGTGAGTCGTGCGGGCTCCTTGTCGGCGTCGGCCTGGTGGCCAGGCAGCTGAGAGAAGGGAGAGTAGAGAGGGAGAAAGGCTAAGACTAGTCATAGTGGGGAGTATCATACAAAAGTACCATGCATATGATACTAATATATGATACTACATCTCTAATGCATAATATCATATAGGAGTATCATAATCAACTTCTATTTATTATTTTGTAGAATCTCAATGCAAATATGTGTACAAGATTTGTTTGTCATTAATTTTCTTAGTTTTGCATGTCATGATACGGTATCTATCTATGTTACTCTAATCTTCTCTCTCTTTCTTAATTACATGTCACATCAGCTTTTTTGTGGAGCCAAGTTGCATGATACTACCTATGATACCACTATGGCTAGTCTAACGACCAGCACAAGAAGGATAAAGGGCTCAAAGCGCGAGCGATAAGACCGAAACGCCGGGTAGAGATAATGCATCACTTCGCATGTGCTCCTTCTCTCCATGCGCGTCGCGCCGAACCGAATAATGGATCAGTCGGTCGCTGAATAGCGTTTTCCATTTCACAATACCTCTTCAAGAAAATTATGATTTCACGCTCTCATACAAAAAATATAGATGAAACTTTTTTTTTGAGAAACACAAACTCCATCTGAAAAGAATTCAATCTAGACGAGGGCAAAATTATATTTGGAGAGTTTGCACACAATTCAGATGGCTGGTACAATTATGAGTAACAAAGAGAGGGTTTCAATTTTTCTAAACTAATAGTATTATTTAATTTTCTGATTGTAAAATAAAATTTACTAAGTCTAGCCTAACTATTCTCGAACCATGTTCTGTGGCAACATAGCTTTGCAAAGGTTGAATTCATATTTGGTAAATCGTGTTGTAATCTAACTAAATAACTCCTAAATTTTAGAACAATATCGTTGAACTTTCCACGAAGATGGATATATCCTTTCTGGGTTTTCTTTTGGCCAGGACATATTTTTAAACTCATTTTTTTAAAGTATCACCAGAAGGCAAAACATGTAAAAGCAGTTCAGACAAATGGGATAGTCCAGTGCATTACTAAATGATGTCTAATACTCCCTCCGTCTCATATTAATTGTCTCAAAATTGAACAAAAGTAGATGTAAGATAGAGACGCTCACGGAATTGAACAAACACAAATGGACAACAAGCAATTCAAAATTCTGAGGCACTGACACAAAATTCATTCATATTCATTTGAGATTTTTCATACAAATTGTAACTGTTGGTAACAAAAATCCAATCCTTGATACACCAACTTCTTCCAGGCGGTAAAATTAGTTGGGATGTATGTTCCCTCGTGTCTGAAGAATCAACAGAAGATCAGTCCACAGCAGCCCACGGCAAGTGGATGAACTACTGGACTGCCTCCCTGCATATTGGGGATATTCAGGCATGACAAGTGACTGAGCCGTACCCTTCACCAGCTATTTCAGCATAGAAGTTCCAATGTGGATCCCTCGGTGTAATGAAAGGTTGACCAAATGGATGATTGCGAACGAAGCACTCAACATCATCTGCAAAAACGAGGTGTTCCAGATACACGCGAAGATCCCCACCAGGACCTGCTTATCAGGAGTTGTAATTTGCACGCATCAATAGGTTGTACTAGTGTAAGAGGCAATTAGGTAAGTACGTCAACATCAAGCGGCAAAGGCATACCCAATGAATTGTCGTTCAAGTTAAGATAGCTGAACGGCTGAGGAAAAATGGCACTATATGGCTGCATGACATGGGCATGAAAAAGTGTGTTATACTCAAATAATGGGATAATACAGTGAACAAAACACTAGGGTTATGGCACAGAAAATACCGGATTTCGCAGAGCCTTGTAAGGAGAATCGTCCACAAGCAATGTATTGGAAGGTGAAAATTCTCCCTCTTCCCATGGAAGACCAGGTTCTTCCTTATTCCACAGTTTCCTCAATTCCTTCAGTACTATTGGTTTGTGTATGTTCTCCAGTGTATTGCGTCCAGTAAATGTGCATTTAGACCTATCCTGCACACATGAAGATGACAAACATATTAGGACCAAAATATCATGCAAATGAGCATGCCCACCTACCATAGGTTTGTTTTCGTTACCTACCCAAGAAAACAGCAGGTAAGGTTTGAGATCTTTCATAAGGATGTCAACAACAGAATCAACATTTTTTCTGGAGAAATTAGAAGTCCCACCATAAGTAACAACAGAGCAATGAGGATAAGAAAATGAACATGTGGATAATAGATCATACCGTTTCCTTGAGGACCATATACCTAGCTCGAAATTTCGGATGCAGAAGTTGAGAAAATCATCACAGTATGGTCTTCGGAAGACTGATAGAAAGGTGTATCACTATATTAATATTATTATCTATATCAGCACTATCGCAAATAATAACTATGGACGATAATACAAATAAATTTACCTAGTTTCCTTCGAACCTTCGCCTCAGCCATGTGAGCATTGTGAAAATCTTCATTGATATCCGCAAGCAAACCGTTAAGATCTAGAATAAGAAGCTTTTTCTTCCGAAACCCTACCAAGGAATGCCTTGGCGGAAAAGCAACTCTAAGATTTTCACTATATGCTTGAGGTAAACTTGAAGTGCTTGGGCTTATGCGGTTAATGTTGTGATATGTTGAGAGGCAAGCCAGTTCTTTCTCCTGCTTTCTATTTCTCTCGGTACTGGAATGATCAAAATAACCTCTTCCAAATCCATAGTTAGCCATGGCGCCTGGTCCATAGATATCCATATTGTGATGAACACCTGCTCTGAAGTTAGGGTCTGCCATACCTGCCTGAAAGAAGTTGGGGCCTTCACTGAATGGATACGAAGGGCTTGTGTGGTTAATGTTGTGACAATATGTTGGCAAGCAAGCCAGTTCTTTCCCCTGCATTTTGTTTCTCTCAGTACTGGCATGATCCAAATAACTTCTTCGAAATCCATATTCTGCCATGGGGCCTGATCCACAGATGTTCATACTGTGATGAACACCTTCTCTAAAGTTAGGGTATGACATTCCCATTGGAAAGAAGTTAGTGCCTTCATTGAATGGATATGACTGTTTTTTCTGTCTTTGAGAAGGCAAGACATTTTCTTTTACAGAGCTATTAAGTGGCATATGAGGAATAGCTTCTCTCATATGCTTAACAGGCCCCGAATTCTGGTGTTCTTCTGAGCTGTAATGCCTGGAAACAACATTAGAAGGTTTGGCCAATTTTTCTCTCGGATAGAAATATTCTCCGGTTGTTGAGTCTAAGCAGTCGGTCTTGACATCTGCATCAATTCTAACACCTGGAAGTGGCATCAGAGGGACATGATTGCTCGCCGGTCGGTTGGAGTCAAGCATGCAGGAACCCAAGAACGTTGCAACATTCTCAGTTTCTTTCTCTTCAAATAAACTAGGCAGAACTTCATCATACTTCTTCATGATACTGTCTGCATTCACAGTTTCCCCTTCAGTGGTCTTTGCAACAACTACCACGAATGAGTTAGTCGCGGTTACCTCCTTTGGATTTTGGTTAACCTTCAAACCCATGCATTCAGGAGCTTCCTTGCTGTTCTCAGTAACAATCTTTGTCAAACAAGGGTTACCATTGCCAGTTGGCAAAGGAAGATCTTGTGGAGTGCTACTGTTGCAAATAAAATCATTATCATCTTTTCCTCTACTTCCATTCTTTTGCTCCGTCTCGTCCTTCAAACAGCTAGAGTTAAGAGAAGTTCTGGTTTCAGTTTCCTTCAATTCCTCCGAGACCCCTGCCAAACCGATATTCTTCCCTTCCTCACATAATGGGTCTTCATTCTGAAAATAAATATTAACATTAGTATTTTAGGAAAAGGACTGTCAATACTAGTACTTCCCAGTACGCTGCGATTACTATGTACGCAACTTACATCGGATTTCTTCAGAAACTTGCTCTTTGCATCTTTAGTTCTTTCCACAGAGATCTGGCGTGAGCTGCCAGAAGTAGAACCATTCACCTCTTTATTTCCAGGCTGAAAATTCCTCTTCCTTGTCCCATCTGAGTTCAGTACCTGCTTGGAGGTATTGCGCACTAAAGTATCGTCCAAATGTGCTTCCAAATGACAAGCTGATTTGCTGGGCGAATCTCGTTGGGTTGAAATGGCAATGTCGTTGCTGTTCTCCAAATTGCTATTGACAGTTTCTGCATTGACAGTGCTGTCTGCATATTAAGAGTAATGTAATCAGCTTATCTTTTTAGCCAGCTATTAAAACTGAAATTTCTCAACCCGAAGTAGAAGCTCAAGCACAAAATATAATACAGCGCCCCGCCTTTTTTTTTTCTCTCTCTCGACACGCACCAAAATACTCACAAATTTCACAAATGTTAGTCGCAATGATCAAATATCCGTTATCTAGGGTCGATCGTGAACCCGAGAGCAGCAATGCCGCAGACCAATGCGGCGCCTTCTAAAACGAAAGTAAAGACGACAGACGGTCGCTTTTGGAGGGAGGAAGCAAAAACCCTCCTATCCGCCGCGCAAAAGCCGTGGTGGTACCTGTAACGGGAGTTTCCTCGGGCGTGGTGCTGGCGTTGCAAGCCCCCGAAGCAGGGGCTCCCCGCTCCCTGGACGCGTCCGTGGCGGCGGAGCTCCGGCGCTCCGACGCCGGCGGTGGATTCATCCAGATCTGACGTCGCGGCGAAATCCAAAAGGCGGAAAGGATTTGGAAATTAGAGGACGAGGAGGGGGACGACGAAGTCTGGCAAACCGTGCTATTGTGGCAGAGGGACGTCAGAAGGAATAGGAGTGATGGCGTGCAGGCGCAGCAGCCTTTGCTGGCTGCTGTCTCTGCCTCGTGCTCTACCAAGTCGTAGTAATGACGATGCGTCAGGAGTTAGGAAGGTGGGAGGCCGAGGCGACCGTTTCGATTTGACTTGACGGATACGGGTACGAGTTGAACGAAGTTCTTTTTTTGTTCGAATCGGTTGAACGAGGTACCGGTGGGGCTGTCTTGGATGAACCAATCGCCCGTGCATCAGAAATTTTCAAAAAGAAAATCATAGACATGTGCAACTGTCCTTTTATTTTCCGGAGGTTTTACCGATTCTCGTTTTATGGAGAGGTCAAAACTTTCTACTTAGAGCATGTACAACGCATAGACGCTTCCATGAACGCTTAGGGAGGAGGGAAGGAGACAGCTCATTTCCCCCACCGCTCTAGGTCTCCACCTCATCTCGTTTGAGAGTCGCCAGAGAGCCCCCGGCGGGCACCTGCTCGTTCTTCGGCGGCGTTGCCGGCCGGAGTCGAGAAGGTTGCTGCGCGCGGGATGTACAGATTAGGAGTAGGTTTTCGTTTCTCGTAGTAGTTCTTGTTTGGTCGCCGGTCGTCGTGCCTTCGAGGTGGTGCTCGCCCTTGTGCCCGAGCCGCACGGGTGAGTTCTTCTATCCTCTCCTCCAGCAAGAGCTCCAGTGGATGGAGCAGCCCGAGGAGATCTATGGAGCCTCCTCCTCCCCTCATAAGCTCGAAGGCCAGCTCCTGGATCTGGGGGCTGGTTTTGGCTTCTCTGCATCGGGATGGTGTTCGTTGCCTCTTCTTCTACTGGTCGGCCGTGGAGGCGAGGGGTGGAGGAAGACCCGCAGCCGTTTACCTCTTTCTGCAGGGTGGTTCGATCTATAGCTGCATCTGCGTGCGGATCATGCTACGGCCAAGATGGCCTCAGCAATCTTTGGCCGAAAGGGAGGCCCTATTTCCTCCTCCGCGGTGGCAGAGGTCTTCAGAGGAGGACACCGGAGCTCGCTGCAGCGAAGACGGCAAGTGGTTCGTCCCCGCCATCTTCCTGGCAGCCGGTGGCGCCTGCTCCTCGCCGGTTCTGGAGAGCACTCGAGCAAGCAGCTCTCGCACCTCGACATCCGCGTCTAGAGGCGACCTGGTGGTAAGGAAGGCCAAGGACTGGATTGCTTTTTAGATTTTTGTCCTAGGGTCTTCTTTGTAAAAAATCTGGCCTTATCTTCGAATTCGCTGGTCCTTTGTGCAAGTGTTGTAAAACGGCCAGTGCGCTATTTGTTCTCACCACCCCGATCTTAATGGAAGCAGCTCTAAGGTCCTTCGGGGCCTTCTCTTGTTCAAAAAAAAAAATGAACGCTTAGGGAAATAAATAAATATTACAAAATAGAAAAACAAAGCTAAGCGTCTGCCCTCCCAACGCGTGCGTTTATTTCGGACGCCAACTGAAGCATCCACTAAGACAAAGGAAGCGCCCGGCACAAGAGTTTGAGTCGACGCTAAGCTGAATCCCAAGATTGACTGGGAATCGGGACTAACTACCGGGAATTTATTCCTTAACGTCTCTCTTAGCGCCTGCTTTGTACATGCTCTTATGGTTCTATCCTCCTTGGTTGCTATTTGGTGTTTCTACGCGTGTGGATCTAGAGCTTCTCGTTAGCTTCAAACAATTGCAAGCAAAAGATATTGTGTTTCTCGTGCGTGTGTTTCTGCTGCTTTTAGCACTCGAGAATCAGCTCGGAATTTCGGACTGAATTATGATATCGATTCCAAACTAAAATTTTGGGATGTAACAACTTGGAATTTTCACTTGGGCTTGTTAATTTGAGTATCTCCACCAAAATCCACATAGGGTTGGATATGTCCTTTCACAAATGCTCATATTTAGTAAACCAAAATATATAGGCATATGTTTCATCTCACTACATGTTGTGAGAATCTATTCAGAATTTTCAAACATGTCTTTTCATGTTATACGGTGCAAAAATCAATATTATTGCGGCAAACCTAGTACTACATGAATTTTACTCAATAATCAATTGGCATCATCCATAGGAAATTTATTGTTTTTGCGTTTATTTATGTGTTAAATTTAGCATATAAAGCTTACGCCATACTAAATGCATATTGCATAGACTAGTGTAAGTGTAGTTTGTACACGCTGCTATATTTGGCATTGTTTCTCCTTAAAGATATATATGGCCACCCAATCAATTGTATTTATCTTGATGAGCTGAGAGGTAGGAAAAATCAAGAGCCTACTATGGAGCACAGCAATAGTGGTTCTACATGCTGGAGTTACCTGATTTACACAGAAAATTTAGTTAATCATTCAAAATATAAAAAGTAGCCAAAATATATAACGAGTGAAGAAAACAAAGTATACCATGATAGAAAACTTCATGCTAAGTGTATTTATTTGTTGATAAGGGCATTAATGTGTGACAATGAAAGGCGAGAACTAGTAGCGGATTATCCAAAATATTGGACATTCATATTCGAGAAATAAAAAATGGAAGCTTTGGAAATATCCAAATCCGAACAAAATAGAAATGGAAGTGGTAAATATACGGATTCGATTTTACAACTACAAATACAAATGTGGTGTTGAATTTTGATGACATATGGAAATGGGCACATCCGTATTCTAATAAAATTATGATGGCCAATTCAGACAATCCTAACCCGATATGGTGGTTAACCAACCTAAAAGAGTAAAAAAGTGGTCAAATATTTTTTTTTTGCTGTGATTGAACTTTAAACTATTGTGCATTATATAGCTATATTTATCTTTGTTCCGTTCTATAGTTGGCTCGTTATAAGACATGACTCTATTACTTCATGACATTCGTTTCCCTGCCGAATTGAGAAAGCATATCCGCGTCCGTATTCGAGTAACATCCAATTCGTATTCATATTGGACAACATCCATATTTTTATCTGTATTCATTTTGAAATATAAAAATGGACGTGGCATTAACACACTGTGTAAAATCTTTCACAAAAGGTTAGTTTCATGTCATACACTCTTCTTGCTCCTCAACCACCCACCATACTTTTTAGGAAGAATTCTCAGGAAAAAAACAATGAAAACTCGTACCTAAATTTAGTTATCTCTTTTTTTATCTATCTTGTCGCTGGTTATATATACTCCACACGTAAAGATGCTTCCACAATTGCTCATCTTACTCTAGTTAGCTATGTCGCTTGAGCATCAGTTTAAGGCATTCAATCATGAGATACATCATCTAAATTTGCCAAAGCATTTCATGTCACTATTCACATCACATTTTTTTTATTCTGATTGTGTATTTGTGTTTTGTATTGACTTATATTTGGTAACATAACTAAAATGTGTTTCCCCACAAAAACTAAAATACAATGTCTTGCTACTTGATTTGTGTCTCACAAGTTACAACCTTTTCGCTAAAGACATTTGTAACATCCTAGTGTTTGGGAGGTTATAAGGATCTAAATTTAATATGTGCATTTGCAAAGCATGCATCTAAAAATACGGGAAATTTCGGCGCGAAAGTTTAAACAAACCAAAGTGACCAATGTTTCACTTGATATGATGAAATAGGTCTAGTTCATCTAGTCAAGAGTATAATTGGAGTGATCTTTATAACATAGTATCTCTACAAACCAAATCACTTGATAAGACAAACCATAGTTGGTTATGATCAAACACAAACCCTCAACAACCTTAACCACAAGTCTATAAGTGATTTTGGATAAATCACTAGGTATCTAGCGCTCAAAGAGGGGTGAGTATCCAGAGCACATAATTGATGATCATACTTTCACAAATGAGTAATGCATAACTGAACCATCTCATCAACAAAGATGTGATCTTCTATAAAACAACGACTCCCTAAGTTATCAATTCATTTCCACAACATCTCTATAAATAATCTCATAACTATCAGGTGAACCATCACGAGTAAATAACAAAGTTTCAATAGAACACAAGTGATACATACAAGTGTTAACTCAAAACCCACAAGTGGAAAATGATATAATAATTGTATTAACATATTTATCGAATATGTACATATCTCATCAACCATAAAAGAAGTACCTAAAAGAAGAAATAAATCTTCTTAAACTACTGCTAAACCTTGATCATTACATATGATATTCCTAAACCTCTATATCTGCATTAAGAATGACAAAGGTTATAAAGAGAAGAATATAAAGTGACAACATGACACATGAGAAAAACAACTATCAATTATGACATAAGTCATTAAACCCCAATAATCTCCTCATGCTCATTATCTTAATCATCTCAAACAAGTGAGCATATGAAAGCTCAACACATCAATGAACCATTTGATCAACTTACTGTTAAGTCACCATTCCACAAACACTCCAGCTTTCTATCCAAATCATCATTCAACAATTAAAGTATCTCTGGATACAACTAGGGAATAACAACAAGTTATAACCTCTACGAGAGGAAGTAAACTGGAAGCTAAGTAAACCAATCATGTATGATATAAGAACATATCTGATGGGAAACAAAATAACAAGTATATTGAAGAAGAATAAAATCTTAACTAAGTCTTAATCAAGATCTTTCTACTTTGTCTAGATTATCTTGTTTTCCAATCTTCTCTGAATCATTCTGCAAGAAAAGCAACCCACCACAGGAAGATCTTCAAGAAGATTATTTAGAGTGTTCTAGAAGTGCTACTCTAACCTACTATAAGAGTACTTGGAAACTCTTATATATTAATATGATCTTATTAACCTCTTGAAATAGTGTGATATTCCAATGTTAGTGTTATATAGAAGTAGTTTGATAACAAGCCTTGCAACCTTGTTAACAGATCACTTTTGTATACTCAAACAATTGAGTGTCATACACAAACAAACAAAAGGTTGAATAACCTAGTACATCTCAGCCTATTGTATATGATTAGTAATTTGGAGGCAAGTCAGATCCACTTGTTAACAAATTCTTCTTATATGCATATGGCAACTTGATGTCATACAATGAACCTACATTCTTTTATAATTCTCTAAGTAAAATCCTTGATTGGAATAACTGGTTGTTTTCACCACAAGGGTGAGGTAGTTGAATATGGAATCCCAGAGCAAGTATTACTTGCAAATGACAAAAAGAGTATTTTAAGAAAAGTAGCAACTAGAGTGAAGAACATCAAGAAACAGAAGTCAACAAGGAGCAACATTGTCTTAGGAAGAATTTATTCAGTGAAGCATTAGTTAATGTTAGAGAATCCATAATCTCATTTCCTTGTCAAGCTCATCAGAGATGAGGAACATATAATAAATCTCTTAAAGGGAAATAATTATCAAGTATGAAATAATAACCAGTCATTGCATCGACATGTCTTGTGATATGTGGAGGTTAATGATAACAAGCTTAACACCTCGTTTTTCATATCCTTTTCATATGTAAGGCTAACAGATGATACCAAAAATTCATCTACATATAGCCATGTAAATGATTACATGTTCTAAAACAACAGGAGATAATATCCACATTTGGGAACTGGTGAAAAATAAACAAATAGGTTCCAAAGACACACATGTTTTGCACTTGGTAAAGAACCTAATTTATCAAATATGGTTTACACCCGCCTAAGTAAAATGTCAACCAAAATTGCTAAGAGTTTTAACTATGGAAATAACATAGTATTATAAAAATAAAACAAGTTCCTTCACCTATTAAAATCATTTGGTGTGACATGGAATAAAATTCCATATTAAATGATTTTCATAACAATGCATAGAACCAGTACCAAGTAGTTTTACTAAATTACTTTCTATAAGGAATTATACCTAAAAATTGTCCAATTAAGTTATATCACCTTGTTTAACCACATGTTCATTGTGTGCTCATGATACCCATGCTTAAAATAATTGTAAAGCCATTTAATCAATTAAATGGTGAGAAATAAAAAAAATCACGTAATCTAGCACCCTAAGTAAAAAATACAAATATTGCTCAAATTCACCAAAACAAAACATAGTGAGGTTGAAAATTTGACGAGCTTTCCAAATATAAATTTTAATAATTTTTCTGTTCACAAGAAGGCCCCGAAAACATTAGCTTTCTCCCAGTTTAGTAACCAGAAGGACTAGAAAGCAATTACAGAGACTTGTAGGGGGTTATGGGGAAATTTGCCCTTTTGTCTTCCTCCAGGCCGGCAGAGAGCGTGTCGAAGCCGCCGTCGCCGCCTGGCCACGTCCTGCTACCTCCTCGACCCCGATAAGTATCGAGGAGACGTCCCCATCGATCCCTCCTTCTTCTCCTCTCTTCCCCGTGCACTCTCTCGCTCTCTATATCTCTATAACCAAAACCCTAACCCTAACCGTCGGCCGCAGCTATCCGTTGCCGTCTCCGGCCACCTCGTGAGGAACCGAGGGCATCACTGGATTCACCGTGTTCCCCTCTCTCTCCTCAAGCAAGATCATGGGCTGGGATGGTCGAGATCGTCAGAATTTGGCCGTCTTCATCACCTCGGCCATCACCGGAAATCACACGTCGCCGGTGCTCTGGACCTCGCCGTGCCTCTTCAACCTGTCCATCAGGTTCCTGGTGAGTTGGAGCACCTCACCGTGCTCTCCGTCGCCTTATTAGCCTTTGAATTCATCACCGTCACCGCACCGCAGTCCGCCGCCGTGCCATGGTCGCCGGAGCTACTCCAGTGACCATAGGGTCGAATTGGCACCACCAAAATGCTCCTTGACAGCTCCTCTGTCCGATGGGAACATCCAATTCGCGAATTGATCGATGGATTCATCAATTGCACCATGGCAGAGCCGATTTGGCTTGTGCTGGCGTCACAGTGACAGCATGCTGACGTCACTATGGGGTCCTGCTGTGACATAAATCATTTTCCTGAAAATAAAAATAAATAGAAAAGGAAATATCCCTGACAGGTAGGCCCCGCATATCATTTTAAATTATCAAATAATTTAATTTTTATAATTCAATATCTATTATTTTATAAATCAGAAAAATGTAAGTATAATATGAAAATATTTAGAAAAATATAATCTAAATGTTTAACAACTTTAAAAAAATGTTTGATAAAGTTTATAATTAAACATTTTTTTAATTCAATTAAATCATTTAAAAATTGAGAAAAATAATAAATAATTCATAAAATTAGAACAATACAAGTTATATACGAAAATGCTCCAAATGACAACTGCAACTCATCTATGATGTTTTCTTGGTCATTTGACCAAGTTTTTATGTGTGCAATGTTTTGTCTAGTCATTTAAATCATTTAAAATTAATAAATTGATAACTTATTCAAATATTTTCAGAAAGCATAAAATGTTATATAAAATTAAAGAGAAAAGCATTTCCAATTCAAATATGTCAAACATAAAACATTTTGTTTAACTTATAAACTTGTTTCTAATGGTATAACGGAATTCTATAATATTCCATTATAAACAGAAATAGCTGCCACAACATTATGTTCTTTATTAATAAAGCCCTCATGTTTTCACACCTACTAAACCTATCATCACAAAGTCATTAGCAAGTATGTGATGATAGAGTTAGTTGTATTAGTTCCTCATTTTCAAATAAACTTGATGTCATTGGATCTATATTTCTTGAACATAAAATAAAATGTGTCTTGTCATCTTTTCAATAGTTGTTTTCCGGTTGTTTTATTGCCTAACCATGTGATAACACTTATACCTAAACATGATAACAATTGTTTGCTAAATAAAAGTGAAACACATATAAGTCTAAAATAAATTAATAACAACATCATCACAAGTAATGAAACATTTCACCTAAAACCTATGTGAATAAGATATCGTATCAAACGTGGCTTACACTTGTAAGCTAGGGTGTTCTCCAGGGTAATTCACGATGCATCTCATTAATATGAATGTATCATCTTGCCAGTGTTTTCTGTAGTCCTTACCGGGACTATTTTGTTATCTTTCAGATGTCGGGATTTTCTAAGCGACCCTTGAACCCGAAGACATAGATTATTATGGTTATTTCAATATCAGGCAAGTTCATCACTTGCTCATATCCTTTGCAGTACTTCATAACAAACTAATTGCAAAAACTCTATCGTATTACCACCTAGTCTCAAAAGAATGCATGATCCTATTTTTATAATAATATGACTACTTGAATGACTACCCGAGTGGTAGTGTTCTGTTTGGTGGGCGGATGGGACCATGGTAAGATGAATAGGTCAAAGGAAGGTTCCATCTGCATGGGAAAGTATTACCTAGGAATTAACAACAACTGCCATTGGGATTCTTGCACCGTAAATACCTTAACCATGGGTCTTCTATGGGGGGGAGTAAGTCAGCTGTGATCTTCTCTCGTTCGCATGTCAACAGGCTGCCAGAGACGTTCGCTGTAGGTCTTGCGAGACTACATGCACATGGGTGGGATCCCTTAATTCCCACGGACTCTGTGGCCTATGATGGTCTGCCAGGGGCGCCTAGATATCCATCTTGAGGGGTGGAATCAGGGGTTCAACCTGCTGGTGGAAATGGGTGGGCATGCGTTTTGCGGAGAAGCATGGTTTGGCTTGGACCAACAATCGGGCCCCACACCTGAGTTGGAGTGGACAGGATCTCGAGCCTGGTTGTGCAACATGGTCGCCCATGGGTAAAGTAACGCACCTCTGCAGAGTGTAAAAGGATGTGGCATGTTAACCCCTGTTCCGGGAAGGACCTGCGAACGCCGCAGGAAAGGCAACTCCATGAAGTTCTAGTCCTGTGAAGATCTGGCGGGCATAGTTTTCAGAACTAAAAGCAACCTCTTGAAGAAAGATTTACAAAAAAAACTTGCATTAGCTTATGACTCTTTTGAGTCTAAAGCTGTAGTTAGTGCATCAAACTTCCCACTATATATCATTAACTTGCTGAGTAACGCTCGTTACTCATACGTTCCGGTTTAACCCCCGGCTTAGAGTTGAAGCCCTATGGAAGATGTCATCGTGAAGCCATCGCTACCTCATGAAGCTAGGTGGAGCAATCTATTACTTAGTCGGTAAATCATCGTCATAAATAGCACTGGTGGAGGAGAAGCTATCAAGGTGTAGGTCGAGACCGTTCTTGGGCTTAGCTGTTTCAAACCATAGATTAGGGCTGACATCAACCATAGAGGATTAGTTCTGAGGTAGAGTTCTTCTCCAACTTGGAGCTTCGAATTTCTTCTTCTGATGTTTCATTTGTTTGCGATCTTCTTTGATTACTCAAATAGATTCTCTAGATTTTGTAATGAAGTTTGTATTCTATAGCTTTGCTTGGACCCAATGTGTTTCTGTTGTACAACTTTGAGAGATGTAATATTCACGGATAAGTCCTTCTGTGAGTGTTATGTCACTGACTTGCGCACTACACATGCAGTGGTGTGCTGGGTCACCACAACATTCTCTCTCCCACTCTTTTCATAGCTGGTTCTTCTCATCATGCTCATGTTACTTTGAATCAACTAATTTTTTTATCACGCTAAAAAACTTGTTACATACTCCCTCGAGTTTAAACAAAAAAAAAGACATTTTAATAATTACCATGGCCTTCAAAATGTAACTTTCACCACTATTTTAGACTAAAATATATGTGTAACAAAAAAGAATATAAATAA
This sequence comes from Alopecurus myosuroides, assembly GCA_028641055.1. Classification (NCBI taxonomy): domain Eukaryota; kingdom Viridiplantae; phylum Streptophyta; class Magnoliopsida; order Poales; family Poaceae; genus Alopecurus; species Alopecurus myosuroides. Next base: position 165,838,415 of record CM054057.1, read on the forward strand.
TATTCTGGCAATACTTCTTGATTCTAGCCTATGGATATGATTTTGTGTTCCCAATATAAATATTTAAAATAATATTGGTGGTCAAAGCTTTCAAAGTTTGACTTAAGATATTCCTAAAACGTCAATTTTTTTTTAGAATAAACACTATATTAAGCAAGCAAGCCGTCTCATTAAAGTCCCTTCAGGTACCCTGGTAAGGAAAAGAGTGCGTAAAAAACTTACTGCTAAGTCATAACACGAATACATCATTTGCGATTACAAATTTGATAAGATCAGGAGATTCGACATGCCAAACTCCGCGACTATCCTCAAAGAACCTAGCTAGCTCATGGGCAGCCATATTTGCTTCCCTTAGATAGTGGGCGAATCTAACACTAGTAAAATTACGGCAAAGGAGTGTGTATTCTTCGAAGATTGACACGGTTGTGCCAAGAGAATTTCCTCCATCTTGCATAGTCTCTATAACCTCCATACAATCAAACTCCACAATGATCATGTTGCATCCCACCTGTCCAGCAAATAGCAGCCGCTCCAAAGAGCCACTGCTTCCATCGTTGATGTATCATCAATGTTGTTGAAGTTCCATCTGCTAGCGGAAATAAAGGAACCAAAATCATGCACCCAAATTTAGTTTTACATAGTTATCCGAAGGTTTGATCCACCCATGTCTTGTAATAGGACCTGCTTGCACACTCTTTATTCTCTTATAGTTTAGAGCTAGGACCGGAATGGACTGAGCTAATCTGGTGGCTCCAGGAAGTTGTTCGCCATGAGTGGCTTTCCTTCTCTCCCACCAAATGTACCAAATTGCTATAGAAGCTAAATCACATACTCTGATTTCAGAGACCAGCGGAGTCTCGATCTTTAGGTGCATCCCTAGGGTAGTACACACCTCCATAGCTCTGCTCCAAAGGAAGAAAGCGTCAGCAATGCTTTCACAATCCAATTTATAAAGCGGGCATTGACTACAAACTTGAATATGTCGATTAGCGAGAACGCCAAGGCAGGGAATGGCCCCCCCAAAAAGCTCCTCCATGCATGAATTTTAATTCTTGTCGGCACTTTCAGAGACTAGAGGGCACGCCACACCGGATCCGAAGCTAAGGAGTTATAGTTGCGAGTGCGTCTCAGTTTCCTGCCATGTTGAAAATCCCATTCAACATGATAAGCCGATCTAACTGAAAAGCGACCATGTCTATTACGAATCCATCCAACAATGTCCTCCATCATGCCCATAGCTAGAGGCATTCTAAGAATCCTTTCTTCATCAGCTGGCCAAAAAAGGTCACGGATCTGTTCTTCATCCCAAGAACTAGTTTAAACATCAATAAGCTCAGAAATCTTAGTAAGAATAATATTACCTCTTCTATTAAGAATTTTCCTGTTTGCACTAGTGGGAATCCAACAATCATTCCAAATATAAATTTTCTCCACATTCCCCACTCTCCATATATGCCCTCTTTTAAAAGTTTGGATACCACTCCAGATGTTTTGCCAAGTATAAGAACTTCCCCTCTTAAGTTGGCAATGAAGTAGGTCTCCGGATGGGAAATATTTAGCTCGTAACACTTGAGAACATAAGGAATCTGGTTCTGAAAGAAGATGCCAGCATTGTTTAGACAACATGGCCAGATGAAAACTCTCCAAATCTCCGAAGCCCATGCCTCCTCTCATTTTCGGAGTACAAAGCTTCCACCAAGCAAACCAATGGATGTGCTTTTGTTGCTATTCATCTCCCCACCGGAATTGGGATATTAAAGAAAGTATCCCTTTGAGTATCTGTTTGGGTAGCTTGCAAACCGACATAGCATAAACTGGCAATGATTGAATGATCGCTTTAACAACAATTTGTTTACCTCCAAAAGAGAGCCTCTTTTCTTTCCAACCAATCAGCAATTTAGAGACCCTGTCAATTAGGTGCTGAAAACATTCCGATCTATCAACCTCCACAAGAGGTGGGAGCCCTAAATATTTATCTAAGATTGCTTATGTCATGATGTTCAAGATAGTGCGAACCTCCACTCTTTTTCCCACTTGTGTGCAAGGACTAAAAAAGACACTAGACTTTGCAACACTCACCATCTGTCCTGAGGAAGAGCAGTATTCCTACAGTTCCCTATTTAGACTTGTTGCATTGTCCCTATCAGCTCTCATCAGAATAAGAGAGTCATCAGCAAAAAGCAGGTGTGATATGGATGGGGCATCATGGCAGACCTTCACACCTCGTGGTCCACCATGTTATTCTTCATATGAAATAAGGCTTGTAAGTCCTTCAACACAAAGGAGAAATAAATAGGGTGAGAGTGAATCTCCTTGTCGGAGACCACGTGAAGGGATAATAAAATCAGACAAAGAATTATTTAACTTGACGTGATAAGTGATAACGAACAGACGTGTCACAAGTGTAACATCCCAGTGTTTGGGAAGTTATAAGGATCTAAATTTAATATGTGAATTTTCAAAGCATGCATCTAAAAGTACGGGAAATTTTGGCGCGAAAGTTTAAACGAATCAAAGTGACCAATGTTTCACTTGACATGACCAAATAGGTCTAGTTCATCTAGTCAAGAGTACATTTGGAGTGATCTTTATAACATGTATCTTAAGAAACCAGATCATCATATAAGGAAAACCATTGTTGGTTATGACCAACACTAACTTCCAACAACCTTAACCACAAGTCTTTAAGTGATTTGGGATAAGTCATTAGGTATCTACAACTCAAAGAGGGGTGAGTATCCAAATCACATAACTAATGATCACACTTCCACAAGATAGTAATGCACAACTTAACCATCTCATCAATAGAGATGTTATCTCCTATAAAACAACAACTCTCTAAGTTATCAACCATTCACACAACACCTTTATAAATTATCTCATAGTTGTTAAGTGCACCTTCATAAGTAAATAACAAAGTTTCAATAGAACACAAGTGATACAAACAAGTGTTAACTCAAAACCCACAAGTGGGTAATGACGTAATAATTGTATTAACATATTTATCGAATATGTACATATCTCTTCAACCATAAAAGAAGTACCTAAAAAAAGAAATAAATCTTCTTAAACTACTGTTAAACCTTGATCATTACTTATGATATTCTAAAACCTCTATATATGCATTATGAATGACAAAGGTAATAAAGAGAAGAATATAAAGTATCAACATGACACCTAAGAAAAACAACTGGCAACTATGACATAAGTCATTAAACCCCAATAACCAACACATGCTCATTGTTTCATTCATCATATCCAAGTGAGCATATGAAACATTAACACATCAATGAACCATTTGATCAACTTACTATCCTAAGTCATCATTCCACAAATACTCCATATTTCTATCCACGTCAATATTCAAAACTAAAGTATCTCTGGATACAACTAAGGAATAACAACAAGTATAACCTCTATTAGAGGAATTGAATTGATAACTAAGTAAAACAAATCCTATATGATATAATTACACATCTTTTGGGAAATAAAATAAGAAGTATATGGAAGGATAATAAAAGCATGAACTAACTCTTAATTTAGATCTTGTTATGTTGTCTAGACCAATCTATCTTGTTTCCAATCTTCTCAAAGTCATTCTGCAAGATAAGCAACCCACCAGAAATGAGGAATTACCACAGGAAGATCTTCAAGAAGATTATTTAGAGTGTGCTAGAAGTGCTACTCTAATCTTCTATAAGAGTACTTGGAAACTCTTATAGCTTGATCTGATCTTATTAACCCTCTTGAAATAGTGTGATATTCCAATGTTCGTGTTATATAGAAGTAGTTTGGTAACAAGACTAATTACCTTGTTAACATACCACTTTTGTATACTCAAACAATTGAGTGTCATACACAAACAAACAGAAGGTTGAATAACCTAGTACATCTCAGCCTATTGTATATGATTAGTAATTTGGAGGCAAGTCTGGCCCACTTGTTAACAAATTCTTCTTATATGCACATGGAAACTTGATGTCATAAAATAAACCCACATTCTTTTACAATCATCTAAGAAAAATCCTTGCTTGGAGTAATTGGATGTTTTCACCACAATGGTGAGACAGTTGAGGTTGGAACCAAGAGAGGAACCTACATGCAATGGACAAAGGTGATAACAGAAGACTAGTGGCAACTCGAGAGAAGAACATCAAGCAACAGAAGACCACAAGAAGCAACACTTCCTCGGTAAGGGATCATAAGAAATTATCCAGTGAATCATTAGGATATAATAGAGAACCAATAACCTATGTCAAACTCATCAGAGATGAACAACTCATAATAATGTCTTTAATGGAAACAATTATCAAGTATGAAATAATAACCAGCCATTTCATCGATATGTCTTGATATGTGGAGGTTAATGGTAACAGGCTTAACACCTTGTTTTCCATATCCTTTTCATACATAAGACTAGCAGATGATAACAAAAATTCATCTACACATAACCAAGTAATTGATTACATGTTTTAAAACAAACATGGGATAATATCTATATTGGATTCTATGCGGAAAACAAGCAAATAAGATCCCAACACCACACATGTTTTCCACTTCATCAAGTACTGAAAATAGCAAACATAGAGTACACACACCTCAGTAAAATGCCAACCAAAATTGCTAAGAGTTGTAACGATGAAAATAACATATTATTATAAAAAGAAAACGAGTTCCTTCACCCATTAAAATCATTTGGTGTGACATGGAATAAAATTCCATATTAAATGATTTTCATAACAATGCATAGAACCCGTACCAAGTAGTTTTACTAAATTACTTTATATAAGAAATTGTATCCAATATGATCCACTTATAACACACCACTTGGGAACCATATGTGTGTTGTGTGAATGTGATATTCATGCCTAAAATAAATTTTAAGACATTCAATAAATTAAATAGAGTGAAAACAATAAAATCACTTAATCTAGCACCCCAAATAAAAAAATACAAATATTGCTCAAATTCACCAAATCAAAACATGGTGAGGTTGCAAATTTGATGAGCTTTCCAAATATAATTTTTAATAATTTTTATGTTTACAAATAGGCCCTGAAAACATAGGTTTCTTCTCAGTTTTAGTAGGATAAGGACTTAGTTGTAATTTATAAAAACTTCCAGGGGGTTTTATTGGAATTGTTTTAATTCATTCTTTCTTCCACCTCCGTCCAGAAGGCCAGAGGCATGCCACCGCTGCCATCCTCGATTGCCACCTCATGCCGCTGCCGTTTTGCGAGGATAAGAACCCCAAGGAGCCGTCTGCATCGAGCTCTCCCTCACTCTCTCGCTCGTTTTCTCTCTCTCTCTCTGTCTAAATCGAATAGAAACCCGAAACCCTAGCTGTACGGCCGCCGCTCGCCGCCGTCATCTCCGGTCACCTCGAGAGGAACCGAGGCCACCATCGGGCGCGTTGTGCTTCCCTCTACCTCTCCACCAAATCTCGTTTTCTGGGAAGGCCGGGAACCGGAGAATTTCTCCGTTCCCTTTGCTCTCTGTCTCCGGTCGCCGCGGACCTCGTCGTCGATTTCTACCTCGCCGTGCTTCCTCAACCCTACCACGAGACTCACGGTGAGCTGGGGAACCCCTGGGTGCTATCCGTTTTGAAATCGAGCCATGAATTCCATGCTTTCGCCGAGCACCTGCACACGCCGCCGCCAAACGCCGTCGTCGGCGACACTCCGGCGACCTTTTGGAAGCGGCGCTGCCGCCACTAGAATCCCCTTTGCACCCTCTACCGACTAGGATCAACCAATTGATCCAATTTGCGCGAATCGCGCAATTGAAGTGCATCTGTGAGGATTTGAGATTGGTGACATCACATGTGACGTCACCATGACGTCACAGCCCTTTTTCTTTTCCTTTTTCTTTTTCTTTTAAATTTTAATTTAAATATGACAGGTGGGACCCACCTGTCAATTTAAAAACAGAAACTCAATTAAACTTAATAAATCAATATCTTTTAATCTACTTATCATAAAAATATAAATTAAATATGTAAATGTTCAGAAAAATAAAACCTATCTATTTATCAAGTTTTCAAAAATGTTTGATAAAGTTTAAAATTAAACATTTTCTTTAATTAAATTAAATCATTTAAAATTGAGAAAAATAATAAATAATTCATAAAATCAGAAAAATACAAGTTATATAACAAAATGCTCCAAATGACAAATGCAACTCATCTATGATGTTTTCAAAGTCATTTGACCAAGTTTTCCTATATGCAATATTTTCCCAGTCATTTAGTACATTTAAAATTAAGAAAATTAATAACTTATTCAAATATTTTCAGAATGCTTCAAATGATATATCAAATTAAAGAGAAAAACATTTCCAATTCTAATATGTCAAACATAAAACATTTTGTTCAACTTAGAAAACTGTTTCTAAAGGTATAATGGAATTCAATAAATACTCCATTATAACCAGAAACAATTGCCACAACGTTATTTTCCTTATTAATAAAACTCTCGTATTTTCACAACTACTAAACCTATCATCACTAGTCATTAGAAAGTATTGTGATGATAGAGTTAGTTGTATTAGTCCCTCATTCTCAATTAAACTCTTTGTCATTAGCTCTACATTTTTTAACATAAAATCAAACATGTTTATTATCTTTTTAATAATTGTTTTCCATATAATATTGTTTTCTCGTTTAATCATGTGATAACCATTTATAACCCAAACATAATAACAATTGTTTGTTAAGTAAAAGTAAAACACATGTAAGTCTAAAAGAAGAAATAACTACATCACCACAAGTAATAAAACAACTCACCTAAAAACTGTGTGATCAACTTATCATACCAGACGTGGCTTACACTTGTAAGCTGGGGTGTTTTCCAGGGTAATTCACGATGCATCTCATTACTATGCATGTATCATCTTGCCATTGTTTTCTGTAGTCCTTACCAGGACTACTTTGCTATCTTTCAGATGTCAGGATTCTCTACGCGACCCTTGAACCCGAAGACATTGGTTATTATGGTTACTTCAATCTTAGGCAAGTTCATCACTTGCTCATATCCTTTGCAGTATTTCATAGCAAACTAGTTGCAAAAACCCTATCGTATTACCACCTATGCTCAAAAGAATGCATGATCCTATTTTTACAATAATATGACTAATTGAATGACTACCCGCGTGGTAGTGTTATGTTTGGTGGGCGGATGGGACCATGGTAAGATGAATAGGTCAAAGGAAGGTTCCATATGCATGGGAAAGTATTGCCTAGGATTTAACAACAACTGCCGTCAGGATTCTTGCGCCGTAAATACCGCGCTAACCATGGGTCTTCTATGGGGGGAGTAAGTCAGTTGTGATATTCTCTCGTTTGCATGTCAACGGACTGCCAGAGACGTACGTTGTAGGTCTTGTGGGACTACATGCACATGGGTGGGAGCCCTTAAATTGCCACGGACTCTAGGGTCTATGAGTGTCTGCCAGGGGCGCGTAGGTCTCCATCGTGAGGGATGGAATCAGGCGTTCAACCTGCTGGCAGAAATGGGTGGGCATGCGTTGTGCGGAAAAGCACGGTTTGCTTGGACCAACAACCGGGCCCCACACCTGAGTGGGAGTGGACAGGAACGTACACCTGGTTGTGCAACATGGTCTTGGTCGTCCATGGGTAAAGTAACGCACCTCTGCAGAGTGTAAAAGGATGTGGCATGTTACCCCCTGTTTCGGGAAGGAGTTGCGAACGCCGCAGGAAAGGCAACTCCATGAAGTTCTAGTCCTGTGAAGATCTGGCGGGCATAGTTTTCAGAACTAAAAGCAACCTCTTGAAGAAAGATTTACAAAAACCTTGCATTAGTTTATGACTCTTTCGAGTCTAAAGCTCTAGTTAGTGCATCAAACCACCCACTATATATCATGAACTTGCTGAGTAACGCTCGTTACTCATTCGTTCCTGTTTGACCCCCTGCTTAGAGTTGAAGCCTTATGGAAGTCATCATCATGAAGCCATCGCTACCTCATGAAGCTAGGTGGAGTGATATGTTACCTAGACGGTAAAGCATCATCATCAACAACGCTGGTGGAGGAAAGGCTATCAAGGTGCAGGTGGAGAACATTCTCGGACTTAGCTGTATCAAACCATAGATTAGGGCGGACATCAGCCATAGTGGAGTTAGTTCTGAGCTAGAGTTCTTCTCCAGCTTGGAGCTTCGCACTGCTTCTTATGATGTTTCATTTGCAGGAGATCTTCTTGATTCATCAAAGGGATTCTCAAGATTTTGTAATGAAGTTTGTATCCTATAGTTTTGCTTGGACCCGCTGTGTTTCTGTTGTACCACTCTGAGAGATGTAATATTCACAGATAAGTCCTTCTGCGAGTGTTATGTCACCGACTTGCGCACTACACATGCAGTGGTGTGCTGAGTCACCACAACAAGCCATGATGAGATCGACCCACTCGCTGTTGAAGCCAAGTTGTATCATAATCTTTTTCAGAAAGTTTCATTCGACCCTATCATACGCCTTATGCATATCCAACTTGACAACACACATGCTCCTATTTTTAATTGCATGATAACTTTCAAATGCCACCAGGAAATTATCTGCGATCAGTCTCCCAGGAACAAACGCATTCTGCATCGGAGAGATAATATCCAGAAGAAAAACCTTTAGTATTGCCGCAATAAGCTTCGAGATTACCTTGTAGTCCACGTTGCAAAGACTGATTGGTCTAAAGTGAGAAGTATGCTCGGGGTTTTTGATTTTAGGTATAAGAACAACAATGGTATCATTCCAGCTCTCCGAGATTATTCTCGAGTTCACAACCAGTAGGACTTCATCCGTTAGATCTTCATCGATGACATGCCAGAATTTTTTATAAAAATTTGCATGAAGACCATCCGGACCTGGGGCCTTAAGATCACCTATACTGAATAATGCCTTTAGGACCTCCTCACGACTATAAGTTGTTGTAAGTGCCTCATTGCATGCTCGAGAAACATGGGGTTTAACCTTTGCTAACACCTCTGTATTTGGGTTTGGGACTTCCAAGATAAAGAGAGTACCAAAGTAGCCCGAAACTAGCTTCTGTATATCTCCATTTTCTTCCACAAAATCTCCCAAGTCGTTTTTCAGCCGTTTCACATAACTCAATTTGCGCCTTGTCGATGTCGCTCTGTGAAAATAAGACGTGTTCTGATCCCCGTACTGGAGCCAGTTAACACACCCTCTCTGGACCCAATAGAGTTCCTCCTTCTCAAGAAGATCTTCTATTTGGATTTGAAGGATCCTTTGTTTGTTAAGAGCATCATCCAATAACGGCCCTGTCATAACATCATTAAGATGTTTTTGCAACTCCCTAAGCTTAGTTCTAGGGCCCTTCAAGACCTCCTTGTCCCAGTTATGCAGCGCCATGTGCACCTCATTAGTAGCTTGTGCCAGCGAAGCTCCTGCGCGGGATTTGGGACGCTCCCATACAGTTTCGACGATCACGTCGATCGATTCCTCATTTAGCCAGCGCGCCTCAAAACGACGCTGGCCCATGGGCCTAGATTGCGCGCAACCCTCGTAATAGTCTGTATCAATAATCAGTGACATGTGATCCGATTTTCCAAAATCATCGTGAATTACCGCCATATTAGGGAACATGTTCGAGAAATTTTGGGTAGCAGCTCCACGATCAAGTCTCTCCCTAATATGACCATGTCTCCATGTGAAGATATTTCCGATGAAACCCATGTCTGACAGATCGCAATCCCTCAACGTTGTCTGAAAGGCTTACATGCATCGTTGAGGTCTCACATTTCCTCACTCTTTCTCATTTTTATACAATATCTCGTTGAAATCTCCTCCTATCAGCTAGGGAATATTCGTCATCTTTTTCAATTACCGTAGATACTCCCACGAAAGATGCTTACGGTCACTACTAGGTTCGCCATAGAACCTTGTAAATCTCCACGCTGAGCCAAGGTTTTCATCAATTCAAATGTATATGTAATTGTGGTGGACTTCCTTCGATGTTACATTCAAGTCAATATGCCAAAGCATCAATAGGCCACCAGCCCGGTCGTCACTCTCATATAGCCCCAAATTATAAAACTTCAATCTTCGCATTAGGTTCCGAGCACCCCTTCTATTCAAATGAGTTTCTGACAAAAATAAAATATCAGAACGAATTCTCTCTAGGAGTACCAGGAGAGCACGAACTGCCGAAGGTTTCTCCATCCCCCGGCAGTTCCAGATGAGTATTTTCATTGCGACCGGTCGGGCTCCTCTCGGGAACCCGCCGATCCTAGTGAAGTGGAGTTAGCTCCTTCCTTCTTTGATATCTTGGATCGATTGGTAATGTCCTCTAGCATTCCCTCTTTGGTATTTTACGTTCCTGCCTCTGTAATCATATCTGTCACCTCAGTTTCATCCGCAAGTATTCCATCTTCTGCCACTAGAGTAGCAGCGGCAGTGTTGTCCAGGTTCAACCTCTTCTTAACCTTGGGATCTGAGAGATCCTTCTCCGTCATCTCCGTGTCAAACGGATTAATTGACCTAGTCGTTGTGTCCTTGAGAGGGTCCTCATACTCCCCTTCTTTATCTTTCAGTGGTAGAGCGTTGAACCTCCAACTCGTAGGAGTATCACCTCGCCCCTCCGAGGTCCTTCCTCTGCCAGGTGCTGGCATTCTTCCTCTACGACCACCGAAACCACCTCTGTTACCACCGGAATTTCTCCCTCTCCATGTATCCCAGTCTTCTTTCAGCCAATCACCCCATTGCAACTTTTCGACGACATGCTCACCAGTTCCACATTCAAGGTGTGTGTGGCCACACAACCCGCAGCTACCACATAAGCATGGTACTTTTTCATATTTCAACCGATATCTCTCTCTTTCCTCCCCTAGATAAAGAAACTACTCGGGGTAAGGGTTTCCTGACATCCAATTTAAACTGAACCCTGACAAAATTCCCTGCACCTTGCACATCAGTTTCGACCACTGAAACATTGCCTTTACCAACACTTTTCTCAACTAAGTTTGGTAGTGTTACGATATCCAACTGGGAGCTTATGGATTTGAGCCCAAACATGCAAAAGATTTAGCTCAATAGTATCTGGGCCCGAAAACCCATCATAAGGGACAATCACAACTGCGTTTTGGTGGAAGAGCCATGAACCTCCGTGTTCCAGTTTCAGCCAATGTGCCAAACAATAGCATTGGATACTAAAGAGAGTCGGTTCTAGGCTTCTGATTGTCACCTCTCTCGCAGGACTCCAAGCATTGATCATGTGTTGTTCGAAGGTCTGCCTACTGAACGAGTTTGTTGTGTGAACCCTTGCGAGAGCCATCCACTTGATCCCATCCTGAGGAAGATCACCTTCCTCCTCGAAAACTAGGTCATCTAGATCCTCCTCATCAATCCCCAATCTTTCCAGAAGATCGTCGATGGGTTCCTTATTTGGATTTGCCGGAGTTGCTATTTGGCTAGCTGCACTCGATGCCGGCATCGTGATCGCAAGATCGAAACCAGAGAGAACCTGCTTGTTACACGATGAAACTCCCCGAGATCCCCCAGGCATTGGCCTGTATATGGATGAAAGCAGCCAAAACGGAGACGTAGCCAAATCGCCTTCCTGGAAAAGCACTCAGGGACGGAAGAGGACACGTAGAGCGGGTTCGAGTACGACGAAAAGTCCTGAAAAGCCCTAGTCGCCGGCGGCTCTAGGTCGGAAACCCTAGTCGCCAAAGGCTCTATGGTGCTAGCTGCTAATTGATCTCAGATGATCTGTGTACGCGTGTTGGGGTGTTAAAAAAAATGTTTGTGGAACTGGAGGGAGTACTTGACATGTTATTTTCCTTTCCAAAATTTACTACTGCTATTTTCTATTGTGAGTATCCTGTAGTGCAATGGTCTCCAGTTTATTTCGTGTAATCTCTATCCACTCAATAGTAGTTTTATGTAATACAGATTTCTACAACCAAAATTCATCTAAACAGATATATAGCTATAATCTAGACCAACCATGATACAATTCATCAGATATTGCAGCAGAGTCGATGGGTGGACGAAAGTGGTAGCTTTTCTCTGATCGTTTTTATAATTTTGTAACATTTTGAATGAACTAAAGAAGTGGTTTTGGTCCAGTCTCCACAGGGATTTCCCTAAGAATTGTTTCATTCGGCCTCCTAGATCAACTGAAATCATGATGTAGCAAAGTCGAGCAAATTCTTTTACTTTTCTTACTCCTAGAATATACTACCTCCGTTCCAAAGTATAAGATATTTTGGTAAGCCATCTTAGACTACCAAAACGTCGTATATATTGGAACGGATGTACAGTAGTATTTAAACAGAAAACTAATTTTATCACCATTGTTTTGGCTCGGTAAAGTTTCTTAATATCGTAGTCTATTTGTTACAGTATCGTGTGAAATTTAGTGTTGGCCATATACGGAGTGGAGTACGTGCATCAGACTGGCTGTTACATACGGGTGTGTCTTCCCACGAAATGGTATCCGTGCCTAACTGGCTGAAGGGGGAGGAGATATCGTCAAGCAAGAAAAAACTACTGGCCATTACTAGTGGGTTCTACTTCGACCGTCCCGTTGCCGGTCCCTTCAAACTTGGGCACTTGCAGCTGCCTCTTCACCAATGCCGTGTAGATGCCGTCACGGTCGAGGAGTTCTTCGTGCGTGCCGCTCTCCACTATCTGGCCATCGGAGATGACAGCGACAGTGTCAGCGCTCTTGACGGTGGAGAGCCGGTGAGCTATCACAAGAACCGTCCTCCCTGCCATCAAGGAGTCCATTGCATCCTGTGGCATATATGGGAAGAAGTAAATCACATATATTTGATTGTAGAATTGCAGTAAGAGAATTGTTTGTTTCCATTTGGAGTCAGTTTAGCAGTTGGCAACAGTCGAGTGGAGTGGCAGGTGTAACCTGAACAAGGTATTCACTTTCGGCGTCCAGAGCACTGGTAGCTTCATCCAAGAGAAGCACTCGTGGGTTCATAAGCAAAGCTCTCGCAATGGCGACCCTCTGCTTTTGCCCACCCGATAACCTGATGCCTCGCTCTCCGACGACAGTCTTGTATTGGTCCGGGAAGCTGCATATGAAGTCATGCGCATTTGCCATTTTCTGCATCAAGAAGCTAGTCAGATCCTGCAATCTTGAGTATGCCTAATGTTCCTAGATTCAGATACTTACAGCTGCCTTTTCAACGTCAGCAGAGCTAGTTTTGCCCTCCAATCCATAAGCAATATTCTCTTCAATGGAGCAGTTAAAGAGCACAGGCTCCTGACTAACTATGCTTACCTGAAACCATTTGGTTGAGAAAATGGACATTTAGAAGGAAAAAAAATATCTGAAGCCAGATACATACAAGTATAGCCATGAGCCATATCCATCTCATGTTCCTACTTGTACTTATCAGATGCACAAGTAATCTCAGGGGTTCACAAGTTCAATCTCCAAAGACCAGTGACACCAACGGGATAATACTAAATTAGTGAATACCAACTGGTACCTAATTTGATTCCCATTCCTAAAGTAAGCAGAGTATTTCAGGATACTGAAACTTGTAAGTTCATACCAGTAATATTTCCAAAAGGTTTCTGAATGTCAACACAGTATCAACGACTCTCTAGTTTTCTTTTAAAATCTTTGGCAAGGAGCACGACTCTCTAGTGGACTAGACTACACAGTGAACCTGCAAAGTGTCAACAGTTTACAGAATCGCACTAGTACCAACCAGTTCAGGAATAAGAACAATGCCAACTACTAGAACTTAAAACGTTGAAAAACTACTCCATAGCTTAGCCTTAGATAATAACCTAGTTTCCACGGCATCATAACAATCCTATTAGAGACAAAAATGGTTGGACACCATACCTTTTGGTGGAGGTACTGATGTGAAATTTCTACCAAAGGCACTCCATTTAGCAAGATCTTTCCCTTTAGGGGGTCATAAAACCTTTCAATCAAATTTGCTATTGTAGTCTGCAAGAGTATGTAATAAACCGAAGTTATAATTGAGGGGTGCAAAGTGAGAAACAATTTTACATAGTATAACAGTAAGCATATGAGATGATTAGCATACAACTAAAACAAAGCTTACTTTTCCACCACCACTTGGCCCAACAAGTGCAACCTTTGAACCTGGTGCCAGCTTCAATGTGATCCCCTGCAATATTGATGACACCCGATATAAACTGAACTGCGATGCACCATGCATGCTAGTTGAAAGTGTGTTTTGTGCTGTCAAGAAAGCTTGTAAATGGTTGTATACCTATCTTGTTATTAAATATGCATTCCTATTTTACAGGTAGCAGCATACAGTAAGTAAGTAACTACTCTATCACTAAAAGAACCTACCACTCATGTATACATTAGAAAAAACTCCAACGTATACTAAGTCAAGTGGTGTTCATTCTGTATTGTAATATAGAACTACAAGAATACTTGATAAATCCACTATTTGATAATGGTGTAATGTGTTGCCATCATGTAGGTCACCGATGTAGCAGATATATTTATTCGTTTGTATAGCACAAAAAACAAAAGGCCCCGCTTTAATTGTTGTTATTTAATCCGGTCATTTTTATTTTGTGAAGATGCTAAGCAGTGGAGCTCCGTGTATCCAGTGGTTTTGGTTGAAAAACACATTCCAAGAGGAGCCTAACTGTCTAAGTTTCAGAAAGCGAGCCAAGTTATCCGAATGCAGTGCAATCTTATAAGGAAGGGCATGAATGATAAGCATGAAAGGATAACACCATGCTAGAGGACGTCAAACTTACAAATGTGCAGGTTGGTTGCAAAGGAATGCAGTATGAGAATATTTACCTTGAGAATCATATGAGAAGGACGAGAAGGATACGCAAACCAGACATCGTCTAGCTCAACTTCCCCATCATTTTCACTAAAATAGAAGGAAATGTCAATAATATAAGATACTGCACACTTCATATATAGGTAACAGAAACCAAGAAAGCTAATAGACAATGAAACTCACACTAAAATGGAAGAAAATGCCAATAATACAAGGTATTGCATGGCGCGTAACCGCATAGGTGGTATAATCAACAACAAATGGGACTCACTTTTTTGGACATT
The DNA here is from genome assembly GCA_028641055.1 of Alopecurus myosuroides. Classification (NCBI taxonomy): domain Eukaryota; kingdom Viridiplantae; phylum Streptophyta; class Magnoliopsida; order Poales; family Poaceae; genus Alopecurus; species Alopecurus myosuroides. The sequence continues at coordinate 165,853,476 of CM054057.1, forward strand.
TGTCTCCAGCAGCTGTCATTGAGGAAACACGGTCAAGAAGTTGAAAAACTCTACGGCTTGCACCTGATGCTTTCATTACAGTTGTGTATAGTCCCGACAAGGCAGAGAATGACGAGCCAACTGTATACTCAAGAGAGGATGAATTGTTCAGAAAGGTCAGCATACATAATCATGACAATGAAAACAGACGTGTCCCCTTATACACATAATTGTTATAACCAACATGTAAATTTTCAGTTCTAGTATTGGTAGAATACTAGGTTCAGTGTAAACAAATTGCTAGTGCTGAACCTTACCTGTAAGGCTGTATAATATGAATGACGTTAGAGAACCAGTTGTCATGTAACCATTGATGGTTAAGTTAGCTCCATAAATAACAACAATAACAACCGACAGGGTTGATGCAGCATTAAGCCCTCCAGAAAATAGTCCAACAACTTTCTATAAAGAAATACATAGTTAGATCGCTATGCAAAATAGTGCTATGATTTTTATACAAATATTGCAGTACTCACAGCTTGCTTGAGACCAAGTTTCAGTGTCTCATTTACTTTTCCCCCATATCGCGAAATCTCATGAGGCTCCTGGGCAAAGGCTCTTACTGTGCGAATTGCACCAAAAGATTCCTACAAGGTAGTAGACAGAATTGTAATGCACAAATGCAATTAACGGATGACTTCTCCCATGATCATCAACACATCAAACATCAGATATACAAACCTCAGCTATGGATGAAGCTACAGCAGCTGCAGCTTGTGTCTGATGTGAAAGCTCACGAAGAAAACGCCCAAATTTACGCACAGCAACTGATATCACCGGAACAATTACAAGCGCCAATACTGTGTTGAAATAATAAATGAGGTTTATTGAATGGTAGGGATAGTAAAGACTAAAGTAACACTAAATTAAAGAGTGTGCTTATTTAGTGTACGCAAGCAAATCTATTACAAGACCACACATAACGAAACATTTTATGGAACTACAAACTTCCCATGTAATGTGCAGAAGACTAAACTTTCTTCAGAACAAATGAAACCAATAAGTGGGGTCCACTCACTTCACAAGCAAGACTGGTCTCGTTTTATTGATGTGGAGCTGAATGCTGCATAGGCAAACAGATCATCACATCTCAATCATGTCCATTCTTGAGGTGGCTTGGCTGAGGTGAACTGGCACCTTAGATCGATCTATATCCCCACCAATAATATCCAAGACTCACTTGGTGTGGACTAGGATATGAATATGATGACATATTTTAATGGCACCTGTCTCCGCGTTGACAAACCCGACCAAATTTGGTTCATGTTTATGGAAAGTCGCCATATCTATGGTTCTGAGAAGAGCATGTTTTTCTGTTGGCTAGGGAAAATGATGTTTAGTTCCTTCAAAAGGTTTTGTAGAATGGCACTTTTGTGATAGGCTGTCTTTGAGACGTTTCCTCTATTGGATAAAAAAGTGAAGAAACGTAATGATTTGACAATATCCCTCACACAGATTGTTCCTTTGTAGAGTTCAGAAAAGAAAATGAAGCTATGGCATAGCAACAGAATGATATGTAACAAATTTCTTAGTCTACAGAGCACAAGCATAGGAACTGGTACTTACATGTTAGCTTCCATGAAGTTGAAAACATAAAGCCAAGACCAATGGCTGTAGTAGTAACATTACGCAGTGCTTCCGAAAGGTTTGTTGTAGCGGCATTCTTTATTATTTGGGTATCTTCAGAAAGCCTACTTAAGAGCTCTCCTGTTCGAGTCACATCAAAAAATGCTATCTCCTGTGGGGGTACAAGACGCACGTGCAGACTTGATAATAAGAACATCGCTATATGCAAGACTACAAAACAGCTATTTGTACAGAATTAAGGAACTTGCCTGGTTTATGAGATGACTGAACAAGTCCTGTCTAAGTCGAGCAACAACTCTCTCACTAGCAGAATTGAATAGCCATGCCCGAAGAGCTGTGCAAACTGACCTGAAACATGGGCAAGGTTGGTTTCCAATATTTCAAGCAAAATAACTACATTGGGTGTAGCACACTAATATGAATTGATTTCTAAAAGAAGAAATAATTTAGAGATAGATGGTTAATTAGTAGTACCAATTAAATTGTGGCCCTACCTAGATCGACCAAACACAAACAGAATATAAAAAAGATGGTAGTGAAGAACAGAACATCACGTTTACAGTACTCAAAATCAAGTTTTCAAAGAAACATACCCGGTTACAACTATTGCCACAATGTACAAAATCGTTCCATTCACATCTGACAGGGCTTGAGCTTTATCTTCTGGCTGCTGAACATCTCTTGACACGATGTCAATTATCTTCCCGCCATACTTGGGCTGTAGGACAAACAGAAGGTGATCCACCCATTAGGCTTAAAAATAAGATGATCCGTCCGTCACGACAAGAAACATGTGCAGCATTGATGCTCTTCTAGATGGAAGTATAGCTTGCTCGGTATGGAGTACTATTTAATCCTGTCACACATGAACCAATGTATACTAACCACTATCTTATCGTGTCACACAAGAACCAACGTACTCTGATCACCGCTATTTAATGCTACCACACATGAACCAATGTAGTGAAGTCTACTACACTCCACTCAGCAGTCAGAACTGATTACTGAAATAATATTAGTACGCATTTTTCCTTCTCATAATTTCCAGGTAGCTACAGTTTTAGCCTAATCCAGTTCAGTTCAGCCAAGGCTACGGGTGTTGTGGGGGCGGTTGATCAGTTCAACAATTAATTAAAGCTAAGACTCGTATAAGAACCTGACTTACTGTGTATGACTTAACCACAAGCGTACAAGAGCCACAATAACGAAATTCGGCAGCAAGCAACTGTTTCATCATAAGTGTGGAGTACCTACAACGAGGAGGTTACTGAGGGACGCGACGAGCAGCGCGACGGTGGCGAAAACCAGCTTCCCGGCGTCTTTCTTTGCCTGCAACCCATTTACACGGCCGTGCATTTAGGGAAGCAAACACGGCACCAAATACGTGCACACACAAAATTGGTAAAACCAAGTAGCAGTATCAGGCGGTGCTCACCAACTTGATGACCCGGCAGAACCCGACGTTCGCTGCCTGAGGGGTTTCCAATCAGGCGAGGAGAGAAAAAAAAGGAATTAGAAACCATCGCTCTAGTGAATTCAGCTGGTCCACTGCTCTAGGATAGGGTAGGGGGAGTCGGGCGGCGGGCGTACCTGCACGTTGCTGCCCTCCTCGAGATCGGAGAGGATCCTGGACGTCTCCTGCAAAGCCGCGAGCGCGAGCGCGGGCGTGATCGGTCAGCCTCCTCCTCCCAACAATTCCCGACACGAAGGGATAATAAACAGAAAACGGAAGGGCGGGGGAACACTGGGCCGCGCGGGAAGCGGGGGGCGCGTACGGACGTACCCCGTTGTCGAGGAGCGGGACGCGGTTGCCGCGGGGCGCCGTGTTGATGCGCATCTCCCGCACCATCGCCGCCGCCGCCGCCGCCGCCGCTGTGGGGGTTGTTCGTCGCAGGTGACTGGCCAATGGGCGTGGGCGGCCGTGTGGTGTGGGGTGTGGGTGGGGGAGGACTGCGGAAGGAGGAGCCGGAGACGAGAGGATGGTGCGCTTTTTTGGTCCGCCCGCGCCCGTTATCGACCGATTCACATGTCACGTGAAGACAAATGGGACGGGGCAAGTTCGTATCGTATGATACGTGGTGCTGCCCCGCGACCCGGCGAGTGCGTTCCCACTCGAAGGGAGCCGCAAGGAGACGGAAGGAAAAGGCAGGAGCACGACTGATTGGGGACCCGCACTGCAGTTCGCGCAGCGATTGGTGGTGGCCCGATTCATGCTTTCTTGCTTCCCAGGCCAGGAATATCCCACGAGGCCACGCCACGATCCTCCCGTCCCTCGACGTGTGTTTGGTGCTTTGGCCTTTGGCGAATTCAGTCGTGCTGTTCTGTCCTGTGCGACACCGTGGTTCACGCGGCACCAAGCCAGCACACAACAGCAGCACAGCACACCGAGGCGTGTCCACGTCCTTCCTGTTTTTCTGTGGACTTCTATGTCAACTAGAGTTTCTCTTTCTCCGAAAGAAGGTCATTCGATTGTGGCTCTCCATGCCCAACCTAGCATATTCCCATTACGTAGACTTCCAATATCCTCAACAACACAGAAATTGTATTTTTGATAGTGCCCTTGTATACAAAGACATAGGGAGTAACACTATATGAGGTTGTTTAGATGAAACACACTTGTATTTGGTTGTGTGCTGGTTTTATGTTGTGCTCACCCCCTTTGAAAATGGTCATGTTACCGGCCATAACCACATTCAAACACGCATCGACACACTCACATTATTAGTACTAACCTTGATACTAGCATGTTGATTATGGGGTTCATTGCCACTACTTAAGTAACAAGGTTAAAGCGCAAACCGCATACGTAAGCAGCATGCAATTAACATCAAGGGCTCACACACCCTAACCAAACCAAATTTTGGACATCGATAAATCTTAATCAACAGCTAAGAGGGGCATCACATGCCGATGCCCCTAATCAACACTAACAGCGGCATCCCATTGACCCTGGTCAAAATGCATCAGTAGATCACTTACCAGGCTAGTTTTAGCCACGGTAAGGACACTTGTTGAAAGCGCATCTCTTATCCCGTTATGTTTTGTGTGTTAGTTAACAACACAAGCGATATTTAATCGTGTGTTAAGTGGTGTAGGATTTAAAGGTATATCTTACAAAGCACCAAGCACCAAAATGGTTGAAGGAAATCTCGCATTTCTCCCTCTGGTCTGGCAGGAAATTCTGGCATAGAAAGGCCGGATATTCCGGAGGCCGGATATTCCGCCCCCTCCAGAACCATGGGTGAAAACGACTAAGGACCTGGGTTGGGGCTTGCAAAATCCCACCAGATATTTGGCCATATTTTTTAGTATCCAGAGGCCGGATAATCCGCCCCCTCCAGAACCATGGGTGAAAACGACTAAGGACCTGGGTTGGGGCTTGCAAAAGCCCACCAGATATTTAGCCATATTTTTCAGTATCCAGAGGCCGGATATTCTGCCCTCCCAGGGGCCGGATATTCCGCCCCCAGAAGCTCAATGAAGTGCAGAGATGGTCTGGGTTTTGGCCGGCTATTTCAGTGGCCAGAGGCCGGATAATCCGCCCCCTCCCCCAGGGGTCGGATATTCCGCCCCCAGAATCTCGCCCAGGCGAAAAACAACTAAGGAAAAGTTGCGGGGCTTGTAGAAGCCCGCCGGATTTTTGGGCCGGATTATTTGGCCCGAGGGACGGATATTTCACCCCTTCGGCGGCCGGATATTCCACCCTAAAATTCCTGCAACAGCCATATTTCGAGAGGGGCTATAAATACCCCTCTTCTTCTTCAACCTCAAGCCAGTTTGTCCAAGGCATTAAATGCATATTTATTGAGCTCACCAAAACCTAGATCTCTCCCAATCCCTCCACCCAAACTCGTTGATCTCGGAGGATTTAAGGAGAAGTCCTCGATCTACATCTTCACCAACTCGTTCTTCATCCCCCCTCATTCACTTGAGGGAATCTTGTCGTGGGATAATCACGGCAGACGTTACCGGGGGTAACTGATCTTGGGGCAAGACGACACAGGCGTTCGGGAGAGGGTTTAGCTCAGAGGAAAACATGATGCAACTCGATCTGGTAGCCGGCAATCAAAGTCGCCGAGTCTCCGATCTTGATATAATAACTCAACTCTGGGATTACACTAGATGCTCGATATCAGGCGATATTGCTAGGGCTCTTAGATCTCTCTCAACTACTCCTAGGGGTCGGTTTATAAAGCACCCGTACCCCCCTGACTTACCCTCCAAGGCATACCATGGATCCTACCCGGACACGGCGCACAAACCCTAACTTCCCTTTACTGTAACCCACAATCCGGGTTACTGGGCCTACAAACTTGGGCCTTCCAAAAATTTCTTTATCCTTGGCCGGATCCTGCGCAGCGTCCTTTGGGCCGGGTTACTCCTTGGAGTTTGGTCCACCGGGTTATTATCCCCCCATCAGTAGTCCCCAGAATAGCCTGGGCTTCACGGATCCTTCCTTGAAGCGCTCGCTATTCCCTGCAAGGATATCAAACACACGAGTATGTGGAGGCCGGGTTAAGGTGCCTCAATAGATAGCTAGGCCTTACTCCATGGTGGCCATATGGTAACCCGGCTCTTTCCCAATTACCTAACTTACTTTTCCAGGCCTAAACCTCAAAATGTCAAGATTCTATACTTGATAATTGACCTGATATCACGGGATGGATCTCTTTCTCCTTTTCGTTCAGATACCCTGCTCAACATTTAAAGCACATCTCGCCAAAACTCAAATAGATAGTCGTTTACTCCGCAACTCCCGGCTCCCGCTCGCTGAACCGGGCTTATCCACTCGCGCTATAAATAGGCTCCTTGGGGGTAACCCGAACCCTAACGGCTCATTTCCCCCCACTCTGCTTCCTTTCTCCCTCCGCGCTCATCCTCACTGAGCGCCACCACGGAAATCCCGCGCACATCACCGGAGCCCATCGGCCGGAGGCTGCGCTCCGCCACAGCTCACCCCGCGCCGCCGCCAAGATCCACCGGCAAATCTCCATCCGGCCCGTCAGGAACCGCGAAAGGACACCAGGCTTGCGCCATCTGCCTCCGCAAGGCTTCACTCAGATCTCCTCCAGTAAGCCTCTTGCACCCATTAATTTGCCCTTGCAATTTCTTGATTTCACCTCAGATTAGATCCAAATCAACCCGCCAATGATTTCTCGGCCATGCCGAATTAAGTTGCTAGCATTCTTTCTAGCTCGCCCAATAGATAAGGTATAGACTCCAATCCACTCTCCTACTACCTGCAATTATTAATTTCGCCACAAATCTGAAGATGGAATTCCCAATCTGGGCTCGAACCGCTCAAAATTTCCGCCTTTGCCTCAATCACCCGGCCAGTCCTCCCCTTTCCAGTTCCTTTTATTCGCGCTAAGTGCCTGTGCAGCCATCCATCGTCCTCCAAAGCTCCTTCAACGCTTAGACCCTCATAATTTTCGCTATAATACTTGATACCCGGATAGTTCGAACTTCACTCTGCAAACTGACACCCGGATAATACCCAACTTTCATGTCTCAATATTACCTTGCCGATACGTGGCCGGCTCACAGCTTCCGTGTCTTATTCCTTTTATCCCCCTACCTTGTGCTTTGCAGGTCAACCACATGCCTCCCAAGAAGCAGGGAAAAACTCCGACTAAAGCCAAGGCCACCAACTCCATATCCGCCAATTGGGCGCGGTCTACGGTCACCAAGGCCAAGTTAGAGGAGCTGGTCGAGCTGGGAGTTCTTCCTCCTCAAGAGGATATCCAGTGGAGGGTGTCGGGCAAGGAGACCCGGCCTACCCCGACGAAAGACGAGGTAATCTGTTTCGTGGAACATGTGACCCGGGGCTTCCGTCCGCCGGGTCACCCTTTCTTCCGCGATGTCCTAAGCCATTACGGCCTTCGCGTTTTTGACATCGGGCCTAATTCTATATTAAATATTTCCCATTTCATCGTCCTTTCCGAGTCATACTTGTGCACTCCGCCAAGTCTGGCTCTTTTCGTTGAGATTTTTCAGTGCAAACCGTGCCGCGAAAGCGGTGACGGGGCGCTTCTCGCTTGCGGCGGGGTTTCTATCCAGCGCCGCAAGAATTCTCTGATGCCACCCCTCACTCTTAACTCCCATGTCAAGCACTGGCAGCTCTCATACTTTTACTGCCAAGACACCTCCCCACCCGGCCAAAAGAAACTGCCGGGTTACTCAGAGGGCCTCCTTGACATCTCCGAAAAATTTAGTGCCTTTTCCCCTGACTCGGACAGGGAGGCAATTCAACCTCTGCTATCTAAAATCACCACTCTCACGGCCCAAGGTCTCATCGGGCTCAACCTGGTGAAGACTTGGGTCGACTTCCGGATCCAACCCAATTCCATCCGCACAAAGTTGATGTGCGAGTATTCGGGGCAATCTACAGACCCACTCCGGTACTCTGACAACATCTTCGCGGCTGGTGACACTCATAAAACTATCAAGGGATTTCTGACGGAAAAGCTTGAGGTAATCCGGAACATATCCGGATTAGAGCCCTTCACACTCGAGAACCCAGCCCCCAAGGTAAAAACCTAATTTTGATGTCTTTACCTTTGCTCTTTCCACTCGATACAGTTGATGACCCTTACACTGATACTTTTCAGGCTGATGATGATTTTTGGAAGACCAACACTTCTCCTAGCTCCGAAAGTCCAGAGGAGCAGGAAGAAGCCGTTAATTCGGACGAAGGTGCTCTCCGGATTTTACTTGGTTCCCTTAAGCTCATCATAACCCCTTCATTTTCCAACTATAACTTTGGTGACATCCAGAACAAGAAGATGACGAAGAAGAAAACTCCGACGGCAAAGTAGAATCCGCCAGCGACGAGGAGGAACTGGAGCCGACAGTCAAAGTCGGATCAAAGAGAAAGATTCAAGAGGCCACCTCCAAGGTTTCATATCACCCCCTCGCATTCAGTTCGTATTCCTTCAACGATATACATGAGCTACCTTGACGTTGTTCCACCGGCCATGCTTGAAGGAGTCGCCCATGACCAAGCGCAGGTCAACTCGAAATCACCCGGGTGATGGTGCTCTTAACCCGGGTATTTCATCGACTCCGACTCGGCGGGCTGGTATTTACCCTATCCTTTCTCGAACGAAACATTCTCCTTGAACCATTCCTTTATGGAATCTTGCTTGATACTTTCCAGCCTCTCTCGGGTCCAGCGACGGATTTCCTGCGGATTTCACGGTGAATACCGGGTAAAAATCCCTTTCCTGATGCTCTACCACGCTTCATCACCCTTTCCTGATTGTATACTAGCTGCTTACTCATAACATCTATAGGGCCACGGTCGTTACCAGTGACCAAGAGGATATGGAAACCGAGGGCCCGGGTAAGGAAAGCCCGGCTGATAAGACTACAGCCGCGTCTAGCGACGAAGGGCAAGCATCGCCGATAAACCCGGACATACAAGAAGCCGAGTATCCGATTGCCTCCCATGCAAGCAAGAAGGACAGAGCCACAACCTTGAGTGCAGAAGAAGGAGCATCGGATTCCGACATACAAATGACCCGGGTGCCGCCTCCCACTAAGAAGAAAGCTCCTTCCCGGAATTTCCAAGGCCCCGGGTCCTCTGATACGGGTAAAGACACTTTTGATCAATTGATGAACACTCTCCTCACTATGAAGACTTCGGAGAGCAAGATCTTGGAGCGCATGGCTGCAGAGCACCAGGTAGTGACACTTGATATCTCATAGTGCATACCTAGTCCCCAAGTTTCGAGCATGACTTGCTAAATTTATGCTTGGTACTTTACGCGATATTCAGCTTACCATAATATCCAACTGATACTTGTGTTCCTTGCTACTTACAGGCGCAGATAACCCGGTCTGATGAAATTTTCCTCAAGACCGAACAACTTCTTCTTGCCGAGGTAAAGCGGAGGGAAACCCTTGAAGACGACATGAAAACTTTGAAGAAGGATGTTTCTAAGTACAAGAAGAAGTGCAATACTGCTCAGACCGCACTGAAGAAACTATCGGACCAGGTCGCCGATACTTATCAGATCTTGCTTAGTAAGTTTTTGCTGCCGATTAACTTCATGTCTTTGCTTTTTTTGTGTGATACTCAGGATTATTGATACGTTCTTTCTTTTGTTTCCATTGTAGGTGCCAACCTTGCGACCCCAGAGGAGGATGCCATTGTCAAGGCTAGAACCCTAAAGACTGTGCTCCGGACTTTCTTTGCCGGCACAAAATTTATACTGGATGCCGTGAAGTGGCCTACGGAAGTATACCCGGGTGAAGAAAATCTCATTCAAGCCTGCTCCACTGTGCCTGGCTGGATTGAAATCTGGAAACGCTCGTCATGCCGGATTGGTATGACCCGGGCCTTTACCTTGGCCAAGGCTTTCTTTCCGAAGCTTGACCCGGCGAAGGTAATATCCGGGTTACCCGAATTCAAGGCGGACGGTTCCAAATTTACACCCAAGGATTTCAAGGCCATACAATCCGCAGTGCGTCCCTCGGCTACCACTTTGGCCGATAGTTTGGATTTAAACACGATTATGAGTGCATACGACGCTGATGGAAAAATTGTCACGGAGGAAGCACCCCCGCCTTTTGATATCTTGGAGAAGTGGGTTGCTAACTCGACCAGGAAGAGGGAGGCAACTGCGAAGAGAGAGGCCGAGTTAGGATCAGGGCCGTCTGCCTCTACACCAGCTGTCCCTCCACCTGTCCGCCCTGGTGCGGTGAGTCCGGGTAATGTTGCCGGGAAAGCTAAGCAGCAAGCCCAGGACCGAGACCCGGAAGACCGTACTCAGGAGGCCGAATAGGGCAGTGCCATCATAATATCTTGATCACGTGATGCTTTGTATTCAAACTAGCATGCTTTTGATGGTGCGCCTGTGTACCCCTGATACTGATGTCGTAATTTGTAACGTACTTTTAGTCCGTGATATACTTTGCGGCTTTCCTGGCCTTTTGATAATCGTGCTACTTGTCTATTCTTTGAACTTGTTCTCGATACCCGACTCTCTTTTTGGCTCCCTTCGTAAGACTCGGTTTTCCGAATATCAGGAGCTTTTGATAAGTGGACTTTTTTAAGTCCCCAAGACTCGGATGGTAAGGTCTTTCGAACTTCGATAGCCAAGTAGTTTGTTTCTGTTTTGAAGTCCCCAGTCCCCATGACCCAAAGTCCGAGTCATGGGGGTGTGGCCTTTCTCAGAGAACAAATTGTTTTTTACCGAATCGAAAACCTAAGGCCATTCCGTGTAAGTACTGAAGTTATGCTTGATAGTCATTGAGTTTCCGGCTATTAGCCTTGTACTCTGCATAAACTTGTGGTTTAGATGACCCTTTTGACTATCTTGTACTGTAAGCCGGCTTTCGCGTGGATACCATGTTGTTACATCCATACGAAAACAGGGTCAGGCAAGTCCCATTGGGCTTCATGCCTGATTGTAATCGTAAGCGAACAAATCATGCCACTTTAGTGCGAGTCACATCGAGCTTAAGTAAGAAAAGTCAAGAAAATTTGGCTCCTTTGTCCAGTTATAAGATTGCAGCCGTACTCGTTTGCGAATAATCGGCCCTTATAACTTATAGGCATCAAGGCCGGGTCTTTGGGTTTGTGGCTGTGCTACTTGCGCAACCAGCCCCCAAGACCTGTATACACTCAACGTTCTTAATGATACTGAAGTACTGATGTCACATGGATACTACTTACTTGTAATCAGGCTGTAACGAGATAGGACTTGATAATCATCTCTTTATTGATGCGAGAAAGTTTTGGATCAGCAGGCCGCCTCATTAAAAACCTTCCAGTCCCCTTAGGTACCCTGGGTAGGAAATGAGCGCGTCTGAAACCTGCTGCCCGTTACATTTTCGTGGGCTCCGGTCCCGGGCTGGCGTGACCGATGCACATTCTCCACATGTTGGACTTTTTCATGATGAGTACCGGGTTTACCAGCCAACCCGGGTGAGGTGCTTCCATGACGTGGCTGGTTGTGAGCGGCCGTGCAGTTTCTTCTTTTATAGCGGATTGTTTGGGGGAGTCATCCTCGATAAAAGCCACCATTTTAGTATCTTGTGCTACCTTGGACTTTGCTCTTTCGCCTTCAGTACTCAGCCTTTTTGATGTGGTTCTGTTCTCCGGGTCTGCTTGAGACCGGTAGTGCTTGAGTTCTTCTTTTCTACAGGCTTGCTCGGCCATTGCTGCGTCTCCTTCATCGCATTCAGCTGCTATATCTCGATTTCCATGTATGGTAATGGTCTTCTTGGGACCCGGGATTTTTAGCTGTAGATACACATAACACGGCCTAGCCATGAATTTGGCGTAAGCCGGCCTTCCGAATAACGCGTGATAAGGGCTGCACAATTTGACTACCTCAAAGGTGAGCCATTCAACTCGATATTTATCCTTTGACTCCCCAAAAGCTACCTCCAATGCGATTTTTCCCTCGGGGCACGCTGAATGACCCGGCACTATCCCATGAAAAACTGTTGAGCTTTTTTGTAGCTGAGACTCCTTGAGGCCCATGCGTAGGAAGGTTTCCCAATACAGTATGTTGATGCTGCTTCCACCATCCATCAAAACCTTTTTCAGCTCATACCCATTGACCTGCGGTGCGACTACTAATGCCAAGACTCCCGGGTGTTCCACTCTTTCTGGGTGATCCCTTCTGCTCCATGTTACCTCCTGTTCTGACCATCTCAAGTATCTCGGGACAGCTGACGAAACTGAGTTGACCGCTTGCTTCAGTATCTTTTTGTCCTTGTTAGAGCCTCCTGTGGTATGCACATGATATTGACCCAATTGTTTGGGGTTAGCCTGGAAACCTCCTGCCCCCCCTTGGTTATTACCTTGATTTCCAGCCGCCGGGTTACCAGCTGGGGGTGGGCCGTTGCCCGGGTTTCCCCCTGGACCCGGTCCTCCTCCCCGTCCTGCACCTCGCATAGCTCTGTTTACTTCCTCATTTTTCCATCTTTGTAAGTCGGCGCACTGCTCCAAGGAGTGGTTAGCTGGCCTGCCGTTCCTGCTGTGCTTCGGGCATGCCATCCTGAATATGTCCCAATTGAAAGATCATCGTCCGTTTTGGTAATTATATGACAACATAACTATTTGATCTAATGTTTGTTCAAATGATGAAAATACCCAGGTTATTAGGTTCAACAAATGTATAGGGCTAATGCTTGAGATATTCGAAAAGTGCTAAGAGAAAGAAAGCCAGGGAACCAAAATGTGCAGGGGCGGAAGCTCCGGTGAACCCACCGGAGGCTCCGGTAAATCCACCGGAGGCTCCGGTGAATCCACCGGAGGCTCAGCCCTCAACCTGTGTGCAAATAAGTTCCGGTGCACATCCGGTGGTTCCTCCGCCGAAATACCCTTCTGTTGGAAAGTGGCGGAGGTTCCACCGGAGGTTCCGGTGGACATCCGGTGGCCCCCTGGTCCAAGTGCAAATGGACTCCGGTGGAGGGTCCGGTGATAGCTCCGCCAGCTACCCCTTCTGTTGGAAAGTGGCGGAGGTTCCACCGGAGCCTCCGGTGCGGGTCCGGTGGGCGGAACCTCCGCTCGATCCACCGGAGCCTCCGGCCTCCTCAGCAGCGCGCAAAGGATAAGGCACTGCGCAACTGCGCAGTGCAAAGAAGACCCACCGGAGCCTCCGGTGAAACCACCGGAGCCTCCGGTGCCCTGGACTGCAAACGGCCACTTCGTGGCCAAGAGTATAAATACCCCTTCACCTACCTCATAAATGCCAAGCTTTTCCCACTCTCTCTCCTAGCCATTAATGAAAGCTTCAACCTCTTAGATCTCCTTCTCCGTCCACCCAATCACTCCCAAACTTGGTGGAGAGCTAGAGGAGACCTAGATCCACACTTCCACCAAAGGAATCTCAAATACATCCACCACAACCTAGTAGATCTAGAATCCTACTTGAGGCCTAGAAACCTTAGTAGATCTCGTGCTTGTAGTTTCCACCTTGTTGCAAGAAGCTACGGATTGCTTGAGAGCCTCCATCCTTGTGGAGTGACCTCAAGCCCTTGTAAAGGTTTGGTCAACGCCTTCAAGTCGACCTCATAGTGGAAACGAGCATCTCCCTCACCGGAGAAGCTCAAGGAGAACAAGGTGTGCACAACCGTGCTATTGAGGAGTGCCTAGGTGGCTCCCCACCTCTCCAACGTAGACGTACTTCTCTTTGAGAAGGAACTACGGTGAAACATATCCTTGTCTCCTTGTTTACACTTGTTGTTTGCTTTACTACCTTACGCTTTACTTCCGTTGCGCATACTACTCTCTTCACATAGGTTGTTCACTTAGTTGCACATCTAGAGAATCGTATCTTATCTTACTAAGCCCCTTAAAAAGAAAAGAAAAGAAAAATTGGTAGTCAACCTATTCACCCCCCCTCTAGTTGACCATAGTGCACTTTCAATTGGTATCAGAGCCTCGGCTCTTACTAAGGGCTTAACCGCCTAAGAGTACAATGGTCGATGAAAATACCCCCGGTAGTTCTAGTGCGGAAATCTCCAAGATGTCCGACAGTATATCTAACCTACAAGACTCGGTTGGAATCCTCCAAGCCGAAATGTCTAAGGTTAGCTCTACTGTCAGTACGGAGGTTTCTAGCATCAAGAAAATGATGGAGGTATTGATGGGGAGAACCAAGGAGTCCGAGGAAGCACCTCTCACTACCAACGATGTTAGCTCGGATGAAGAATCCATTCCGGACATTGATGAAATGGAAGCTAACATCGCTTTAGCTAAGGCGAAAGCCAAAGCAAAAGCCGATAAAAAGGCTAAGAGTAGTGGGAACTCCGAGGGCTCCAAGTCTCAATCGGCTAACGGTTCGGGGTCTAACTCTAAAGTTCCACCGCCTCCCAATTACGATTCTATCCACCCTATTGCTACAATACCACACATGGTTAATGTTGGAAATCCTCCCATGCTTAACACTAACGAATTCTCATCATGGAAGTTCGATATGGAGTCTCATATTTCAGGTTGTTGCACCGCTCTATGGAGAAGCGTTGTTCATGGATTCCACCCTCATGATCCAAACAACTTGACCCCAAGAGAGGACGTGGAGTTCCAACTCAACAAGACCGCTATTGTGACTATCCAAAAGGCTCTCCCAAGAGAACATCTTGAGCACATTCGCGGCTTGAAGACCGCCAAGGAAGCATGGGATAAACTTGACTCCTTGTTCCAAGGAAATGCTAGCATTCAATCATCAAAATATGATGTTGCTCTCGACAAGTCCGAGAACTTCGTCATGCTTGAAGACGAGAGTCCCGAGGAGCTATATAGAAGAGTTGTCACTCTTGGCAATCAACTAAGAGATTTTGGGAAAGAGGAAATCTCGGATGAATGGATCAAGAGGAAGTTTGTCAAGGCCATAACTCCATTTGAGAAGAACCTCTCCACTAGCATTCGAACAAGATCCGACTACAACTCCCTTAACTCCATTGGAGTGCTAAGTGAGTTCATTGCCATATCCTTATCTCACAAAAGTGCGGATGATGCTCTTGCTCGCTCTAGAGGACATGGAAAGTCTCCCAACCTTGCCTTGAAGTCTAGAGCAATGGCCAAGATTGAAGAAGTTGTTGATGATGATGATGATGATGATGAGGACTATGAGGATACATACAAGGGTGCCCATAAATGTATTGCTCTTGCCATGCAAGGGTATTGGAAGAGATGGGAGGCTCACAAAGCCGGTGCCCCAAGACCTTCAAGGAACAAGATCTTTAGGAAGAAAGGGGAACGGCCAAGGACATGTTATAATTGTGGAAGTGCAAACCACTTCGTCAAAGAGTGTCCCTTTGAGCCAAGAGAAGAGAATGAAGGGAAGCTTGTTCGCAAGGACAAGAACAAAGCTCCACAAAACAAGAACCTCGCTAGAAGGGTTCCAAGGGCTCTATATGTTCAAGAAGGCCCCACATTGGAGACATACTACTCCGGAGATGAAGGAGAAGATGAAGTCGTAGGTGTTGCCCACGTCGCCATAGCTACCACTTCCTCTTCATCGGTCTCTCTATTTGAATCTCCCAATGAGAAGACATCGATCCGACCTACATGTCTCATGGCAAAAGCCACCGCGGTAATAACTTCCACCTCCAAGTCTATTACCACTACCTCTCCCTCATTATTGGATTGTGTTGAAAACATTGGTGAAGATGAGGAGGCCAAGAACCTAGGGTCTTGGTTGAGTAGTCTTGAAGGTGAAACTAAAGAAAAAGTAAAAGCTCTCCTAAGGCAACTTGATGATGCCAACTCTCTCATTGATGAGAAAGAGGAAATCATCTTGACCTTGGAGAATCATGGTGGTACCAATGAGAATCATGATGGTGAACTAATTAAGGCTCTCGAAAAGGAGAGATCCATGAGAGCCTCTCTTGAAGAAAGACTATCTAGTTTACAAGACTCTTATGCTATTAGTGTTTCTAAGCTTAGGAAAGACAATGAAAAATCTCTTGCCAAACTTAAGAAAGAACATGCTAAATCTCTTGTTTTGCTTAAAGAATTTGAAGAGGAAGAGTTGAAGCTAGGAATGGATCATCAAAAACTTGACGAGGAACATGACAAACTAAAAGAAGAGTTTAAATCTCTTAAGGAAATTCATGACAAACTTGCCAAGTCTCGAATCAAGCTTCTAGCTCAACAATCAAATAAGCATGTTGCATATTCATCAAATAGCATTGTTATTGCACCTACCTCTTCCTCTACGACTAACAATGTAGGGAAGGAAAGAATTCTCAACGATGCAATAAGCTCTCAAGGTGCCAAGAAAGGTAAAGAGGGACTTGGGTTTATTTCCAAGTCAAAGAAGACATCCAAGAATGTCACTACTCCCCCTCAAAATGTTGTTTTTGTAAAAGAGGGTGAGGTGACCAAAGAAAAGGAGACCAACGCCATTATGGGTGGTGATACCTCTAGGGGGAGCATCACTCATAATGATTTCGCCGGAAAATATAATCCATCTTATGTTCTTATGAAATCTAGGGATGGACATGTTTATGCTAAAT
Source organism: Alopecurus myosuroides (assembly GCA_028641055.1). Lineage (NCBI taxonomy): Eukaryota > Viridiplantae > Streptophyta > Magnoliopsida > Poales > Poaceae > Alopecurus > Alopecurus myosuroides. Next base: position 165,870,084 of record CM054057.1, read on the forward strand.
ACGTTGGTACTTCTTATGGTGATGATTATCATTGGACTATTTGGGTTCCTAAGACCCTTGTTACTAACAAAAGAGGACCCATTGAAGGATGGGTACCTAAATCAAGAAATTGATCTCTTGTAGGGAAATGCTTCCGGGTCTAACAAATGGACAGTGGATAGTGGTGCATCCCAACATATGACCGGAAGCCTTGACGCAATAAGCAATCTTGAACCTCCTCTACCTCATCTCAATTGCGTCACTATTGGTGATAAGTCCGAGCTTAAGGTATTGGGACGAGGCAAGGTAGCAATCTCAAATGATTTATCAATTGAGAATGTTCTCCTTGTTGAGTCCCTTGGCTATAATTTGATGTCCGTTCTTCAACTTGCGAATTGTGGTTTCACCTAGTTCTTTAATAAAGAGAGTGTGATTGTCACTTGGGAGACATCTCTTAAAGTAGCCTTTGTTGGGTTTGTCGAGAACGGCATGTATGTAGTGGACTTCTCTAAAGAAGACACGTGTGCCGCGACATGCCTAATGGCTAAAGTTGATGTGGGATGGCTTTGGCATCGCCGACTAGCCCACACCAATATGAGAATGTTGCATGATCTCCAAAGTGGCAATCACGTTCTAGGACTAACCAAAGCTAAATTTGCTAAAGATCGTGTGTGTAGCTCTTGCACCTTTGGGAAGCAACATGGAGAACAACACCCAACCAAGACATCTATCTCCACTACAAGAATTCTCGAGCTCATTCACTTAGATCTCTTTGGTCCACTATCCTATGATAGTCTCGGAGGAAAGAAGTATTGTTTGGTAATTGTGGATGACTATTCAAGATATTGTTGGGTGTATTTCTTCAAGAGGAAAAGTGAAACTCAAAGTAGAGTCATCGAGTTCATCACTCTAGTTGAGCGCCAACACAATGCTACCATATTGGCTATCCGGAGTGATAATGGCTCGGAGTTCAAGAACTACACCGTTGAGGGTTTTCTTAGTGAAGAGGGCATTGCTCATCAATACTCCACTCCTTATACCCCTCAACAAAATGGTGTTGCGGAGAGAAAGAACCGGACTTTGATGGATGCGGCTAGAACTATGATTGCGGAGTTCTCTTCTCCCTATAACTTTTGGGCCGAAGCCGTCTCCACCGCATGTCACGCCACCAACCGGTTATATCTTCGCAAGATCTTGAACAAGACCCCCTATGAGATTCTCACGGGTAAGAAACCGGATGTATCTTACTTCAAGGTCTTCGGTTGCAAGTGCTTCATTCGCAAGAAAGGTAAACGGTTGTCAAAATTTGAGACTAGATCTTATGAGGGCATTTTTGTTGGTTATGCCACAAACGCTCACGCCTATAGAGTCTACAACAAGTCCACCGGACAAGTTGAAGAAGCTATAGACGTGGTGTTTGATGAGGATAATGGCTCCCAAGGGGGGCGTATAGATCATGGTGTTGTAGGAGATGCAATTCCTCCCATCGTCATAAGAAGAATGGGGATTGGTGAAATAATCCCCATTGAGGGACACCGGATGACGGAGGGAGAAGGACTATGCCCCACTCAAGTGGAGCCATTGACTACACCCATTGATGATCAAGCAATCCAACAAGATGCACCAAGCCCTCAAGCTAACGATCAAGGCCAAGCTAATGAACAAGGCCAAGCAACACACCTAAATCATGATCAAGATTCTATTATTGTTGAGAATGCTCAACCTAGTGGTGATTCATCACCCATTATTGATCAAGGACAAAACGAAAATGGACATGTCTCCGATGAAGAAGGTGATTCTCAATCCATATCCAAGGAATCTTTGGAGGAGATATTGGCTCGAAGAGCAAAGAGAAGGCTAGAGAATCTTGAACGAGCGGGTCATACGGAGGACATGATTCTTGGTCAAGTTCGTGGAAGAGTGGTCACTAGAAGGCAATTGGCGGATTTTAGCAAGGCTCATGCATTTGTCTCCTTCATTGAACCCAAGAAGGTATATGAAGCTCTCGAAGATCAAGATTGGCTTGAAGCCATGCATGATGAACTCAATAACTTCGAGCGCAACAAGGTGTGGAAATTAGTGCCAAGACCCAAGGATTGCAAAAATGTCATTGGTACCAAATGGGTGTTCAAGAACAAGCAAGACAAAGATGGTATTGTCATTCGCAACAAGGCAAGATTGGTGGCCCAAGGTTTTTCTCAAGTCGAAGGTATCGATTTCGGTGAAACCTTTGCCCCCGTAGCTCGCCTTGAATCCATTCGTATCTTACTTGCCTATGCATCTCATCATAACTTCAAATTACAACAAATGGATGTCAAAAGTGCTTTTCTTAATGGTCCCATTAATGAGTTAGTATATGTCAAGCAACCTCCGGGTTTCGAGGATCCCAACCACCCCGATCATGTCTATAAACTTGATAAGGCGCTCTATGGACTTAAACAAGCTCCACGTGCGTGGTATGAGCACCTTAAAGAGTTTCTAGTAGATCGCGGGTTTAATGTTGGTTTAATCGATCCTACCCTCTTTACCAAGACGGTTGGAGGTGACTTGTTCATATGCCAACTCTATGTGGATGACATCATTTTTGGGTCTACTAACACCTTGTTCAATGAGGAATTTTGCAAGCTTATGACCGATAGGTTTGAGATGTCTATGATGGGAGAATTGGAGTTCTTTCTTGGCTTCGAAGTGAATCAATATTATGAAGGAACCTTCATCAAACAAGCCAAATATACTCAAGACATGCTCAAGAGATTTAATATGAATGATGCCAAACCTATGAAGACCCCTATGTCCACGACCACCGACTTGAAACCCGACCCTAATGGGAAAGAGGTAGATCAAAAGGTATACCGCTCCATGATTGGCTCTTTGCTTTACCTTTGTGCATCTAGACCCGATATCATGTATAGCGTAGGTAAATGTGCAAGGTTTCAAGCCTCTCCGAGGCAAAGTCATTTGGAAGCCGTGAAACGAATCTTTCGATATCTAGTTCATACCCCAAACTTCGGTCTTTGGTACCCAAAGGGTTCAAGCTTTCAGCTCATTGGTTACTCGGATGCGGATTATGCGGGAGAGAAGACGGATAGGAAGTCCACATCCGGGGGTTGCCAATTTCTTGGCCGCTCCTTGGTTTGTTGGTCTTCCAAGAAGCAAAATTGTATTGCTCTCTCCACCACCGAGGCCGAGTATATCTCCGCGGCAAGTTGTTGTGCCCAATTGCTATGGATGAGGCAAACTTTGAAGGATTATGGTATTCACTTTGACAAGGTGCCTCTTCTTTGTGACAATGAGAGTGCTATCAAGATCGCCTACAACCCGGTTCTTCACTCCAAGACGAAGCATATTGAGATTCGTCATCACTTTATTCGGGATCATGTTGAGAAAGGTGATATTGATCTCTCTTATGTCTCCACCACGGATCAACTTGCCGATATCTTCACGAAGGCCCTTGATGAACCAAGATTTCGAGCTTTGAGGAATGAACTAAATGTCATCGATTCTTCCAACTTCACTTGAAACCTTGCATATCTACCTTCATTATACTTGCTATCTAGTTTAGGTGTAGGCATGGAAATAGGGGGAGCGCTACTCAATTCATGAGTATGCACTCCTTTTATTATGCGAAAATCAATCCATCATTGCATATCTAGTCAATTTGTGACTCATTGTGCTTAATTGTGAGTAGTAATTTTGGACCCAAGATATATCTTCGCGGTGCCAAGTTACACACTCAAACATGGTGGCCTCGGCCACCGACATTTGATGTGTTTTTAATCATTTTATCACATTATATCCATATCTTGACAACTCGTACGGGTTCGGTTTTTCACTTGTTTTATGGTTCTTGCGAACCCCGTCGAGGAATGTCTCTCGTATGACAGTAACGTTTTTCCAACCCAAGCCCCACTTGCCCAAACCCTTGCTCTTATAGTATTGCTCGAGTTTTTCCAATCTTGGCGTGCTGAAATTCATCTGGGCGGAACCTCCGGTGAAACCACCGGAGGCTCCGCCGGGCCTGTCCACCGGAACCTCACCGGAGGCTCCGCTGGGTCCCTGTGGCTCAGCGGGCCAAAACCTAATGTTTTGGGACAGGGGCGGAGGCTCCGGTGAATTCCACCGGAGGCTCCGCTGGCGGGAGCGGAGGCTCCGGTGAAACCACCGGAGGCTCCGCCGGCGGAAAAATTACTGCGGATAAGATTGGGGCGCGCGGGGGTAAGTGAGATCCAATCTCATTTTCCCCCACCCGCCCCCATCTTCCTCCTCTCAAACCGCCGCCGCCCCCAAGCTCACCGCCGCCGGATTCGGGTGCTCCACCGCGGGGAGACCTCCTCCTTGCATCGGGACGCCCCGGGAATCTTCCCTCCTTCCTTCTCCACCATGGATGAAGCCGGTATGTGCTCTCTCTCTCTCTCATCTAGTTGATGGATGAGATGCATAAGAGTTCATGTTCTAGTCTTCTAGCTTTGTGGTTTTGGAGTTTTAGGAGTGATGTTTCTCAAGTACACACCCTAGCAACCTAGATAATGCATGTTAGGCTTGAATCGTTGCGGTTCTATGGGAAATTTTGCCCTAACCCTAGATTATTCAACCCTAACACCATGAATATCTTGGTTCTTTGGTTTGTGCGTGTCTTATTTGACTCGAGCTTTACTCGTTCTTCATATTCTCCTTGCTTTCTCTCTTTAGATGCTTCCGGTTCCAAGGGAAAAGGGCAACGGTACAAGTCCACGGGCCGCCGCAAGCCACAACCCGTGGATGAAATTCAAGAGGAACTTGACCGTACTCAAGGCAAGCGCAAGAGGTTTCCGGCTCCCGAGAAGACCTTGCCCCGGAAGAACACCGCTACAGCCGCATCCAAGATGTCCGATGCGGCATTTGTGAAGGAAAGAAGGGAAAATCAATATGTCATTGCCCGTGACCGCCTAATGCCCCAATTCCGGGGCAAGGATCCGCGCTTTCACACCGTCTTCCAAGGGCAAATCTATAATGAGATCTTGATGAGGAAGCCGAAGGACAATGTTGTTCCCCAACATGCTATAAGTATTGGTCACATGGAACGCAATCACAAGTACTTTGGGGAGGCCCTCGAGCTCATTGAGAAGTTTGGTCTCGGTCCCATTATCACTCTTCAACAAGACTTTGATGAAGAGCTCGTCTGTCAGTTCCTTGCCACAGTTCATCTTGGCAATGAGACCAACCGCCACCTCACTTGGATGACCAAGGGAAAACAACTTGATATCACTTGGAAGGATGTTGGAACTATTCTTGGTGGCTACCCAGATTTTGGTCCTTTTGCCAACGGAGAAGAATTTGCTAATGGATGGTTTCGCGTTCACTCCGCTCAAGCTAGTTCGAAGGATGACCTCACTCCCCTCTATCATTGGCAGAAATATGCCGTGGGTTTCGTCAAGGGTCTCTTTCCCACTTATGACATCATGTTACGGATCTATAGAGAGACTATCAATCCAAAGGCGGGCAATGTGGATGAGATTCAAGGTTTCATGAAGAACTTGATGCTTCTTACTCATCAATACCGTATGGATGCCACTCCTCGCAAGCTTGATGTGCTTGACTACATTTGGAACGAGTTGTGGCATGTCATTGCCAACCGAAGGAATGCTTGTTTTGGGCCTTTCATCATGAAGATCATATTGCACGTGTGGAATGCTAAGTTTCCGGATGATCCTTTGGATGATTCACTTTGGATCTCTCATACGGAAAAGAGGCTTCTAATAAAGGATCACACCGAGCCCGTTGTGCATCCCACTCCAGCTGTCCGCAAGCACAAGGCTAGGCCTCGCATCATTGTGGATGAGGAAGAAGAAGCCGAGGGTCCATCTCAACCCCCTCCCTCTAGCAATGCCTTCAAATGGATGGCTCGGGCTCTCAAGAAAGTATTTTGCTTGAACAAGAAGATTGAGCAACATCAATGGGAAGCACATTATGATGCGGAACTCAAGGCACGTAAAAAGGCTCAAGCATCTCGTGAACGTCTCCGTGAAGAGGGTCTCTCCATTGAATCCCCGGTTCTTGATAGCATCACAGATTGGGATGCTTGGCAAGCTAAGGACTCCAAGGGCAAGCTCATTGAATGGTCCGAGGAAGAAGGAGACGAAGCCACTAGCTCTCACCACCGTGTTCCCTCCCCGGCTCCGGAAGCATCTCCCTCATCCTCCGAATGATTTGGGGCGTTAGCACTTGGCTCTCCCTCTTTTGGTATCTTGATGCCAAAGGGGGAGAAAGATATATTAGGCAACGGGCATTTGCATGGTCCCTCAAGCTTTCTTTGATTTGCATCTCTCTTTTGCTTGAGGGAGTTTGATTTGAACTATTTGGAACTTCGTTTGTTTACATTATTCGTATCTATCGTGTGTGAACCTCGTTTCATATTATCTATGTGTTATGTGTGTTATGTGCTCATTGTCATATTATTAGTTTATATGCCTTAGTGATCTCAATATGAAAGGAGCATATCTTTAGGGGGAGCTCCGTTCATATTGAATCCGTAATCATGCAAATAATTATGTTGTCATCAATTACCAAAAAGGGGGAGATTGAAAGATCATCGTCCGTTTTGGTAATTATATGACAACATAACTATTTGATCTAATGTTTGTTCAAATGATGAAAATACCCAGGTTATTAGGTTCAACAAATGTATAGGGCTAATGCTTGAGATATTCGAAAAGTGCTAAGAGAAAGAAAGCCAGGGAACCAAAATGTGCAGGGGCGGAAGCTCCGGTGAACCCACCGGAGGCTCCGGTAAATCCACCGGAGGCTCCGGTGAATCCACCGGAGGCTCAGCCCTCAACCTGTGCGCAAATAAGTTCCGGTGCACATCCGGTGGTTCCTCCGCCGAAATACCCTTCTGTTGGAAAGTGGCGGAGGTTCCACCGGAGGTTCCGGTGGACATCCGGTGGCCCCCTGGTCCAAGTGCAAATGGACTCCGGTGGAGGGTCCGGTGATAGCTCCGCCAGCTACCCCTTCTGTTGGAAAGTGGCGGAGGTTCCACCGGAGCCTCCGGTGCGGGTCCGGTGGGCGGAACCTCCGCTCGATCCACCGGAGCCTCCGGCCTCCTCAGCAGCGCGCAAAGGATAAGGCACTGCGCAACTGCGCAGTGCAAAGAAGACCCACCGGAGCCTCCGGTGAAACCACCGGAGCCTCCGGTGCCCTGGACTGCAAACGGCCACTTCGTGGCCAAGAGTATAAATACCCCTTCACCTACCTCATAAATGCCAAGCTTTTCCCACTCTCTCTCCTAGCCATTAATGAAAGCTTCAACCTCTTAGATCTCCTTCTCCGTCCACCCAATCACTCCCAAACTTGGTGGAGAGCTAGAGGAGACCTAGATCCACACTTCCACCAAAGGAATCTCAAATACATCCACCACAACCTAGTAGATCTAGAATCCTACTTGAGGCCTAGATACCTTAGTAGATCTCGTGCTTGTAGTTTCCACCTAGTTGCAAGAAACTACGGATTGCTTGAGAGCCTCCATCCTTGTGGAGTGACCTCAAGCCCTTGTAAAGGTTTGGTCAACGCCTTCAAGTCGACCTCATAGTGGAAACGAGCATCTCCCTCACCGGAGAAGCTCAAGGAGAACAAGGTGTGCACAACCGTGCTATTGAGGAGCGCCTAGGTGGCTCCCCACCTCTCCAACGTAGACGTACTTCTCTTTGAGAAGGAACTACGGTGAAACATACCCTTGTCTCCTTGTTTACACTTGTTGTTTGCTTTACTACCTTACGCTTTACTTCCGTTGCGCATACTACTCTCTTCACATAGGTTGTTCACTTAGTTGCACATCTAGAGAATCGTATCTTATCTTACTAAGCCCCTTAAAAAGAAAAGAAAAGAAAAATTGGTAGTCAACCTATTCACCCCCCCCCTCTAGTTGACCATAGTGCACTTTCACCAATTGTTACCCGGCCTTGGTGGTCCTTGATAGTTTCCTCCATTGTGATTACCTCCGTTGAAATTTCCTTCTGCTCTGGGTCTCGAAGACCCGGCTTCGGTGTTGGCGACAAACTCGGAACCTCCTTCAAACGGGCGCTTGTTCTGGCTATTTCTGTTATTACCCGGTCCTGATCCATTGCCGGTTCTTCCGTTATTATTTGTGTTTGCTTTTACCTTCTTGTCATCAACTTCCTCTTCTGTAGTATCTGTCGCAGCGTGTTTGTTGCACGCATCCATTAATTCTCCCATTGTAACTTCCGACGCATTCCGACTAGATTTCATGCGAGTTAACTTTTGCACTAAAGGTATATATTTGCATGTTTTTGCCATGGCTTGTAGTGCATCCTTGGGCTGAATGTCCGTGGACGAGTGAAGTATCTCCATAACCCGGCGCACCCAACTGCGTGCCGACTCTCCCTTCTTCTGGACGCATCGATCTAGATCATCAATAGTGAACAATTTTCTGCACGTCCCATGAAAGTGCTTGACAAACGCGGTCTTCAACTCCTCCCAGGACTTGATCGATCCTTCCGGCAAATTGGTGAACCACAACTTTGCTGCTCCTTCTGACATCATCAAGTACATGAACTTGGCTTGGAGATTCTCGGATGCATTGCGAATCGACATTGCCATCTCATAACTACTTAGCCATGTTTCTGGATCCATAGTTGGCTCGTAATTCACTACTTTCCCTGGCTCTTTGAATTTTTCCGGGTAAGGTTCAGCTCTGATATTGTCCGAGAGACACTTGGGTCCCGCAAGAACGGTCGAGGCCGGCCTTGCTCTAGAAACGTGTGATACAGCGGGGGGTGCGGCTGGGTACGGCGCTGCGGGAAGTCCATGTGCTGCAGACCCGGCCGCGGCCCTCCGAGCTCTGGAACTGTCGACAACAGCCTGTGCTGCTGATGCTGCCTGAACGCGGGGAGGAGGCGGCATTTGCTGCTGCTCTTCCCTCCGCCGCACTGAACTTGTTTGGATATTCCCTTGTTGTTGACTGACGTATGGCGTCCCGTGCATCCCGCTTCTATGATCCGGATAATTGGCTTGCTGTGCCACCGCAGTGTGCAACAGATCGATGGCTTGCCGGGTCTTCTCTGCATGGGGCGACTCTCCCACCGGGATTTGATTTAACGCGAGTGTCGCCGCATACACATTGTCCATGGGATTATTGTAGTGACCGGCTGGTGTGCGAAATCGTGACGGTGGCAGTGGTGGTAGATCATTGCCGGTTGTGACTCTAGTCTGTGGGGGGGTAACCCGGCCCGCTCATTTGCCGGATGTGTCCCTCTGTCGCCGGTTGGGGCGCGGTTCCCTGGTTCACCACTGGTATCGGCTGATCCTGAGGTGTGACGAATAAAGTAGCCGGATTAATGACCCCGCCCGTTGCTGGTAACCTAGTTTGATGCCTTTGATGTACTCTAGATGTTTCCTCCCGGAGCCGAGTTTCTAGCGCATCCAGCTCACGCTGCCGCGTGGCCATCCCTAGCCTTTCTGCCTCTACTTGCCTTCTTTGCTGTTCCAGCGCACGACGAGCCACATCCAGATCCCTGACACGTTCCGCTGCGTTTTCTGGAGTGATAACCGTTGCAAGAACCGTGGGGTCTAGAATCAGATTATTGTCGAACAAGGCCGGGTGGCGCGGGTTTGAAGGACCCGCCCCTGGTGTCCGGTTTCCCAGGAATCCGAACGTATTTGCGTGCAACTCCTCGTATTCACTGATGCCGACTCTCCATCAACCCGGGCCAGAACCGGGTCTCCGTTAGCCGCGCCCTGCTGCTGGGCCAATGCGTGAGCCGCCCCGACTGCTGCTGCGGTTGCGTTCTCTTGGTTGAGGTTGGCCGCGGGAGCCGTGTAGACCGCAACTTGGCGTATGATACTCGGTGTAAATTCATGTTGTTCTTCTCCGGCGTTATTCTCCTCGTACCGGTTCTCCAGCAGATCCAGGGTAGACTCGGTATCGTCCTCTCTCTCGACCCGGTCGCGCGGGGTCCATGCCGGCTCCTCCGGCTGTTCCCACTTCGCGATGGGTCCTTCCGCCGGATATGTCGTTCCGATCGATTCTTCATCATCCGATCGGGTAGAAGTGGCTCCTCCTGGCACAGAATCAGATCCAATATTGTCAGGAATCGAACTGGAAGTACATACCATACCAATGAAGACGCTGATCCGGCCGATTGTCACGACGGATCCGGATTCGAGATGATCCGATTCTGGCCCCCAGCCGGAATCGTCCACCGTCTTTTCTCCTTTGTGATCGATGTAGATCTCGCCGACGACAAGATTCTCCATGTTCTTCCGAGCTTCTCCCGTGATGTAAACACCTTTGGACGTAGGCCCCACGGTGGGCGCCAACTGTCGTGGGATAATCACGGCAGACGTTACCGGGGGTAACTGATCTTGGGGCAAGACGACACAGGCGTTCGGGAGAGGGTTTAGCTCAGAGGAAAACATGATGCAACTCGATCTGGTAGCCGGCAATCAAAGTCGCCGAGTCTCCGATCTTGATATAATAACTCAACTCTGGGATTACACTAGATGCTCGATATCAGGCGATATTGCTAGGGCTCTTAGATCTCTCTCAACTACTCCTAGGGGTCGGTTTATAAAGCACCCGTACCCCCCTGACTTACCCTCCAAGGCATACCATGGATCCTACCCGGACACGGCGCACAAACCCTAACTTCCCTTTACTGTAACCCACAATCCGGGTTACTGGGCCTACAAACTTGGGCCTTCCAGAAATTTCTTTATCCTTGGCCGGATCCTGCGCAGCGTCCTTTGGGCCGGGTTACTCCTTGGAGTTTGGTCCACCGGGTTATTATCCCCCCATCAAATCTAGTCTAGGGTTTCCTTGTGGGGAACCTAGACCCCATTGTTGCTCACTTGTGATTTTAGCAAGATTGTTGGTGCTCTTGGGAGCCCCCAATTTAGTTGTGGGTGTGTGCCTCAAGCTCATTGTAAAGGCACCGATTTCCGTCTCGAAGGGAATCAATAGTGGAAGGTGACCTAGGACTTTGTGGCGAGATTCATTGGAGAATAGGGTGAGGCCTTTGTGGCGAAACTCACACCCCTCCAACAAGGCGTACTCCCTTCAAAGAGAGGAACTCGTTAATACATCCTTGTTTCTGCATGCTTCCGTTATCGGTTACCTCATTCGCTCTCCTTTACTTTCTGTTTGTATCTTGCTTATTATTACTCTTGTCATATAGGTAAATTCACCTAGTTGCATAATCTAGAGAATTTACCTCTATGTCAAGCCCAAACTAAAAAAAAAATTAAAATTGGTCGTAGCACCTATTCACCCTCTCCCCTCTAGGTGCCCATAATATCCGTTCAATTGGTATCAGAGCCTTGGCTCTTACTTTGGGCTTAACCACCTAAGAGTTATAGTATGGTCAACAGTGGGGAAGCAGCCGAGACCGCGACACAAGTCACTATGGATGATCTCAAGGAAATGAAATATTCCTTGACCCCATCTATGGATGCCAAAATGACGGAGTTGCGTGATTTAATGATGCAACTCTTGAAAGCCAAGGGTCCGGAATCTTCACCTTCTATTCCTTCGGAAGAAATTCCGGATGATAAGGAAGATGAGGAGGAGGGTGGGGGAACTAAAAGTGGAACCCATTCCTCTAAAAACACTTCGCCTCCTAAGGGAAAGGATGAAAAGGAGGACTACCACAATGTCCTCGGATGGTACTCTCTCGATCCTCCTATCCCACATCCTCATATTAATCCTATATGCGAACCTCCTAAAAGTGATGCACATTCTTTTGGTCAATGGAAATATTATATGAAAACTCACTTGAACTCTTCTTGTATTGAGATTTGGAGGGTCGTTCAAGATGGGTGCAAGCCTCATGACCCCAAGAACTTGACAAGAAGAGAAGTGGTAGATTGCCAACTTAACTACACCGCGTTTCAAATGATTCAACAAGCCACGGGTGAAAATATTATGCCTCATCTTCAACAATATTCCACCGCCAAAGAAACATGGGATGCTCTTGTCTCCATGTTTAAAGGCAATGAAAGTATGAAAAGGAATAGGTATGGTACCTAGAGCAATGAGGCCGAAGGGTTCTATATGCATGATGGTGAGAACCATGAGGACATGTATCGGAGACTCGAGACCCTTGCTACCGCTTTTAGTGGTCTTAGTGCCACTCATGTGAATGATGCTTGGAGCAAGAGGAAGTACGTGAGTTCCCTCATGCCATTTGAGCACATGGACTTGAAGAGCCTTCAAGGAAGACACAACTATCACCTCATGACCTCAACCAAAGTTATGCAAGAGATGGCCTCCTTCCAAGTTCAAACAAATCTTGCTAATGACACTTGTGCTCGTGCTATTGGAATGCAACTATTTCGCCCGCTATGGTTTGGTTCCCCGTAAAACGACGAATCAGCCTATTTTTTGTGGTGGACTTCCTATGTCAACTAGAGTTTCTCTTTCTCCGTAAAGAAAGTCATTCGATTGCGGATCTCCATGCCCAACCTAGCATATTCCTTTTTTCGATCAACAACATATTTCATTAATCGAAAATCAAGTTACAATAAGCAACACATGTGGAAACTAAAAGATAAATCAGGATAAAATGATTATCCTGAATTTGCAGATGAAAATCTAGAAGATCGGGAAACACAAAAGGATTCCTAGGGTTTTCTACAACCACCGTAGCGAGTGGCCGCCGCCCAATTCTAGCGGCCCGCTGCAAGCAGCAAGACACATGTCGTTGTGGCACGTCGACCGAGGGACGTCCCCATGCTGTCTTGGAACAAGATCTGTCGCCTCCCATCGACGAAGTCGGAGAGGAACGATAGATCCACCACCTGTGGACCAGCATCCTCGCTCCAGAAGAACCACCTTGCCCCGACTGCTAGCGCTATAGCGAATATCCACGAACGCCAGCGACACACCAAGAAACTGATCTCGCCAGATCTGAAGAACGGCGAAAAAGACCAGGCTATCGATCTGAAGGACCGAGTAGCAAATGTTGCCATCAACTCCGAGACGCCACAAGTATGGGAGTGGAGGCAGATTTATTTTCCCTGGACGCTGCTCCCACCACCCAAACGACACCCCAGAAAAACACTAGGCAAACCCTAACTACAGGCTGGCACCGAAGCGCCATGGTCCCCACCTCCTCACGTCGCTGGAGTGGCTAACGGTGGAGGAGGCAGAGACCTACGGCGGTCGGTATAGTTGGGGAAGATGGGTTCGCCGCCGCCTCATTGATACGTAATTTCTGATGTTCCATGTCGTTTTCATGCCATATGCTACATGTTTTCCCTACACTTTATATCATTTTTATCGATTTCCCGGGACTAACCTATTGACAAGATGCCATAGAGCCAGTTCCTGTTTTCTGCTGTTTTTAGTTTCAGAAAAGTTGTTCTGGAAATATTCTCGGAATTGGACGATTCAAAAGCCAGAAGACTTAGAAGTCCCGGAGGGTCAAGGAAGTCTCGAAGAGACCCGGAGGGGGGCCACAGGATGGCTACACCATAGGGTGGCGCGGCCCCCCCCCCGGCTGTGCCACCATGTGGTGTGGGCCCCCTGGCCACCCCCCAGCATCACCATTTCTCCTATATATGTCCCCCGATGCATAAACCCTAGAGGGATCAGCCTTTTCCACCAAAAACATCCATAGCTCCGCCGCCACCGCCGACAAGTTTCGGGGGACAGAAATCTCTGTTTCGGCACCCTGCCGGGACGTGGAAGTGCCCCCGGAGTCATCTCCATCGACTCCACCGCCATCTTCATCGCCGTTGTTGTCTCCTATGATGAGGAGGGAGTAGTTCTCCCCCGGGGCTGAGGGCTCTACCGGTAGCTATGTGTTTCATCTCTCTCTCTCTCTCTCTCTCCCATGGTGTGATCTTTATGTGATCATGAGCTTTGTAATCTAATTGATCAAGTAGATGTTACTCTTCATCTGTTATGCTACTCAAGTGGTTTTGTTATGAGATCTCCGTAGACACTTTGATCACGGTGTAGACAGTGTGTGCACCCTGTGGTTTAACATGATATTTATATCTTGTGTTGGATGACCCTATGAAATTGTGGTGTTTGTCTAGTACCTTCTAGGGCGCTCGTAGTGACAGCGTGGGGTTAACTAGACATGGGAATGCGACTTTGAGGAGTGCTTTTTGCAGCCCTACGCAATGACTTGGTGTTTGTTATTCAACCGGAGAGTGGTTCAGAGTAGCATAGTGAAGAGATGATATTTATGCATTCAATTATGTTAGCATTGTTGAGAGTGTCCACTAGTGAAAGCAGGATCCCTAGGCCTTGTTTCTAAGCATTGAAACACCGTTTACAATCAGTTCTACTACATGTCTGTTTGCTGCCATTTTTATTTCAGATTGGTATTGTCACTTATAATCATCCATATTACTCGTATTTTACTCTCTATTCGCCGAACTAGTGCACCTATACAACTGACAATTGTATTAGATGTGTTGGGGACACAAGAGACTTTTTGTATCGTAATTGCAGGGTTGCTTGAGAGGGATATCTTTGACCTCTACCTCACTGAGTTCGATAAACCTTGGGTGATCCACTTAAGGGAAACTTGTTGCTGTTCTACAAACCTCTGCACTTGGAGGCACAACACTGTCTACAAGAATAGAAGCGTGCGTAGACATCAAGCTCTTTTCTGGCGCCGTTGCCGGGGAGGTAAGGTAAAAGGTTCTCACATCCTCGGGTGTGAGTGCTCGAAGTTATTTCCTTTAGATTCTGCAATTATATCTTTTTGTCTTTTCTTTTTATTTTCACTATTTAGGCTTAATGGAAAACAACAAAAATATTAGGGAACTTTATAATCTTTATCTTGAGTTAGGATGTCGGATATATACTGAATAGGGGTATAGAAGATGGTAGACAAAAGAGCCGGACTACCAGGGTGGCCTACATGGTAATGGGCTTAGGTCCATTGGGCGGCCCAGTAGTCCGACGCGCAGAAGCCGGATTCTAGAAGAACCCGGATCACGGCCCGCGTGATCTGGCTTGGAGGAGAAGACGGATTCCTTACTTTCCAAGTTACAAGTTAAACGTAGTCTTCTAGGTTTCCTACTCTGTAAGCCCTAATCCGGCTATTATATAAAGCCGGACGGGAGATAGATTACATAAGTTTGATAGGTTCTAGGTTCAAGTTTCACCAGCTAAAGCTCTGCGCAACTCGCCGAGAAGCTCATCCTCGTCGAGTAGCCAGATCTATTCTCTCACACTGTAACCCTGTTATACGGGCTTTAGTCCCAATTAGTGAGAAGTGCAGGAGTAGGTACGCCGTACTGTCGCGACGTACCGAACCTGGGTAAAATCCCGTGTTCTGTGTTACTACGCTATCCCGTTACCCCACGTCTCTACCGTAGTCTCATGGCACCCCAGTCTATGAAAACTACTACGATGTCTCGACAGTTGGCGCCCACCGTGGGGCAAACGACGTCAGGCGTGAAATTCCGATCTGGGATACTAGGCGGAATTGGAAGATCGATCACTGTCGGAAGCTTGGAATTCGACGACGACGTCGGGCGCTTCCTCGACAACGGATCCTACATACCGGCGCAAAACCACCTGGTAAGTGCCTGCGTTTTACCGATTGGATCTGCTAACATCTTTATCGGATTAACCGCGGAGGCAATGGGGTTTTGCGGTGGAAGCAAGTATTTCCCACCCGCCCTATACCCAGTCGAAGACGACTATGATGCCGGATTTTGCTCAGATCGCCGACAAAACAGTGATACGCACTTTATCGGCATGGTGCAATCCGAAATCGCTGAAAACACGGATGACGGAAATCCCGTGCAAGAGGCAGATAACAACCTACCCGTCATAGAGACGGAAGAACCAATACCCGTCACAGAGACGGAAGATCCGACATCCGTCAATCAGACGATGAACTCGGAAACAGAGTCCGTGCTTGCCGCCATAGAGGCGAGATTGGAGTCGGAAACCGGATCGGATAATTTCGACTCCGAAGACGAAGACGATGATGCCTTCGTAAGAAAAGTTAAGTCCTTTCAAGAGGGATTCCATGAAGTGCTAATGGCAAAACCAGCTGATACAACGGGTGCCGACAGCCAGGAAAGCCCTAAAACCCCTCCGCCAGTGGAAGAGAGAGAAGACGGAGAAACTTCTGCGATATTCCCTAATGTCAAGGAGATGACAGAAGATGAACCTGTCAAAAAACCTCCTTCTTCCAAGAAAAAGCACCGTGCTTCTAAAAAACTCCAGTACAAACTCCGGAAGAAAAAGTCAGCTGATCTCGCTGATGAAAACCTGGAAGTTGGAGATATTAGTGGCACAAAGCCCGCGGAAAAGAAATCTAAGGAAATCACTGCTCCGCCAATGACAGAACTGGAAGAGCAAGAGCTATTACAAACTCCAGTGGGACCCAATGAACCCCCTGAGATGCTGGAAGCCAGGAGACAAGCTTTCCAACGGCAACAGCAACATCTGCTTAGATCTCGGCAACATCTCCAACAAACCCATAATGACATCAAAGTCATGAAGGAAGAAATAGAGGAGTACGAGAGAAAGCATAGATCTGCCTTAAAACCTACTAGGTTACCCGGAATCGCAAAACCGGAAGAACTGCCGCCAAAAGAAAGGTTTTATAACCCATCTTGGCAAAAGCAGTTAAACGGCAAAGATGCCAAGGGCGAGCCAATATACAAAACCGCAGCAGAAAATGCGGAAGCAGCGTTCGCCATCTTGAACAATGATCTGTACTCCAACGGGGAAAAACTCCAAGGGGTGTATGCTTTCCTAGGAAAAGCATTACAGCAGCAACAGCGAGGCCAAGAACGATCAGGGAGGCTGCATGATAATTCCGCCCTCTGCAAAACAGTTACTTGCGCCGCTGGAGCACCTGGACCGGAAGAACCCGGAGATTCAGATAAAAAAGAGGATCCGAGAAAAGACAAGAAAAACCCCGACAACCGGGACGCAGCGTCTAGAACCGGACCTCATCTCCCGAAAGATGGATATAAACCACACGATAGGGAAGACAAACACCGGAATGACGGCAAAATAATGCCACCTCCGAGAAACCCAGCTGAAAAAGCTGGAAGATATGATACACCTCACAGACGTGAAAGATCTCGGACACCGCCTAAGGATAAGGAAAGGTACAGGAGCAGGACTCCACCTAATCCCAGGGGGCGTGACAACGGAAGAGATAGAGATAACCCCGGAAAAGCGCGTCCGCGCAACAATGGAAAAGAAAGGAGCAGATCCCCTTCTGTCCATTCAGCCGGGAGATATTCTGCACATATTGATAGAGCAGAAAAGGATGATCTATACTTTGGTCCTAAATGTTTTACTGACAGGATCCGAAGGATAACCCTGCATTCTGGCTTCGCCAAAGTTGGTCCAACCTACCAAAAATATACCGGCAGTACAAACCCGGATACCTGGCTTTCAGATTATTACACAGCCGTCCAAATCAACAACGGGACAGACCTGGAAGCTGTCAAGTTTCTTCCCCTAATGTTGCTAGACGGAGCCAGAGATTGGATCAATGGTTTACCATCAAGAACTGTCGACAGTTGGGATGATATGGCGAGAGTATTTACTCAGCATTTTCGGGGAACATACAAACGCCCAAATAGCATCAACCAGCTGAACCGTTGCACCCAATTTGAAGACGAACCATACGTGGATTTCATCTCCAGATGGACTGCAATGAAGAATAGTTGCTCTGGAGTAACTGACGTACAAGCAATGCACGCTTTCGTCAATGGCCTAAAACCCGGACTTGTACCGTTCATGGTTGGTTCTAAAAAGCACAAAGATCTCGGATCTATGCTTACAACCGCTAATGAGCATGCTGCAGCCGAAGACGATATCAGAGCAAGAGGAGGCAATATTGAGTCACTAATACTCGCCAAGAAAACCCCTCGTTCTGACAAAAAAGGAACTCCAGAGTCAACAACAAAGCCCAAGGAGGTTAACATAGCCTTTGGAGGAGAAAAGGTGAACAAGTGGAAAGGCCGCAGTCCGGATCCAATCAATTACACTCCCGAAGAATGGGAGAGAATTAAGTCGGAACCCTGCGTCTACCACTCTCAGTTTGGGAAACCAACCCACACAAATGCGCAATGCCGGCTAAACAAGCATATGAAAGGCAATGCAGGATCCGGAAATAAAGGGAAGGGTTCCAAGAGGAAACCTGCCAAACAAAAGCCAGAAGCTGAAAAAGAAGACAGTGAATCGGACACTGATGACAAAATCCAGGAACAGCAGCGAAAAGGCGAACCTAAATTTCCGAGAGTTGACGGAGAAGCAATGTTAACTTTCCTAGCAACCCCGTCAGCAAAGGTGGCCAAAAGGACACTTCGAGAAATAAACGCGGTTGTTCCTGCAACCCCAAAATTCTTGAAGTACTCCAACACACCGATAATCTGGGATCAGTCTGATCATCCCGGAAATATCCCTGAACCCGGCACACAAGCTCTTGTTGTCAGCCCTATTGTTCAAAACACTAGGCTAAGAAGAGTGCTGATGGACGGAGGATCCAGCATTAATATAATGTACCTGGATACACTGAAGCACTTGAAGATCTCCGAGTCCCAGCTCAACTACAGCAATATACGCTTCCACGGTATTGTTCCTGGCAGGCAAGCACGATCCCTAGGAGAAATTTCCCTAGATGTCACCTTCGGAGATAAAGATCACTTCCGGCAGGAAAAAGTATCCTTCGAAGTAGTGCCGTTCGAAAGCGTGTATCACGCAATACTCGGACGTCCGGCTTTCGCCAAATTTATGGCAAGATCTTGCTATATCTACAACAAGCTGAAGATGCCAGGACCCAAAGGAGGAGTAATCACCATTGCCGGTGATTTCAAGCTGGCAAACGAGTTGGAGAAGCAAAACGCCCTTTGCGCACAAAGAGTTATAGCTCAGGAAGAACTGAAGGAGTTAGCCAAGGAGGTATCGCCGAAAGAAATGCCGGCAGGAAAAGAAACTCGGAAGCCAACAGATAGCTTCAAGGCGTCCGAGAATACAAGACAGGTAATCCTAGATCCCAAAGATCCGACAAAATTTGTCGTAGTAGGGACTGGGATGACCGACAAATAGGAAGGCGAGCTCATCAAGTTCCTCCGTGAGAACTGGGATATTTTTGCCTGGTGTCCAGCTGACATGCCAGGCGTACCCAGGGAACTTGCTGAGCACCAACTCAAGGTTATTCCCGGATCAAAACCCGTCAAACAAGGTCTCCGTCGATTTGACGGAAGAAGACGGAAGGCTATTGGCAAGGAAATTATCCGGCTTTTAGCAGCGGACTTCATCAAGGAAGTAATCCATACTGACTGGTCCGCAAATCCGGTATTAGTGCCGAAGAAAGACACCACTGCTCTCAGAATGTGTATAGATTACACAGGATTGAACAAGTTATGTCCGAAAGATAGATTTGCGTTACCGCGAATCGATCAAATAATAGACGCCACTGCAGGCTCTGAGCTTTTATGCTTTTTGGATGCATACTCCGGGTACCACCAAATACGCATGAAAAAGGAAGATCAAATCAAGACTTCTTTTATAACCCCGTACGGGACGTACTATTACGTAACCATGCCCTTTGGCCTGAAGAACGCAGGTGCAACCTACCAGCGTTGCATGCAACGTTGTTTGCATAGTCAAATTGGCAGAAACGTCCATGTTTACGTGGACGATATCGCTGTCGTAACCAAGGAAAAAGATACACTCCTTGAGGATTTGCGAGAAACCTTCGAAAACTTGCGCACTTACAAGATGAAGTTGAATCCATCTAAGTGCGTATTCGGGGTTCCCTCAGGAAAACTTCTGGGTTTCATCGTTTCTCACAGAGGAATAGAAGTTAACCCGGAAAAGATCAAGGCAATCTTGAATATCTCAAAGCCTACATGTGTAAAAGATGTCCAAAGATTGACGGGTTCCGCTGCAGCCGTCAGCAGATTTATTAGTCGGCTGGGGGATAAAGCCTTACCACTCTACAAACTGTTAAAGAAATCCGACAAGTTCGAATGGACAGAAGAGGCCGATGCAGCGTTGGCCCAGTTAAAGGAAACCTTGATGAACGCTCCCATCTTGGCATCTCCCAAAGACGAAGAACCCATGTTACTATACCTTACGGCTACTAATCGGGTTATTAGCGCGGTAATCGTTGTGGAACGGACAAAAGAAGAGCAAAGCATACCAGATCAACATCCGGTATACTACATAAGCGAAGTTTTTTCCGAATCCAAACAAAGATACCCGCACTATTAGAAACTGGCATATGGCGTATTTTTTGCATCCAGAAAGCTGCGCCATTATTTCCAAGGACATTCTATAACAGTGGTATGTAAAGCACCACTAGGGGATATTATAAACAATGCGGAGGCAACCGGCCGAGTAGCTAAATGGGGCATCGAGCTGGCAGCTTTCGACATTAAGTACCAGCCAAGGACGGCAATAAAATCCCAGGTTTTGGCAGATTTCGTCGCCGACTGGACAGAAGCAATGGAAAATACACCGATGCCAGAATCCGAGTACTGGATCATGCACTTTGACGGATCCAAGATGAAGGAAGGAGCTGGAGCCGGCGTAGTTCTAAAATCTCCCAAGGGAGACACAATGGAGTATGTATTGCAAATACACTTCAACGCCAGTAATAATGTGGCAGAATACGAAGCTTTGCTTCATGGCTTGCATATTGCAAAAGAAATAGGGGTAAAACGCATCTTGTGCTATGGAGACTCGGATTTGGTACAGCATCAGCTCAACCAAACCTGGGACGCGAAAAGCCCTATAATGGCCGAATATCGGAGAACGGTGGATGAGTTTGCCATCTGCTTCTTCGGGTTCGAAGTCCTTCACATAAAAAGGGAGGAAAATTGGAACGCGGATGCGTTAGCCCGCATGGGATCAGAGAGAGTAAAAACTTTACCACCAGGGGTATTCGTCCAGCATTTGCATGAACCGTCCATAAAAGGTGGAGACGTTGATTACCCTCTAGCATCTGAAACAATTGAAGTCATGCTCGTTAAACCGGATTGGACAATCCCGTACTTAAACTTCTTAGTCAATCAGAAGTACCCGGAAGGAGCAGACGAGGTCTTGCAAAGGCAAATACAGCGTCGATGCAAAGGATACATGGTGATCAACGACCACTTGTATAAACGCAGTACTTCCGGAATTTTTCAGCGGTGTATTTCACCAGAAGAAGGAAGAGAAATACTGGAAGAAATCCATGCCGGCGATTGTGGACATCATGCTCAATCAAAAAGCATAGTCAAAAAAGCATTCCGGGCGGGGTTTTTCTGGCTAACAGCCAAGACAGACGCTGAACGCATAGTGAATACGTGCGAAGGATGCCAATATTACGCCAAGCAGACCAATTTGCCGGCCCAAGCACTTAAAACTATCCCTATCACATGGCCGTTTGCGGTCTGGGGGCTAGATATGATGGGACCGTTCAAAACTGCAAGAGGTGGACTTACACATCTACTCGTAGCGGTAGATAAGTACACAAAATGGGTGGAGGCTAAACCCATCAAAAAGCTGGACGGTGCAACTGCCAGAAATTTCATTATCGATTTAGTAATGAGGTATGGCGTCCCACACAGCATAATAACTGATAACGGGACAAATTTCTCCATTGGAGAGTTGGCAAAATACTGCCAACAAACGGGAATTCGCTTAGATCTTGCATCTGTGGCACACCCGCAATCTAATGGACATGTTGAAAGAATGAACAGTTCAATCCTGCAAGGAATACGCCCAAGACTCGAAACTCCTCTCCATAGAGCAGCTGGAGCATGGGTAGAAGAGCTACCTTCCGTGTTGTGGAGTATTCGAACGACGCCAAATAGGTCAACCGAGCAAACCCCGTTTTTCCTGGTTTACGGTGCGGAAGCTATTCTTCCAACGGATATGATCCATGATAGCCCAAGAGTGCAGAATTTTGAAGACTCGGATGCCGAGGAAGCACGACAGGATGCCGTCGATCTCTTAGAAGAGGAACGAGAACTTGTACTTCAAAGATCCGCCATCTACCAGCAAGGTTTACGGCGTTATCACAGTCGGAAAATCAGGCATCGTTCTTTTAAAGAAGGTGACTTAGTGCTGAGATTGGTGCAGAAAAGGAAGCACAAATTAGCCCCAGTATGGGAAGGACCATTTGTCATCAGTAAAGCCATGAAGAATGGATCATACTATCTTGTTGACATTCGAGATACGGAGGACGACCCCGAGAAGCCGAATCGCAAAAGAAAGAGAAAAATAGATGATGAACTAGGAGAGACAAATAGGCCTTGGAGTATCCAGCAATTACGTCCCTTCTATACTTAGTTCAATTTCTATGTAAACATCTTTGAGATCATGAAATAAAGTTGTCGGAATTCATATTCATTATAAGTACAAAATATTTCCGCCTCATCTATTTCCCAATGATCTTACAAATACTCAATGTTAACCCGAATTGTGCCTGCGTGCTCGGTGTTTAAAAGCTGAATGATTCGGCCTGTTCAAGGTTAAAGGAAACTCGGATTGTGCCTGCGTGCCCAAGTTTCAAAATAGTTCCTTGTTTTATCTAAGTCTTATCTGATTGTGTGTGTTGGGTTATTGGAACTAGTTAGTAAAAATGCCTTTAGCATGATCCATGAATCCGAGTTTCAAAACTGTTTGGTTCGTCTCCAGTTACTCGGCATGAAGTTTTATATTGCTATTTGAGCCATTTTTTAACACTAGAGCAGTTAAAGCACATTTTCCGGATTACTTAGAAGATAAAAGGAATAACCAAACCCGACAAAACTTTGCAAGGAATTTAATAATTCACAACTGTAAAAGGTGGAGTTCTTGTTTCAGCAAAAGGTACAGAAGCAGTACAATATGAATTACATTGTAAAAAAGAAAATGCTTCTGTACACATCCATCATCCAGGTCAAGTGCGCCCCCTTAAACTTCTGAGTCTTCATCACTGCTATCATTCTCGGGGCTGCGGGCACCTCTTCTTCCGGATAAGTAATGGAGATATTCACCATGGAGGCAATCTGAGTGGCGTAGCCTTCAACTTCATTAAAGATCGCATTTATTTGTGCTTCTGTACATTCTTGAGGAATACCGGATGCTACACGCCAGGATTTTGCATCAGGGTAGTGTAAGCGCATGAGGCCAAGTGCCATTCGCGCACCACCCCGTGCAGCAGAACGAAGGAAAGATTCCTTCGAATTTGCTACCTCCATGATGGCATCCGGAAGTCGGTAAACTTCTGAAGATTGTATACTACTTGCGGGCAGGAATTTATTAATTAAATGCATTCCTGCATCTCTGATTGAATTCCATATCCTCCCAAAGGCCCGGATCTTTTCAGTCCGAGAAATTCCTGGAAAATTTCCTGCTTTTTTAACAAAAGCAAAGATTAGAGAATACAAGAAATATGACATGAAAGTATTGGTAAAAGAAGTCAACTTACCAAGAACCGCGTCAATTTCATCGCCCTCTTTCATACGAGGGAATAGCATACTTTCTAAATCATTGATAATAGATTTATCCTCTGCTGCCTGCAAAGAAGCCTTGGATTGCGCAATCCCAAGGGCTAGATTACTGGCTTCCAGTTCTTCTCGAACTTTTGAAAGTTCTCTTTGAAGGTTGGAGTTTTCTTCACGAAGTTGAGAAAAATAAGCAGCGTTTGCTGTGTGCTTCTTGGCTTTGGTTAAAGCAGCTGAAAAGCAGGGACAAAATATTCCGACATTACGACAAGATCTAGCAATGATTTTCCAGCAAAAATCAATAAACACGAAGTAAAATACCGGTGGCTTTTGATAATTGCCGTTGAGACGACGCCAGTTCGTTGCTTTTTGACTCAATAACAGATTGAAGTGTTTTTACTTCTCTGCTTTTGAGGCTAAGTTTTTTCAAAACTTCCAAGTTTATGGCATCTGCGGAATGCTGAAACATGGAAATGAAAGCCAGATGCTTAAGTTTGAACAAGCATACAAAGAAGCATTAAGAAGAATTTAAGGTTTCAACTTAATGCTTGGGGGCTAGAAGTATTACCTGGCTCATTTCTCGCAAGTCAGCCAAGGTCTCCTTGAATTCCCTGGCATATTCCATGAAAAGAATTCCAACATGGTGAAGGCCATCGTGTATGACCTGACGGGGCGAGAATGCGATATTATTGCGGATAACTAATCCATTTTGTGGCCAGGGGCGAACAAGAGGCGCAGGAGCAAAAAATTGCTTAGGTTCCGGACGAATATATCCGAGGTCGTCGAAAGGCTCTTCTTTCACCCGGATATCATCCGGAGTAGGAATGGATTCGTTTCCAGCAGGTGATCGAAAATTTCCGCCCATTGGCGTATTCGTTCTCCCCCTTTGACCCGTAGCTGCAGAAGGAAATTCTTCTTTGATAGTAGTTTGCCTCTTGCGCTTTTGGTTGTTGTAAAACTCGGCATGTAATTTGCTGATTTCAGCATCAGAAGCAAGATCATTTTCTCCAAGTTCGTCAAACTAGGAAAGAATTAACAGTATGTTAAAAAATGAAGAGAGAAGATAATCTGAGGAAACTCAGAAACAAGGGAAGGAAAGTACCTTAGGAACCAGATTTTCCGCATGATAAATGGCTAGACTTTCCTCAATCTGGCTATCGGCGGCAACTATCTGATGAAGGCGTTCTATAAAATCCTTCTTGCTAAAGGACCTATCTGTTCCTCTCATGCTATCTTCCGGTCCCGTGTACTTGCAAAGAAGTCGGGAACGAAGGGATAAAGGTTGTACGCGACGTCCAAACCAGCATAAAACGATATCCTTCCAAACCAAAGGTGGTTGAGAAGAAGAAAGTTTGGCAATGCGCCGCTTTATTTTCATCAGGTTTTCAGGCAAATCCTCTGTTACTGCAAGTGTCCAACTATCGCGAGGAGTAGCGGCAGAATTAACAAAGGGAGGAATTCCGGTTTCTTTGCTAGGGAACGGAATGTCTTGGTGATAAAAGAAAGAACCTAGCCAAGATTGGTCAGGTTTTGGCATTCTTATCTTTGGATACCATTCTTCCCTAAAGTTTCTGAGGGTAAAAGATATGGTCCCGCAGATGGGCGAAACACCGTTTGTAATGTTATGTTTTACCTCAAAACAATAATGCCAGAAGTCTAAATTGGGAGTTATTCCAAGATACCCTTCAAAAAGAGCTTGGAAACTAGCTAATTGAAGGATGGAATTTGGAGAGATATTATGTGGTTGAACACCATAAAAGTTAAGGACGTCTAGGAAAAAGGTGGAAGGGGGAAAACCCATACCTCTCGTGATATGAGAGGTAAGGAGGACACGTTCTCCTTCCTTTGGCTTGGGCTCTGGCTCATCCTTCGAGATCCGCCATTTGCCTTTAACTATTAATCTATCCCTTGACATCCGACGAAGGAGGACGAGTGAAGTAGTACTCTGATTCCAATTTCCGACAAATTCTGCTTCTTCATCAGCTCCGGTGGAGAAGCGCTCAGTACCACGGGAGTGAATCTTGACCCTCGCTGGTTCTGAAGCAAACGGCGGAGTTGTTGTGGCGCTTGGGCCCGCGACGTTCGCGGCGGCGGAAGTGCTTCCTCCGCCCGCCGCGGATGCTGTGGCCTTTTCCGGCTCGCCGCCGGCATGCTTGGGCGACCCTAGCTGTGGATCTAGGTCGCCCAAAAGTTCGTCGATGGAGGCGCGGGCCGGTGAGGACGACAGAGAGGCCATCTTCTTTGGTGGCGGGTGAGCGCTCCGGCGTGCGAAGAGTTCGTCGGGGCAAGGTCTTGCTCTCGAGCTCGCGGTTGCGTCAATGGCGTGGGCAGTGATGGAGTGAGGAAAGATTTCCGATGACGAAGAGGACGGCTATTTATAGCCTGAAAACCTCTAGATACGTGCCAACGGCTCTTTTGACCGTTGGATGTTCGACGCGTGTCGCTCGCCGGAAAATCCGGGAAACGGAACGACAGAGGAATGATGGCTATCTCCTCGTTTCCCGTGAGAATCTGTCAGAGATACGTTGCAGGGTTTCCCGCGTGAAACCAAGCGGCGCTTGCGTCAGCATGATTAAAGCGCTGATGTCATGAGTTCCTTTTCCGCGAAGGATCGCGAGAAGAAAAGCCGGATTTTCATAGTTCCGAGTTTTATGTTACCATCTCCTTCAAAAGGAAAGAAGAAAGAATCAAGACTGCTGAATCAAGTTTTCCCGGACAAAATGTATTTGACGAAAGGCGGAGTTTCAGAGTTTTGATCCTTCCTGGGGGCTACTGTCGGATATATACTGAATAGGGGTATAGAAGATGGTAGACAAAAGAGCCGGACTACCAGGGTGGCCTACATGGTAATGGGCTTAGGTCCATTGGGCGGCCCAGTAGTCCGACGCGCAGAAGCCGGATTCTAGAAGAACCCGGATCACGGCCCGCGTGATCTGGCTTGGAGGAGAAGACGGATTCCTTACTTTCCAAGTTACAAGTTAAACGTAGTATTCTAGGTTTCCTACTCTGTAAGCCCTAATCCGGCTATTATATAAAGCCGGACGGGAGATAGATTACATAAGTTTGATAGGTTCTAGGTTCAAGTTTCACCAGCTAAAGCTCTGCGCAACTCGCCGAGAAGCTCATCCTCGTCGAGTAGCCAGATCTATTCTCTCACACTGTAACCCTTTTATACGGGGTTTAGTCCCAATTAGTGAGAAGTGCAGGAGTAGGTACGCCGTACTGTCGCGACGTACCGAACCTGGGTAAAATCCCGTGTTCTGTGTTACTACGCTATCCCGTTACCCCACGTCTCTACCGTAGTCTCATGGCACCCCAGTCTATGAAAACTACTACGATGTCTCGACATAGGACATGATTTGTTTGAAGAGAAAATTAAAAAACCTATGGAGCTTTATTTGCATGCTAGTAGCAATGTTATTAGTATAAATTCTTTGAGCACCATTATTGCTAATGCTATGGAAAAATCTAAGCTTGGGGAAGCTAGTTTTTATGAAAATGATCATTTTAGTCCCCCAAGCACGGAGGAACAAATTCACTTTTATGATACTTTGCCTCCAATATATGATGATTACAATGATGAACATGATATTTTCAGTCCACCTACTATTGAGGAGAAAATTAATTATGATTATAATATGCCTCCTATATTTGATGATTATGGTGATGAGAATGATAATGATAGCTATTTTGTTGAATTTACTCCACTACTATTAATAAGAATGACTATGCTTATGTGGAGAGTATTAATTCTTTTATGCATGTGGCTCATGATAAGAATATTTCTTGTGATAGTTATATTGTTAATTTAATTCATGATGCTACTGAAAGTTATTATAAGAGAGGGAAACATAATTTTATGCATTCTCAAAATATCAAGTTTCCCCTCTTTATGTTGAATTTTTTGAAGTTGCACTTGTTTTGTCTTCCTATGCTAGCCACTTTGTGCTTTATTGATTTGTTCTTCTACAAGATTCTTTTTCATAGGAAGTGGGTTAGACTTAAATTTGTTTTACATTTTCTTATTGATGATCTCTTTTGCTTCAATTCATATTTATCATGTGAGCATCTTCTCAAATTATCATGCCTAGCTAAAAGGCTTTAAAGAAAAGCACTTCTTGGGAGATAACCCATGGTTTTATTTTTTGCTTTGTTTTTCTCTGTTTTGTTTGAGTCAAGGGGTTGTATACTTTTGTAGAAACTCCTTTGTATATTTATTTTCATGTTTTAGTTGTGCCAAGTAAAGTTTCTGATGAGAGTTGGAGTTGGTTTTTGATTTCTGCGCAGGAAACAGATTTCCGCCGTCCACCGTAAAAAAAAGTATAATTCACTAGAAAATCATAATAACCTGAATTGTTTTTTGCTTATTCCTCAGCTAATTATGCAACTTTTTTGTTCTTTAACTTTTTCGATCTGAGCAACGTAAGTGCCCTGAAAAAATTCGTCTTTACAGACTGTTCTGGTTTTGGCAGATTCTGCCATTTTCTTGCATTTGCTCTTTTGCGATGTAAAGTGGATTTATTTGCTTCATGAAACATCAGTGGATATAGCTAATGTTTAAAATTATCAATAACACTTGTTCCCATACATGACCCATGGATTTTTTATTGTTGCACTAAGCCTCTAATGCGAATTACTCTTTGAGTGTGGTGTGAAGGAAGTTTTCAAGGGTCAAGAGAAGAGGGTGATATATGTGATCAAGAAGAGTGAAAGGTCAAAGCTTGGGAATGCCCCCGTGGTTCATCCTAGAAAATTCTAAGAAGACTCAATCATATAAGCTTGGGGATGCCCAAGGCATCCCCTTCTTCATCAACAATTTATCAGGTCACTTCTAGTGAAACTATATTTTTATTCGGTCACATCATATGAATTTTACTTGGAGCGTGAGTTATTTTTGCTTTCACTTTGTTTAGTTTTATTTGTTGTATTTTATGGTTGGGTCCTGTCATACTTGTTTTGGAGAGAGACACGCTCCATTTTCATTGCTTAGAACACTCTAGTTTTCATTCTTATTGTTCTGTGAGTGTTCACTTTTTGCTAGTACTGCGTTTAGCCCTTGTTTTCATGCATCTCTTTTTCAGAGCTGTTAGTTTTAGTAGAGTTGTGTTAGTACTCTGTTGTTTCATTGCTATATCTCTTTGAGTGTTTTTGTTGTTTGGTGTTTGGTAGAAAATGCTACGTGTGGTAGATGGTATAACGAAAAAGCTTGAATATTCTTGTA
Source organism: Alopecurus myosuroides (assembly GCA_028641055.1). Classification (NCBI taxonomy): domain Eukaryota; kingdom Viridiplantae; phylum Streptophyta; class Magnoliopsida; order Poales; family Poaceae; genus Alopecurus; species Alopecurus myosuroides. Next base: position 165,898,696 of record CM054057.1, read on the forward strand.
GATCATTAAACTGGTTCACTTGATCATTTGCTGTTGTTTTGAGATATTAATTTGCTTAATGGTAAACTTGCTGGTTTAGTAGAGTAAAAAAATTAATGGTTGATCTAGAAGCTTGAACCTGTGCCACACTCAAATAACCAGTTGATGGGATAATGGTATATGACTTCCTTTGCTGATACTAATCATAATGGCTTTTTGTTACACGCTACGGTCGGGGTAGCTAACAGTGACTTGTCACTGCCATGGACCCTCTTGGAGTGATTTTCATTATGCCTTATGATATCATGATTTTATTTGGAATCTTTTAACTTGTGAGTTCTATGTTGCGGTTTTCTGGCACTTCCACCATCCATATTTGCTAGCCTCTTCGGTACTGTGCATTGCTCATTCTCACATTAAGAGTTGGTGCAAACTTCGCCAGTACATCCAAACCCCGTGGGAGAACTTTGTTCCTCTACACATAAGCCAAAATTTATCTTCCTCAAAACAGCCACCATACCTACCTACCATGGCATTTCCATAGCCATTCCGAGATACATTGCCATACAACATCCATCATCATTATGTTACTTGTCATGCTTTATTGTTATTTTGCATACTGCTACACTAGCAGGAGCATTTAGTTTTATTTAGATCAGAAATATTTCATTTGAGTTATGAGTACTAAAAGTGTGTTGATTCATTGTAAAATAGAGTGTTGCCCCTACCAGTGAGGTTATATATTAAAAAAAGCCCAAAAGAAAAAAAAGGCAAAAGAGAGATAATAAAGAGAAAGGGTTATCATTTATTCCACACTTGTGCTTTGTTTAGCATCATTACTTCAGTTTGGAGAGAGTTTTCATATTATTACTTGCATAACTATGTGGGGAACTTACATTATAGAACTTTGCTTGTATATTCCAATGACGATCCTCCTCAAAAGATCTCTAGGTCTTCGTGAGTAAGCAGGTTCGATTCACCCCCACTAGTTCCATTGGAGAGCTTTCATACACTTATAGCTTTATGTGCATCCGTCGTGTGTCAATCACTACTCCTTCCATAACTTCGATTATAAGACTTCCTCTTGTCTAATGATCACTTTCAGTTGTGTGAGACTTTCTTACATTGACCATACAAACCCCCCCATAATGTTCTTTTAGCCATAACGTCCTGGTGCCAGGAACCAATATATAATGCTTGCTTGTTTTAAGTGCACATTTATTTGAATGATTTTCCTGTGTGTATATTGTTTTCACTTGACTTGATCCTAACAGGAGTTGTTGTGAGAGTTTAATGCCTTGGATGATTATATTGTTGTTCTTGAAGCTTAAATCATCTTTAATATACTTTGCACAGTGTATTGTCTTTTAGTATTGATTCATTGAAAAGTTGTACTTTGTTATTCCTAATGGTTTATACATTACCCTTTGATGTCAACTATAAACCACATCCTTTATTCATTTGATCCTAGTTTACATGCTTTACATTACTATGATGATCAAGTTTATGTTGGTAGCATGTCACCACAGAAATTATTTGTTTTGTCGTTTACCTACTCGAGGACGAGTAGGAACTAAGCTTGGGGATGTTGATACGTCATAAACGTATCTATAATTTCTGATGTTCCATGTTGTTTTCATGCCATATGCTACATGTTTCCCTTACACTTTATATCATTTTTATCGATTTCCCGGGACTAACCTATTGACAAGATGCCACAGAGCCAGTTCCTATTTTCTGTTGTTTTTAGTTTCATAAAAGTTGTTCTGGAAATATACTTGGAATTGGACGATTCAAAAAATAGAAGTATTAGAAGTCCCGGAGGGTCAAGGAAGTCCCAAAGAGACCCGGAGGGGGGCACAGGGTGGCCACACCATAGGGTGGCACGGGTCCCCCTGGCCGAGCCACCATGTGGTGTGGGCCCCCTGGCCACCCCCCGGCATCGCCCTTTCGCCTATATATGCCCCCCTGATGCATAAACCCTAGAGGGATCGGCCTTTTTCACCAAAAACATCCATAGCTCCGCCGCCGCCGCCGCCGACAAGTTTCGGGGACAGAAATCACTATTCCGGCACCCTGCCGGGATGGGGAAGTGCCCCCGGAGCCATCTCCATCGACTCCACCGCTGAAAGATCATCTTCCGTTTTGATAATTAATGACAACATACCTATTGGACTAACGACTATTTGAGAGTACTTGCAGGTCCTATTTGTTATATATGAAAATACCTAGGTTAATCAAGTATACAATCTCTATGGGTTACAAAAATGTTTTGAACGGAAAGCGTTCGAAGAAACAAAGCTGGGGAGCCATTTTTGCAAGCAGCTGAGGCTCCGGTGAAACCACCGGAACCTCCGTCCCATGCAATTCCCAGCACATCCAGGCGCTGGCCTCCGGTGTAGGTTCCGGTGGAACCTCCGCTAAAAACACCTTCGGGTGCATAAGAGCGGAGGCTCCAGCGGAGCCTCTGGTGTAGATCCGATGGGCGGAGCCTCCGGTGAAACCACCGGAGACTCTGCTGGCTCCACTGCCCCACTGTGGGGCTGGCCTCCGGTTGCCCCACCAAAGGAATTTCAAATCCATCCACCAAATCCTAGTAGATCTAGAATCCTACTTGAGGCCTAGAAACCTTAGTAGATCTTGTGCTTGTAGCTTCCACCTTGTTGCAAGAAGCTTCGGATCCGTTGAGAGCCTCCATCCATCTTGTGGAGTGTCCTCAACCTTGTGTAAAGGTTTGGTCAATGCCTTCAAGTCGACCTCATAGTGGAAACGAGAATCTCCCTCACCGGAGAAGCTCAAGGAGAATAAGGTGTGCACAACCGTGCTATTGAGGAGCGACTAGGTGGCTCCCCACCTCTCCAACATAGACGTAATTCTCTTGAGAATGAACTAAGGGAAACATATCCTTGTCTCCTTGTTTACACTTGTGGTTTATCTTGTTTCCTTTCGTTTTACTTCCATTGCGTATCTTATCTTGTATCACTTAGGTTGCTCACCTAGTTGCACATCTAGAGAACCTTATTTTATCTTGCTTAGCCATAATTAAAAGGAAAAGAAGAAAAATTGGTAGTCAACCTATTCACCCCCCCTCTAGTTGACCATAGTGCACTTTCAATTGGTATCAGAGCCACGAATCTTGCTAAGGGCTTAACCGCCTAAGAGTATAATGGTCAATGAAAATGAGCCCGACGGTTCTAGTGCGTAAATCACCAAAATGGCCGACACTATAACTAACCTACAAGAAACGGTTGGAACCCTCCAAACCGAATTGTTGAAGGTTAGCTCTAGTGTTGGCTCGGAGGTTTCTAGCATAAAGAAAATGTTGGAGGCCATGATGGGGAAAACCAAGGAGCTCGAGGAACCACCTCTCACCGCCTATGATGTTAGCTCGGATGATGAGTCCATTCCGGACATCGCCGAAATGGAAGCTAACATTGTTTTAGCCAAGGCGAAAGCCAAGGCAAAAGCCAATAAAAAGGCTAAGAGCGGTGGGAGCTTCGAAGGCTCCAAGTCTCATTCGGCTAACGGTTTGGGGTCTAACTCAAAAGTACCACCACCTCCCAATTATGACACTATCCATCCTATTGCCACAATGCCACACATTCTAAATGTTGGACTTCCTCCCATGCTTAACACTAACGAATTCTCTTCTTGGAAGTTCGATATGGAGTCTCATATTTCAGGATCTTGCACCGCCTTGTGGAGAAGTGTTCTCCATGGATTTCACCCTCACGATGAAAGAAACTTGACTCCAAGACAAGACGTGGAATTTCAACTCAACAAGACCGCTCTTGTCACTATCCAGAAGGCTCTCCCAAGAGAACATATTGAACACATCCGCGATATCAAGACTGCCAAGGAGGCTTGGGATAAACTTGACACCTTGTTTAAAGGTAATGCTAGCATATAATCCTCCAAGTATGATGTGGCTCTTGACAAGTATGATAACTTCGTTATGCTTGAAGATGAAAGTCCCGAAGAACTATATAGAAGAGTTTTCACTCCTGGCAACCAATTAAGGGACTTTGGAAAAGAGGAGATCTCCGATGAGTGGATCAAGAGGAAGTTTGCCAAGGCCATAACTCCCTTTGAGAATAACCTCTCCACGAGCATTCGTACAATATCGGACTACAACTCTCTCAACTCCATTGGTGTTCTTAGTGAGTTTATAGCTATATCCCTATCTCACAAGAGCGCGGATGATGTCTCGCTCTCTCAAGAGGAGTTGGAAAGTCTCCCAACCTCGCCTTGAAGTCTAAGGCGGTTGCTCGGATAGAAGAAGTGGATGAGGATGATGAGTATTATGAAGATACATACAAGGGTGCTCACAAGTGCATTGCTCTTGCCATGCATGGTTATTGTAAGAGATGGGAGGCTCACAAGGCCGGTGCTCCTAGACCTTCAAGAAACAAGATCTACAAGAAGAAGGGGGAGCAGCCAAGGACATGCTTCAATTGTGGAAGTGCAAATCACTTCGTCAAGGAGTGTCCTTTTGAGCCAAGAGAAGAGAATGAAGGAAGCTTGTTCGCAAGGACAAGAACAAAGCTCCACAAAACAAGAATCTCGCTAGAAGAGTCCCAAGGGCTCTATATGTTCAAGAAGGCCCCACATTGGAAACATACTACTCCAGAGATGAAGGAGAAGATGAAGTCGTAGGTGTGTCCCATGTCGCCATAGCTACGACTTCCTCTTCATCGGTCTCTCTATTTGAATCCCCCAATGAGAAGGAATTGATCCGACCTACATGTCTCATGGCAAAAGCCACCGCGGTAATATCTTCCACCTCCAAGTCTAATTCTACTAGTTCTCCCTCATTATTGGATTGTGTTTAAAACATTGTGGATGATGAGGAGACCAAGAATCTTAGCTCTTGGCTATGTAGTCTTGAAGCTGAAACCAAGGAAAAGGTAAAGGCCCTCTTGAGGCAACTTGATGATGCTAACTCTCTCATAGATGAGAAGGAAGAGATCATCACGACCTTGGAGAGCTATGGTGGTGGTCATGAGAATCATGACAATGAGCTTGTAGAAGCTCTTGAGAAATAAAGATCCTTGAGAGCCTATCTTGAAGAGAGACTGACGAAGATATGGATCCTGGACCCTGCGGGTAAGGACACCCCCTCTCAGGCCTTCTGGTCAAGGCCCAAAAGGAAGCGCCCTTGGAGTACTCTAGAAGGCCCATGTGAAGCCCACCCGCATCAACTTGCGGGTTAAGTTAGGGAATTTGTAACCGACCCAGCTAGGGTTTGAGTCCTCTCCGGGTAGAACTCGAGACCTGGCCATCTATATAAGGCCAGGAGAGCCCCCAAGGAGAGGACCAAGTAATAGCGCACGACCAAAAAGCCTCGGAACTCGAGATCTACTCTCGATTCGAGCAACCTGTAACCGATCTAATCATCCAATACAGATCAGCAGAAGGCAGGAGTAAGGGTTTTACCTCTTCGAGGGCCCCGAACCTGGGTAAATCTAGCCCCCTGTCAAGCCGACGATTTCACCAGCGCTCATGACTTCTCCTAGTCGAAACCCAATAGGGTCACCTGAGGGATTTGTGGAGTCAGGACTTCGACAATTGGCGCCGACTGTGGGGATCGCGGGCGCTGGATCACCGGCATCTTCGGCTTCATCGACATCCAACTCCCGTTGGAAACCATCGACTACGGCTCCGAACAATCCCGTACGGATCGGATCCGTCATAGTCACGCCTCACTCGCCGGAATCACGCCCGGTGTTCGAGGATCTGGAGAAGAGCGTCACCCTGACGTTCGGAAGCTTCAACTTCATGGCGAACAGAGACGAAATCCTCCACTTCTCGGATGAATCTGAACCTGAATCTGGAGCCGTCAACTCGCGCTTCCCTATGGAGAAAAGTGGCGAGTCCATCCGCTTCAACACAGTCGACTACCACGCCCTCTCGACGGAGGAACCATCTCGGGTACGGGAAGCTTTCCGATCTGCGCCTAGGACGCACAAGCCACGACTGGCCCAAGTCTGCATGGCAGGATCAGAACAACCCTCGGAAACCGAATACAGCGCAACCGAGCGCGATATAATCGGCGTTTCGCGGGAGGCCTGGAAGAGGGCCAAGGAGGCCATGCGGCGGAGTCAGCCACCCGCGGCAGGAGCCTCACAAGAAGACCTAACCGCCTACCACTACCACCTAGTAAGAGCGGCCTCAAATATCAAAGAAGCCCGGGCGGATCTAGCCCGTCGCAGAAGAGCGGCAGATGAATCAAGCCTGCGGCGAGTCGAACAGTCCCTTGCACCCTCAGTCGGTACCCGACCCGCGAGGAAGGGACACGCAACGTCGTCAAGGGGCCACGAATCCGTGACTGCGACCGACAGGTCGACCACGTCTTCCTTCATGAGGGTCGACGATGACGGCAACGTCTATCCGCAAACCCCAGCTGCCGCGATCCTAGCCGCAGCAACCTACATGCAGATGAACCAACCGACGGAAAGCGACCCTCGGGTGGAACAGTACAAACAAATTCGCAAAGGACTAGGATTGGCGGCCGCAAGGCTCGCTTCCCACGATCGCAAGAAGACCGAAGAAGAATTGGAGAAGGAGCGACAGGAGAAAAACAAGGGTAAAGAAACGCCCCGCAGGCATAGAAGTTCATCCCCGAGAAAAGACAAATCGCCACGGCGTGGTCGAGGAAAAGAAGCCCGCCGTCGCGGCGACAGTCGAAGCAGCAGCGACGACAGCCCGAGAGACAAAAGCTCGCGGCGCCACAGCAGCCGCTCGAGAAAGCGAAGCAAAGAACCAAGGAAAGACAACGACCGCGACCGGTCCGAATACGACGCGCGATCAGATCTCGCCCAAAAGAAGGTGGATAGGGCGAGAGCTTCACGGTATCGCGAACGCTCCTCATCCAGGTCCTCAGACGACGAAACCTGTGGAGCGCTCTGTTTCGCTCGCAGCATCCGAGAAGCACCTCTACCCAAGAGGTTCAAGCTCAGCACGGAGGTGACTAAATACGACGGCTCGCTCGAGCCCTCCCAGTGGTTAAGCGACTACCTCACGGCAGTAAAATACCAACGTGGGAACAAGAACACAGCCATGCAATACCTCAATTTGCATCTTACAGGCGCGGCCCGTAGTTGGCTGGAAAGAATACCTAAATTTTGCTACGCATCATGGGACGACCTGCACCACGATTTCTGCAAAAATTTCCAGTCGACGTACAAGAGGCCAGCCACAATCGAAGAACTACGAGCGTGCAAACAGAAGAGTGGCGAATCCACACGAGAATATATCCAGCGGTGGACCACACTCAGGAACACCGCAGGAACCATCTCGGAAGAGGTGGCGATTGAGGTCTTCGCCAAAGGAGCGAGAAGAACCGCGTTTCGAGAAGAGCTAGGCAGAGCTGCGCCCAAAACCATTGGGGAGCTAATGATCATAGCCGAGAAATGGGCTAACGGAGATGACGCGGTACGCAATGAAAGAGCTTCGTCGCCCGCACACGAGGAAGACCGCCATGGACGAAGAAAGAGAAGGAAATACTACGACCACGAGGACAGGGAGGAATTAGTGGCGGCAGAATTCACGCGAAACCGCGACTCTGGCCGCCGCGGAAGTCGCGAGTGGAAACCAAAGGCAAAAGAAAAGTCCCCCGAGGAGGATCTCGATGCATACTGCTCGCTACACCTGTTTACAGATAAGCGCACGGGCAAAACTAAGGCAACACACCTTCTCAAGGATTGTCGAAAGTTTCTTGACATCTCGGATGCTCTCGCGAGGAAAAGATTCGCATCCACTCAAAACTACCCGCCGCTGCCAGGAGGGGGACAACAATTCCAGCCGCCTCCACCACCTCCTCCACCAGCAAACCCAAACATGGTGCTAGCCGCACTACCTGCGCCACCTCCACAAAACAATGGAGCCAATGCATACCCGAATCCGGCAGGACAACTCGCGATGATACAGAAGGTATGCCCCTCTCGCAGAGCTCAAAAGACTAACACAAGGAAACTATGCATGGCAGTGCAGACACCGCCAACAAAGACCGAGTACCTGAAGATGGCAGATCAGCCCATCACGTTCTCGAAACAAGACCATCCACCACAAGTCTATCGACCAGGACACGTCGCCCTCGTCATCCAGGCTCAAATCGGAAATTACGACCTGGCCCGCGTGTTCATGGACGGCGGCAGCGGAATCAACATCATCTACGCGGATACACTCCGTCGAATGAACAAAAACCTGGACGGCCTAACCGAATCAGAAACATCCTTCCACGGGATAGTTCCGGGCAAGGCAATCCGTCCACTCGGAACAATCAACTTAGAAGTTGTACTGGGCTCTCCAAGCAATTACAGAAGGGAATTCCTGGACTTCGAAGTCGTCGACTGGCCCTCACAGTACCACGCCATCCTTGGCCGAACAGCGTTCGCCAGATTCATGGCAGTACCACATTACGCGTACCTGAAACTCAAGCTACCCGGCGAATACGGTGTGATCACCATCGACGGAGACTTCCAGAAGTCAGACAAGTGTGACATAGAATTCAATGAGATCGCGAAATCTTTCGGGATGCAAGAAGAACTTCAAGAGCTGGCAAAAACCACGGACCACTCCGTCATGCCCCTCACGAAGAAGAACGCGCCTGAACTGGAATTCAGCGCCAACAGCGACACCCGCAAGCACCAAGTGCACCCGACGGATTCCGCCAAGACCGCGATGGTTTCCACAACCCTCTCGCCAGCATAGGAAAGCGCGCTCGTCAAACTCCTCCATGAGTACTGGGAAATTTTTGCCTGGCAGCCCTCAGATATGCCAGGAATACCCAGGGAGTTTGCCGAGCACTCACTCGAAGTCTTTCCTAATGCCAAACCCATCAAACAGACGACTCGACGATTCTCAGAACCCAAGCAGAAGGCGCTTGGAGAAGAAATAAACAGACTGCTAGCCGCCAACTTTATTAGGGAGATCAAGATATCCACCTGGTTGGCAAACCCGGTGCTGGTCCCCAAGAAGAACACGGACATCCTTCGGGTGTGCATCGACTACACATCGCTGAATAAGCACTGCCCCAAGGACAATTTTCCTCTACCACGAATCGACCAGATCGTGGACTCTACGGCAGGCTGCCAACGCCTCTCCTTCCTGGACGCCTATTCGGGATACAATCAGATCCGAATGAAAAAGGAAGACGAAGAGAAGACGGCATTCATCACACCCCACGGTGTCTACTGCTACACGAGAACGCCCTTCGGGCTGAAGAACGCAAGTGCAACGTATCAGCGCTGCATGCAAAGATGCCTCGCCAATCTCATTGGCAAAAACGTACAAGTGTACGTCGACGACATCGTCATCAAAACTCGAGTAGAGGACACACTCCTCGAGGACATCAGAGAAACGTTCGACGCCCTTAATGCATATCGGATCAAGCTCAATCCGACCAAATGCGTTTTCGGCGTCCCTGCAGGAAAACTCCTCGGGTACCTGGTATCCGCCAGAGGCATTGAAGCCAACCCGGAAAAAATACAAGCCATCCTGACTATGAAGGAGCCAACCAATCTACGCGGAGTCCAGCAGCTCGCAGGACGACTAGCCGCCCTAAGCAGGTTCATCGCACGATTGGGAGAGCAAGCGTTACCCTTCTACAAATTACTAAAGAAGACGGACAAATTCGAGTGGACACCCGAAGCTAAACAAGCGTTCGCAGACCTGAAGCGATCGCTGCAAAGCAGGCCCGTCCTTGCAACACCGCAAGAAAGGGAGCCGCTCCTACTATACCTACCGCTACAAACCAGGTCATCAGCACAGCGATCGTGGTCGAACGACCTGAAGACGGCAAAGCATACGGAGTCCAACGACCAATATATTACATCAGCGAAGTGCTCTCGCCATGCAAGCAACGATACCCTCATTATCAGAAGCTGGCGTATGGAGTTGTTCTCACAGCCCGAAAGCTCAAACATTATTTCCAGGAACATACCATTACAGTGGTTAATGATGCGTCACTCGGGACAATCATGAACAACCCTATGGCATCCGGAAGAATAGCAAAATGGAGCATCGAGTTGGGCGCCTGGGACATCACCTATACAGAACGAAAAGCAGTCAAATCTCAAGTACTCGTGGAATTCCTCAGCGAATGGACAGAGCTACAAACGCCCGGACCACCCGAGTACACGAGCAATTGGATAATGTACTTCGACGGATCCAAGAGAAATGAAGGAGCAGGAGCTGGAATCGTTCTTATTTCGCCTCGGGGAGACAAGCTGCAATACGTCCTGCGACTGGACTTTCCACCAGACGATCCAGCCTCAAACAACGACACAGAATATGAAGCCCTGTTGCACGGGATGAAGATGGCAATCGCCTGTGGAGCTACCCGATTAATGATCTACGGTGATTCCAATCTCATAGTGCAGCAGACGATGAAAGAATGCGACGCCATCGCTGAAAACATGGTCGCATATCGTGACATGTACAACCTACTCGAAGGAAGCTTTAAAGGCTGCGAGCTGAAACACATTGCAAGATCTAGCAACGAAGAAGCAGATAGACTGGCAAACATGGGTTCCACCAATACACCTATACCGCCAGGAATATACTTCGAACGGATGATCAAGCGATCAGTCAAAGTAAAGAAAGCTGCAGCAGCGCCAGAAACAGAGGTCAGCCCGCAGGTCGCGCTTATCGAGCTTATTCACAATATATCACGACAGGTTTTCATGGTCGAGCCAGTCTGGACGCAGAAATATCTCGACTACCTGCTCCACAGACAGCTCCCGGCCGACCCACGTGAGGCTCGACAGATAATCAGGCGTAGCAAGTCCTTTCGAGTAGTCAACGGAGAATTATACAAGCAAAGTATCTCGGGAATACTTCAGCGTTGCATCGCACCCGAAGACGGCAAGGAATTGCTCTAGGACATACACCAAGGAGACTGCGGACATCATGCTAGCTGGAAAACAATAATGGGAAAAGCTTTCCGAGCAGGATTTTACTGGCTAACAGCAGCCAACGATACAAAAAGCCTGGTCGAACGATGCGACGCCTGCCAGCGATTCGCACCAAGGCCACACGCCCCTGCTACGGAACTACACATGATACCAATAGCTTGGCCCTTTGCACAATGGGGGCTAGATATGGTTGGGCCACTACGCAAGTCCACGCCAGGTGGATACACACACTTGCTGGTCGCAGTCGACAAGTTCACCAAATGGATCGAGGCTATGCCAGTAACCTCAGCAAGCGCCCAATGCGCCGTCAAGTTTCTCGATTCCATTGTATGTCGATTTGGTGTGCCACACGACATTATTACAGATAACGGTACAAATTTCACAGCAAAGGAGACACAACAATTCTGCGAGGAAAAAGGCATCAATTTCAAATTTGCCTTAGTTGCTCACCCGCAAACGAACGGACAAGTCGAAAGATCCAATGGCTTAGTTTCGATGGGCATCAAGAAGCGACTACTCGATCGTCTACACCCCGCCGCAGGACATTGGGCGGAAGAGCTACCCTCCGTACTCTGGAGCCTGCGCACAACTCCTAATCGATCAACGAAGTACACGCCATTCTTCATGGTATACGGGGCAGAAGCAGTCCTTCCCGAGGACGTTCGATTCAGCGCCCCACGAGTTGTAGCCTACAGTGAAGAAACTTCCAACAAGGCGCTCGCAGAAGATATGGATGCACTCGACGAAATGCGCGACATCGCACTCGCAAGATCCGCAGTGTATCAACAATCCTTGCGCAACTATCACAGTCGCCGCATACGCCACAGAGCATTCGCGGTTGGGGATCTGGTGCTGCGGCTCAAACAGAAGGAAGGACACAAGCTCGAGCCACCTTGGGAAGGACCCTTCATCATACATGAAGTCATCCCAGGCGGAGCCTACAGGCTAAAGAATCCAGCGACCGGAGGGGTTTACTCCAATCCGTGGAACATTGCACACCTCCGCAAATTTTATCCTTAGGTTTATTTGTTATCACAACAAAAATAAGGCTATACTAGCCAGTCCTGTAGTTCGAATACATGGCTTCTCAGTCATTGCAATAAAGACGCGATTCCTTCATCATATTCACTCGAAGCTTCTCATTCTTTACATGCTACAAGTTACAGGTACACACCCCCTAAAACACACGGGGGCTACCCTACAACTAAGCATCACAAAGAAACAACATCAAATACAAGGTTATACACCTTACAACAGTTTTTTACAAACTATAAACAGATTACAGGATATTTACATCCGAAAATCAGTCAAAGTGCTGAGCATTCTCAGTCGCCAAAACTCTATCTACCTCTTCAGAGGTCATTCGGATAATCTTCTCCGCCGCAGGACGTACAACATCATAGTACGGCGAGATATCCTTGATTGCATAATCTGGGCGCCGAGCAACGGAGTTAACATCTATCTCAGGATGCCATATGCGGACAAAAGAGAGAGCTACAATCGCGCCGCACGTCATCTGATTGCGCACACACGCGTGAACTTCTCCTTCACGTCCAAACAAACTGAGAAGATAACCCCAGTCCTCGGGACCTTTTTCAAGAGGGTAAAATGCAGCGTTCATCGCAACCAAGACCTCGTGAAACGAACTCACGAGAATTCTCGCCTGGTGGACTCGAAATTTCAAGGTGGCCATCACAAAACCCCGACTGCGATCAGACCAAAAATTGTTCGCATGAGGTTTGGAGCTACTAGCCCCTTGAAGGATGTGATTCTCTACCCACTGCTTTTCTTCCCTGTCATCCGGATTAACGACTGAAGACAAAAACACACTCAGTCAGATAAGGAAACAAGGAAGAACAAGACACGGGGGCTGCACTACTTACAAAGCAAGTCCCTTGCGACTACAGCCAGCTCATCCATCAGAAATTGTTCGCGTTCAGCTGCCAATTTCTGCTTGGACTTCGCCACATCGGCTATCCCGCGCATAGCTTTTAGCTTGCGCTCACCCTCCTGGACCTTATCACGAAGGCCCGCAAAAGTGCCAACAGCGGCAACAAGTGGATTTACTGGAGTACCACATCCACCCGACGTTTCCGCGACAAACCCAGTAGCCTGGAAGCATAAAACGAAAGAAGTAAGATGCCCTACTCGAGTCAATTCTAGTGGCCTATTTGACAAAACGCTCGGGGGCTACTCCCATCGGGAGACAATGCACAAACAAAGGGAACGAACTGCAAGATGAATTCTTCGATTAAAGACAACAAAGGTACGGGAATACATCCCAAGGTTCATTACATTCAAGGAGAAAAAAAAAGAAAAAAAAAGCTATGAAGCTACATTGGTGCTCCCGCTGGCAGCAGTCGCCCCTCCCCGCAGCCGAGCAAAAATCTCAGACAGCTTCCGAGCAAGAATAGCGGCTTGCTCGCCAAAACGAGAGAGCCGTACCTTTTTGCCCGTGGAGGGGTCGACTGGAAGAGATGTGTATGCCTCCTCCAAACCTTCGACTCCATGCGCCAAAGCGAATTGTATCGCGGTCTTCGCGCCAGACTCCGCCTGTGCGACCGCGAAGGCATCCAGAAGTTTGCCTTCTGAGAAGACCTTCAACAGATCATCTAGCGCGGGTGCAGGAGTAGCGTTGGCGAGGAGGCGACCGTGCAGTTGCCCCAGCACTTGAGTAGCATCATTGATCATGGAGAGAACTCCATCAGCGTGCCTTTTAAGCTGGGCAAGTGTGTCGGTTACCACATCCACCCGCTGGAGTCCAGGGATCTCTAGAGGAACGTCCAGAAGACCTGCAAAGGAAGGAAAAAACACTTAGCGAAGTACAGCGAAATGAGGAATCAAAGTCGAGAAACCCAACACACTTACCCGCGAAGCGCTCAGCAAGGGGACGGAGGAACCCGACAATGTCGTTGTCGGCCTTACTGCCAGCTTTCTCTAACTCCTTCAAGGACTTCCGCGCATCTGCAAGCTGTCGACCAAAATCTTCTGATTGCATGCGGGAAGCCTCTAGCTTTTGTCGAATGGCCGTCAGGTCAGCCTCCCGAGCAGTTACCTGCTCAGAGAGTTTGACCTTTTCGGATTCTGCAAATTCAAGTCGAGCTGCAAAGAGATGCTTGTTAAAACTCAAGAATGAACAGAGTGCAGAGGACAGGGAGATGATAAAGCTTACCCTTGAGAAGAACGTTTTCAGTCTGAAGTCGACTACGGTCCGCTCGAAGCGACTCGCAATCCGACTCGGCGAGAACGACGCGGCGACCAATCGCCGCAAGAGAATCAATAAGCGACTGCAAAAGTACGAAGACAAAAGAGTTAAAAGGATTAAATTAGAGTCTGTACCCGATTATTTACAATCGACTACAGCCTCGGGGGCTACTCCCATCGGGAGCACTGTCGTGCACCCGATAAAAATGAAATCATGAAGAAAAATTAAGCTAGACTTTGAGCCTGTGGCCCATCACATGCGATCGACTACAGCCTCGGGGGCTACTCCCATCGGGAGCACTGTCGTGCACCCGATAAAATATTTTCTGAAGACGGAAGATGAAGTTTACCTGGCCGGAGGCACGAGAGAGCGGGTCCGCGGAGCTATCCGTCACCTCCTTAGAAGCAGAAGTCCCGGCGGCAAAGCTGGGAGCTTCGCGTACCACCGTCGCGGCTTCGGGGGCTGCTCTGGGGGAATTTTGGACGGTGCCCGCGGTGGGAGTTTCACCCACATCCTTGGCCTTATTCCTCTTTTCGGGAGGAACGGCAGCGGCGTACCTGCGAGGACTGATCGTCTGCAGACTGCACCGAAAGATAGAAACAATCGATATTGAAGCACGGAAAATGTTCGACCAAGATTAAGGAAGAAGCACTTACTCGTCATCCTCGTCGTCATCCAGCAAGTCCGCGTTCCAAGCGGGCGTCATCACTGGGAACGAAGGCGAAGGAGCAAGGGAGCGAAGTGGAGTCGCATGGACAGGAGCTTGATTGGGCGATGCTTCCAAGGATTTATCCTTCGAAGTAGCCTCGTCCTCATCTACCCGACGACGTTTCGTCGGAGCGCCATTCGAGTCCTCAACGTCATCCGAAGAATCGTGTTCTGAACTCGAAGAGGCGTTGGCGACGCTGGTGTCAATCGCGCCGTCTTGATGACTCGACACTTGCTCTGAGGCGGCTTCCCCCGTAGTTGGCGGGTAGCAGTCCGCCATAGCTAGGCTCTGCAAAGGCAAGAAGAAGACAAGAAAAACCTTATCGACTAGGACTCAGAACGAGAAAAAGGAACAACTCAAAGACGAAAAAAAGAAACTAACCTCGGCTGGGGGAGGGTTTGAAGCGGCGAAGGCTTCAACAGACCAATCGGGGAATTTCTCCCCCACCTTCAGTCGGGTGATACCCGCGATTTTTTTCTCGAATTCTACATTCGTAAGTTCCTCGCGACTTACTCGACTGGGGTCCTCTGAGCCTTGATACTCCCACATAGCGGAGGGCCTTTGTTGAAGTGGCTGGATCCTGCGCTTCAGAAAGATGCTCGCCAGATGCATCTCGTTGAGCACAGCTCCCGCGGTCTGGTCCCGGAGAGCAGCTACTCTTGCGAGTAAAGGCGCAACGGTCTGAGTCTCTTCGGCTGACATCTTGTGCCCCCAAGACTTTCGCCTTGTCAGAACAGCGAACGGGTGGAACTCTACAATCCCACCCGAGTTGTTGTCGATGACGTAGAACCACCTTTTCCGCCAGCTCTGAGCGGAGTCGACAAAATGCATGTTGAAGTAGCTGCCTTCTTGTCGAGCTTGGATCCCGAAGCCGCCCGTGCGAAGCGGTTCGCCAAGCTCGGACTCCACCCGCGATCTCTCGCGGAAGATTCGGACCTTGAAGAGCACCTTCCACAGCGCCCAGTGCGGGCGAATGCCAAGATAGCATTCGCAGAACACGATGAAGCACGAAATGTGCTGCACCGCGTTCGGGGGGAGATCGTGAAGCTGTATGCCATAGACACACAGCAACCCGAGGAAGAAGGGATGAAGGGGGAAAGAAAGGCCTCGAGTCACGTGGTCCACGAAGACCACGCGCTCATTCGATTGAGGATTGGGTACCTCTTCCTTTTTCCCAAGACGGACTCGCTTCTCCGTCTCCGCCGGCAGCAACCCCTCCCGCTACATCTCCTTGATGCTTTTCGCGGTGGTGTTGGGGGAGCGCCAGTCGCCGGCGCGGGGCGCGGGTTGCGCGGAAGGTTCACCGGATGCAGAGCCAGCATCACCGCGTCTTTTTCCGCCAGCCATTGCTTGCAGCACGAGCTCGAGCGCGGGGAAGACGAAGATGGGCGCGAGGAAGAAGATGAAGACAGAGAGCTGGGAAAGTTTTACCGCAGCGCTAACACCCGTATTTATACACGGGGCGAGGCGATCTCAGCCGTACGATGCGCTACGTGGCGCCTATCACGGCCGCCACGCGTGAGGATGAAACGAAGCGGCGGCCAGCGCTGTTTCGTGCCACGATCTTAACAGAAGATCGTGCGCATTTACTGCGCGTCTCGCGTAAAAACCGGGAACGACGTCTCGTTTCCCGGTCAAAAAGCTCACAAGGTGGGCCACCTTCTGCTGCCACTCCGTCACGTCCCATCGGGAGAAGAGGAGTGCGTCATGACGTCATGGCATTCGTCATTCAAAACCAAAATCTTTTCGAGTGGAAGTTCAAACGCGAAATTATCTTCGTATGAATATCAATTCCTTCGGATAAAAGCAACTTTTCCATGAACAGTTCATAAAGCAAGACCTCTTCGAACAAAGAGAAAAGTACCCTATGCACGAAAACTCTTTCGTATGGGCACAGCATCCCGAACGTGAAAACTCTTTCATACGGGCTTAGTTTTTTCTCCAGCACGAAATTTCTTTCGTATGGAGCTCAAACAAATCAATCGGGTAGGAAAAACCTACTTCTCCTACACATGATAATCTTACATCATAAGAACCTGGATTGTTCAGCCGACTAGGCACATCCGGATGCCGTATTCTTCGAATATGAAGGTAAGACCCGAAAAGATCTCTCTTTTGGGCCTGGAATCGCACTCAAAAGCTGCGTCCTCCGGTATAATTCCGTGTCAACAACACAAAGAAAAATCCTAGCGGACGCGCCGGGTACCCCCATAGGTTAAGTTCGATTCGATAAGTCCACAACGGCCCAGTCGCAACAATCACCTTATCGGGTTCGAGTCGGAGGTCTCGAATCTGAGTAGGCCAGGAATGTTTTTGCCCTAGTCGCAATTAATTGGCCCCGATCTCTCGGGAGAGCCAAGCTACTGTGCCACATCCTTCTGCGAAAAAAGCTGTAAAAACATGCACTTATATTGCTCGATACTCGAGCATGATGACCCATGATACAGGGAACACACCCTTTGGAGAAACAATGACTGTCAGAGCAATCTTCCATAAAAATAAGGAGAGTTTGACCGCCTACTCGACTGGAAAAGCCCCAGTCAAGCACGCGCTCGGGGGCTACTGACGAAGATATGGATCCTGGACCCTGCGGGTAAGGACACCCCCTCTCGGGCCTTCTGGTCAAGGCCCAAAAGGAAGCGCCCTTGGAGTACTCTAGAAGGCCCATGTGAAGCCCACCCGCATCAACTTGCGGGTTAAGTTAGGGAATTTGTAACCGACCCAGCTAGGGTTTGAGTCCTCTCCGGGTAGAACTCGAGACCTGGCCATCTATATAAGGCCAGGAGAGCCCCCAAGGAGAGGACCAAGTAATACCGCACGACCAAAAAGCCTCGGAACTCGAGATCTACTCTCGATTCGAGCAACCTGTAACCGATCTAATCATCCAATACAGATCAGCAGAAGGCAGGAGTAAGGGTTTTACCTCTTCGAGGGCCCCGAACCTGGGTAAATCTCGCCCCCTGTCAAGCCGACGATTTCACCAGCGCTCATGACTTCTCCTAGTCGAAACCCGATAGGGTCACCTGAGGGATTTGTGGAGTCAGGACTTCGACAGAGACTATCTAGTCTAGAAGAGACTTATGCTATTAGTGTTTACAAACTTAGGAAGGATAATGAAAAATCTCTTACTTTACTTAAAATCTTTGAAGAAGAAGAATTGAAGCTAGGTATAGCTCATGAGGAACTTGTTGAGCGTCATGGAAAACTAGAAAAGGAGTTCACGTCTCTTAAAGAAATCCATGACAAACTCACCATATCCTGAAATAAGCTCCTAGCTCAACAATCTAATAAGCAAGTGACTTCCTCCTCTAATAGTATTGTTATCATGCCTACCTCTTGTACTACTACTAACGTTGTAGGAAGAGAGAAAATTCTCAATGACACCATAAGCTCTCCAGGAGCCAAGAAAGGAAAGGAAGGACTTGGCTTCGTTGCCAAGTCAAAGAAGAAAACCAAGAATGCCACCTCTCCCTCTCGGAATGTCGTATTTGTGAAATAGGGAGATGTGACCAAGAAGAAGGATACCAACGCCGTGGTGGGTGATGATACCTCTAGGGGGAGCATCACTCACAACGACTTTGCCGGAAAATATAACCCCTCTTATGTTCTTATGAAATCTAGAGATGGTCATGTTTATGCTAAATACGTTGGTACTTCTTATGGTGATGATTATCATTGGACTATTTGGGTTCCCAAGACCCTTGTTACTAACAAAAGAGGACCCATTGAAGGATGGGTACCTAAATCAAGAAATTGATCTCTTGTAGGGAAGTGCTTCCGGATCGGGTAGATGGACGGTGGATAGTGGTGCATCCCAACATATGACCGGAAGCAATGACGCAATGAGAAATATTGAACCTCCATTACCTCATCTCAATTGCGTCACTATTGGTGACAATTCCGAACTTAAGGTATTGGGACGAGGCAAGGTGGCTATCTCAAATGATGTATCAATTGAGAATGTTCTCCTTGTTGAGTCCCTTGGTTATAACTTGATGTCCGTTCTTCAACTTGCAAATTGTGGTTTTACCTCTTTATTTAATAAAGAGAATGTGATTGTCACTTGGGAAACAACTCTTAAAGTATCCTTTGTTGGGTTTGTCGAGAACAACATGTATGTAGTGGACTTCTCTAAAGGAGACACGTGTGCCGCAACGTGTCTAATGGCTAAAGTTGATGTAGGGTGGCTTTGGCATCGCCGGTTATCCCACACCAATATGAGAATGTTGCATGACCTTCAAAGTGGCAATCATGTTCTAGGACTAACCAAAGCTAAGTTTGCTAAAGATCGTGTGTGTAGTTCTTGCGCCTTTGGAAAGCAACATGGAGAATTCCACCCAACCAAGACCAATATATCCACCACAAGAATCCTTGAGCTCATTAACTTAGATCTCTTTGGTCCACTATCTCTTGTTAGTCTTGGAGGAAAGAAGTATTGCTTGGTGATTGTGGATGATTATTCAAGATATTGTTGGGTGTATTTGTTGAAGAGGAAGAGTGAGACTCAAAAGAGAGTCACCGAGTTTATCACTCTAGTGCAGCGCCAACACAATGCTTCCATACTGGCCATTCAGAGTGATAATGGTACGGAGTTCAAGAACTATACCGTTGATGGATTTATTAGTGAAGAGGGAATTGCTCACCAATACTCATCTCCCTACACCCCTCAACAAAATGGTGTTGCCGAAAGGAAGAATCAGACTTTGATGGATGCGGCTAGGACAATGATTGCGGAGTTCTCTTCTCCTTATAACTTTTGGGCCGAAGCCGTCTCCACCGCTTGTCATGCTACCAACCGGTTATGTCTCCGCAAGATCTTGAACAAGACTCCCTATGAGATTCTCACGGGCAAGAAACCGGACGTATCTTACTTCAAGGTCTTTGGTTGCAAGTGCTTCATTCGCAAGGAAGGTAAACGTTTGTCAAAATTTGAGACCAAATCTTATGAGGGTATTTTTGTTGGCTATGCCACAAACGGTCACGCCTATAGAGTCTACAACAAGTCCACCGGACAAGTTGAAGAAGCTATAGATGTGGTGTTTGATGAGGATAACAGTTCCCAAGGGGGCGTATAGATCATGGTGTTGTAGGAGATGCAATTCCTCCCATCGTCATAAGAAGAATGGGGATTGGTGAAATAATTCCCATTGAGGGTTACCGGATGACGGAGGGAGAAGAACTATGCCCCACTCAAGTGGAGCCATTGACTACACCCATTGATACACAAGCTACCCAACAAGATGCACCAAGCCCTCAAGCTAATGATCAAGGTCAAGCAAGTAATCAAGGCCAAGATAGTGATCAAGGCCAAACTTCTCATCAAAGTCACGATCAAAGTCCCATCATCGTTGAGAGAGCTCACCCTAGTGGTGATCCCTCACCCACTAATGATCAAGACCAAGATGAAGATGGACATGTCTCCGATGAAGAAGGTGATTCTCAAGCAATATCCAAAGAATCTCTGGAGGAGATACTAGCTCGTAGAGAAAAGAGAAGACTAGAGAATCTTGAACGAGCGGGACACACGGAGGACAAGATACTTGTACAAGTTCGTGGAAGGGTTGTCACTAGGAAGCAATTGGAGGATTTTAGCAAGGCTCATGCTTTCGTCTCTTTCATTGAACCCAAGAAGGTTTATGAAGCTCTCGAAGATCAAGATTAGCTTGAACCCATGCATGATGAACTCAATAACTTCGAGCGCAAAAAAGTGTGGAAGTTAGTGCCAAGACCCAAGGATTGCAAGAATGTTACTGGCACCAAATGGGTGTTTAAGAACAAACAAGACAAAGATGGTATCGTCATTCGCAACAAGGCAAGATTGGTGGCTCAAGGGTTATCTCAAGTAAAAGGTGTTGATTTTGGTGAAACCTTTGCCCCCGTAGCTCGTCTTGAATCCATTCGCATCCTACTTGCTTATGCATCTCATTATAATTTTAAGTTGCAACAAATGGATGTTAAGAGTGCTTTCCTAAATGGTCCCATTAGTGAGTTTGTATATGTTAAGCAACCTCCGGGTTTCGAGGATCCCAACCACCCCGATTATGTCTATAAACTCGATAAGGCACTCGATGGACTTAAACAAGCTCCACGTGCATGGTACGAGCACCTTAAAGAATTTCTAGTGGATCGTGGGTTTAATGTTGGTTTAATCGATCCCACCCTCTTTACCAAGACGGTTGGAGGTGACTTATTCATATGCCAACTCTATGTGGATGACATCATTTTTGGGTCTACTAACACTTTGTTCAGTGAAGAGTTTTGCAAGCTTATGACCGGTAGCTTTGAGATGTCTATGATGGGAGAACTGGAGTTTTTCCTTGGCTTTGAAGTGAATCAATATCATGAAGGAACCTTCATCAAACAAGCCAAATACACTCAAGATATGCTCAAGAGATTCAACATGCATGATGCCAAGCCTATGAAGACTCCCATGTCCACAACCACTGACTTGAAACCTGGCCCCAACGGTAAAGAGGTAGATCAAAAGGTATACCGCTCCATTATTGGCTCTTTGCTCTACCTTTGGCATCTAGACCGGATATCATGTATAGTGTAGGTAAATGTGCAAGTTTTCAAGCCTCTTAGAGGCAAAGTCATTTGGAAGCGGTGAAACGAATCTTTCGATATTTAGTTCATACCCCAAATTTTGGTCTTTGGTATCCCAAGGGTTCA
Organism: Alopecurus myosuroides; assembly: GCA_028641055.1. Lineage (NCBI taxonomy): Eukaryota > Viridiplantae > Streptophyta > Magnoliopsida > Poales > Poaceae > Alopecurus > Alopecurus myosuroides. Next base: position 165,920,177 of record CM054057.1, read on the forward strand.
AGCTTTCAGCTCATCGGGCATTCGGGTGCGGATTATGCGGGAGAGAAGACGGATAGGAAGTCCACATCCGGGGGTTGCCAATTCCTTGGCCGCTCCATAGTATGTTGGTCTTCAAAGAAGCAAAACTGCATTGCTCTCTCCACCACCGAGGCCGAGTATATCTCCGCGGCAAGTTGTTGTGCCCAATTGCTTTGGATGAGGAAAACCTTGAAGGATTATGGTGTTCATTTTGACAAGGTGCGTCTTCTTTGTGACAATGAGAGTGCTATCAAGATCGCCTACAACTCCGTTCTTCACTCCAAGACGAAGCACATTGAGATCCATCATCATTTTATTTGGGATCATGTTGAGAAGGGTGATATTGATCTCTCATAAGTATCCACCAAGTATCAACTTGCCCATATCTTCACGAAGGCCCTTGATGAACCAAGATTTCGAGCTTTGAGGAATGAACTAAATGTCATCGATTCTTCCAACTTCACTTGAGACCTTGCATATGTACCTTCATTATATGTGTTATTAGGTTTGGATGTAGGCATGGACATAGGGGGAGCGTCACTCAACTCATGAGTATACACTGCTCTTATTATGCAAAAATCAATTCATCATTGCATATCTAGTCAATTTGTGACGTATTGTGCTTAATTGTGAGTAGTACTCTTGGACCCAAGATATATCTTCGCGGTGCCAAAGTACACACTCAGACATGGTGGCTTCGGCCACCGACCTCCTCCTCTCGGAGTTGTTTTTATTTTTTGGCCTTTTCACGAATATCCTATTTACCCTTGACAACTTGTGCGGGTTCGGCTTTTATTTCTTTGCATCTTGCGAATCCCATCTCTCGTATGACAGTTACCATCTTCCAACCCAAGCTCCCTTTGCCGAAAACACCATTCCAATCTTAATGCTCTCGTTTTTCTGTTCTTGGCGCGCGAAAACTGGGTCTGGCGGAGGCTCCGGTGAAACCACCGAAGGCTCCGCTGTGCCTGTCCACCGGAGCTCACCGGTACCTCCGCTGGTGCGAAATTCGCCCAGCGGATCCGTACCGCACTGTGATACATGGATAGGGCGGAGGCTCCGGTGAAACCACCGGAGGCTCCGCCCGTTGCGGTTCTGCGGGATAAGATCTAGGGCGAGTGGGGTCAACAAGATCCCAATCTCATTTCCCCCACTCGCCCTCCCTCTTATTCCTCCAAACCGCCGCCGCCCCCCACGTCTCCACCGTCGGGAAGGGTGCTCCACCTCCGGGAGACTCTCCTCCTTGCCTTGGATCACCCCGGGACCTTCTTCCTCCTCACCTTCCACCATGGATGCGGGTATGTGTGCTCTCTCTCTCTCTCTCTCAACTAGTTGATGGATGGGGAAGCACTAGGAGCCACATGTTCTTCACATCTAGATGCGTGGATTTAGGTTTTGGAGTAGAAAATCACAAGTACAAAACCTAGAAACCTAGATTGTGAGTATTAGGCTTGAATCACTTTGGTTCTTAGGGTGGATTTGTTCATGTGCCCTCGAACACAACTGAACGCAATCGCTTCATGCCACAGTTCCGGGGTAAGGATCCTCGATTTCACACCGTGTTTCAAAGCCAATTTTATCATGAGATCTTGATGAGGAAATCCAAGGAGAATGTTGCTCCTCAACATGCTATCAACTTTGGTCATATGGAGAGGAAGCCCGAGTACTTTGGGGAAGCACTGCAGCTTGTTGATGCTTTTGGTCTTGCTCCCATTATGCAAGTCCAACAACATGATGATGAAGGATTGGTTTGTGAGTTCTTGGCCACAGTACACCTCGCCAATGAGACAAAGCGTCATCTTATTTGGATGACCAAGGGACATCAGCTCACTATAGAGTGGTCCGAGGTTGGAGTCCTCCTTGGTGGCTACCCGGATCATGGACCCTTTGCCGGTGGCAAGGAGTTTGACAGTGGATGGTTCCGTGTTCATGCTACCAATACTCAATCACTCTCCAAGGATCAACTCACTCCTCTGTATCACTGGAAGAAATTTGATGTTGGGTTTGTCAAAGGTCTCTACCTCACTTATGATATTATGCTCCGCATCTATCAAGAGACCATCAACCCAAAGGCGGGGAACATTGATGAGATCCAAGGTTTCCTCAAGAATCTTATGCTTCTTACTCATGAGAAGCGGCTCTCTAGTCTGTCTCAGAGGCTCGATGTGCTCGATTATCTGTGGAATGAGTTGTGGCATGTTGTTATACAGAGGAAGAATTCTTGCTTTGGGCCTTTCATCATGAAGATCATCTTGAATGTGTGGGAGAACAAGTTCCCGGACGATCCTCTTGATGATAGTAATTAAATCCCACATACGGAGAAGAGGCTTTTCATCAAGGACCACACCGAGCCTATTGTGCATCCCACTCCTGCTGCTCGCAAAGGGAAGGCCAAGCCTCGGGTCATCATTGATGAGGAAGACGAAGAAGAGGAACTTGGTCCCTCTCGTCCTCCCCCTTCTGACAGTGCTTTCAAGTGGATGGCCAGGGTCCTAAAGAAAGTGTTCAAAGTGAACAAGAAGATTGAGCAGCATCAATGGGAAGTTCACTATGACAAGGAGCTCAAGCACCACAAGGAAGCACATGCAGAGCGTCAGTTTCGTCGTGATGGTGGGGAAACTGTGGATTCCCCGGTGCAAGATAGCATCACCAACTGGGACAAGTGCCAAGCCAAGGATTCCGTGGGGATCTCATCGAGTGGTCTGATGAGGAAACCATGAGAAGAGGTCACCAGCTCTCGGCGCCGCGTCTGCCCTCCGAGCATGGATAACTCCTTTGAGTGATCATTGGGACGTTAGCATCGGTCTCCTCCCTCTTTTGGTATCTTGATGCCGAAGGGGAAGAGATATCTACTTAGGAGCGGGCATTTGCATGGGATCTCTCTCAAGAATGTTTTCGATTTGCATTTTTCATGTTGCTTGAGAGAGTTGGTTGTTTGGAAACTTCGTTTGTTTAATTATTGTGCGTTGTGAACCTCGTTATATGCATTATGTGAGCTCGTGAACTTAGTACCTTAATTCTATCACTTGTTTTGTGCTCACTATTTCATATGTGTTTAGATATCCATATTGTTTAAATTCTCTCAACATGAAGGGAGCATGTATCTAGGGGGAGCTTCGTCCATGTTGTGTGTTATAATTATGCAAATAGGGATGTTGTCATCAATTACCAAAAAGGGGGAGAATGAAAGATCATATTACGTTTTGAGAATTAATGACAACATACCTATTGGACTAACAAATATTTGAGAGTACTTGAAGGTCCTATTTGTTATACATGAAAATGCCCAGGTTCATCAAGTATACAATCTCTATGGGTTACAAAAATGTTTCGAACGGAAAGCGTTCGAAGAAACAAAGCTGGGGAGCCATTTTTGCAAGCAGCTGAGGCTCCGGTGAAACCACCGGAACCTCTGCCCCATGCAATTCCTAGCACATCCATGCGCTAGCCTCCGGTGTAGGTTCCGTTGGAACCTACGCTAAAAACACCTTCAGGTGCATAAGAGCGGAGGCCCCAGCGGAGCCTCCGGTGTAGATCCGGTGGGCGGAGCCTCCGGTGAAACCACCGGAGCCTCCACTGGCTCCACTGCCCCACTGTAGGGCTGGCCTCTGGTGGCGCCTCCGGTGCGGGCTCCGCTAAAACTCCGTTCGGATGGATAAGAGTGGAGGATCCAACGGAGCCTCCGGTGGGAGGAACCTCCGCCAAAGCCACCGGAGCCTCCGCCCTACAGGATCTAGTGTGAAGACAGCGAGCTGCGCGCGTGCGCGTATTAGAAGACCACCGGAGCCTGGTGATGCGTGGACTGCACAACGACCACTTGGGGGAAGGGGTACTTAAAGGCTTCCCCTACCTCATAAATGCTTAAGCTTTTCCCATTCTCTCTCCTAGCCATTAATGAAAGCTTCAACCTCCTAGATCTTCCTCTCCAACCACCCAAACACTCTGAAACTTTGTGGAGAGCTAGTGGAGACCTAGATCCGTGATTCCACCAAAGGAATTTCAAATCCATCCACCAAATCCTAGTAGATCTAGAATCCTACTTGAGGCCTACAAACCTTAGTAGATCTTGTGCTTGTAGCTTCCACCTTGTTGCAAGAAGCTTCGGATCCGTTGAGAGCCTCCATCCATCTTGTGGAGTGTCCTCAACCTTGTGTATAGGTTTGGTCAACGCCTTCAAGTCGACCTCATAGTGGAAACGAGAATCTCCCTCACTGGAGAAGCTCAAGGAGAATAAGGTGTGCACAACCGTCCTATTGAGGAGCGCCTAGGTGGCTCCCCACCTCTCCAACGTAGACGTACTTCTCTTGAGAAGGAACTACGGGAAACATATCCTTGTCTCCTTGTTTACACTTGTGTTTTATCTTGTTGCCTTTCGTTTTAATTCCGTTGCGTATCTTATCTTGTATCACTTACGTTTCTCACCTAGTTGCACATCTGGAGAACCTTATCTTATATTGCTTAGCCATAATTAAAAGGAGAATAAGAAAAATTGGTAGTCAACATATTCACCCCCCTCTACTTGACCATAGTGCACTTTCAACCGTCATCTTCATCGTCGTTGCTGTCTCCTATAATGAGGAGGGAGTAATTCTCCCCCGGGGCAGAGGGCTCTACCGGTAGCTATGTGTTTCATCTCTCTCTCCCATGGTGTGATCTTTATGTGAGCATGAGCTTTGTAATCTAGTTGATCAAGTAGATGTTACTCTTCATCTGTTATGCTACTCAAGTGGTTTTGTTATGAGATCTACGTAGACACTTTGATCATGGTGTAAAGGTGATAGTGTGTGCACTGTGTGGTTTAGCATGATATTTATATCTTGTGTTGGATGACCCTATGAAATTGTGGTGTTTGGCTAGTACCTTCTAGGGCACTCATAGTGACAACGTGAGGTTAACTAGACATGGGAATGCGACTTTGATGAGTGCTTTTTGCAGCCCTACGCAATGAATTGGTGTTTGTTATTCAACCGGAGAGTGGTTCGGAGTAGCATAGTGAAGAGATGATATTTATGCATTCAATTATGTTAGCATTGTTGAGAGTGTCCACTAGTGAAAGTAGGATCCCTAGGCCTTGTTTCTAAGCATTGAAACACCATTTACAATCAGTTCTTCTACATGTTTGCTTGCTGCCATTTTTATTTCAGATTTCTATTGTCACTTATAATCATCCATATTACTCATAGTTTACTCTCTCTTCGACGAACTAGTGCACCTATACAACTGGAAATTGTATTAGGTGTGTTGGGGACACAAGAGACTTCTTGTATCGTAATTGCAGGGTTGCTTGAGAGGGATATCTTTAATCTCTACCTCCCTGAGTTCGATAAACCTTGGGTGATCCACTTAAGGGAAACTTGCTGCTGTTCTACAAACCTCTGCACTTGGAGGCCCAACACTGTCTACAAGAATAGAAGCGTGTGTAGACATCACTCATCGCCTTTTCTTTTGGGAGAGGGCAAAACGGTGGGCAGGTGTGAGCCAAAGTTATGATAGGCAGCTCACACCTAGCATATTCCCTTATGTTTCCATTCATACAGCCTTCCAAGATCCTCAACAACATAACATTATATAAAAATTCAAACCATGATACAAATCTGATTTTTTCTTTTTCTACAAAGTTGTTTTGAGGTTGTTTAGAAGAAACACACTTGTATTTGGTTGTGTGCTGGTTTTATGTTGTGCTCACCCCCTTTGAAAATGGTCATGTTACCAGCCATAACCACATTCAAACACACATAGACACTGCCGAAGGGATGGATCTTAGACCCTGCGGGTAAGGACACCCCGTCTCAGGCCCAAGGTTAAGGCCCAAGAAGGGGAGCCCTTGGAGTATTCTGGAAGGCCCACTTGCATCCCACCCGCAATGCCTTGCGGGCTAAGTTAGGAAACTTGTAACCGACATAGGGTTAGAGTTCGAGTCCTCTCCGGGTAGGGTTTGAGACCTGGCCACCTATATAAGGCCAGGAGAACCACCGGAAGAGGACCAAGCAATACCGCAGCACCAAAGCCTTGAGCTCGAGATTGTACTCTCGACTTAAGCAATCATCTTTGTAACCGATCTATTCGATAATACAGATCGACAGAGGCAGGAGTAAGGGTTTTACCTCTACGAGGGCCCCGAACCTGGGTAAATTGTGCCCCCTGTCTAGCCGACGATCGCCAACGGCTCTCATGGGTTCTCCTATCCGAAACCCTATAGGTTCACCTGAGGGATTTGCCGAGCAACAGATTCGACAATTGGCGTCGTCTGTGGGAACGGCGGGCGCTGGATCTCCGGCATCATCGGCTTCATCATCCAACTCACGTTGGAAACCTTCGACTTCGGCTCCAACCAATCCTATTCGGATCAGATCTGTCGTGGTCACCCCTCACTCGCCTGGAATCACGCCCGGTATTCAGCGATCTGGAGAAGAGCGTCACCTTGATGTTCGGAAGCTTGAAGTTCTACACCAACAAGGACGGGATCCTCCACTTCCCTGAAGAATCAGGATCTGAGTCAGAAGCCGTCGACTCGCGCCCCCATCTGGAGAAAAGTGGCGAGTCCATCCGCTTCAACACCAGCGACTACGCCTAGGATGAACGGGCCACGACTGGCTCAAGTCTGCATGGCAGGATCGGAACAACCCCCAGAAACAGAACAAAGCGCTGCAGAGCGCGCTGAGATCGGCGTCTCGTGGGACGCCTGGGACCGAGCTAAAGAAGCCTTGCGAACAAGCAAGCCGCCTGTGGCAGGAGCGCCACACGAAGATATGGTCGCCTACCACTACCATCTAGTGAGAGCAGCCACAGCTATCAAAGAAGCTCGGAAAGACCTGGCCCATCGAAAGAGATTGGCGGATGAATCGGGTCAACGCCGGGCCGAGCTGTCCCTAACACCTTCGGTCGGAACTCGACCCACAAGGAAGGGATACGCATCAAGAACAACATCCATGGACGCTGAGTCCCTGGGTGGGATCAGTAAGTCACTCGCACCTTCCCTTATGAGGGTTGACGAGGACGGAAACGTCTACCCGCAAACTCCCGCTGCCGCCGTCCTGGCCGCAGCGACCTACATGCAGATGAACTAGCCAGCGGAGAACGACCCTCGAGCAGAGCAGTATAAACAGGTTCGGAAGGGATTGGGCATGGCGGCCTCAAGGCTCGCCTCCTACGACCGCAGGAAAGCTGCCGAACAGCAAGAGAAGGAAAAAGAAAAAGAGGCATCGCGCAAGCACAGGAGCACTTCGCCCGGGAGAGACAAATCACCTCGCCGTGGTCGAGGAAAAGAAGCTCGGCGACGCGGTGATAGTCGAAGCAGCAGCGAAGGCAGCCCGAGAAATAGAAGCTCGCGACGCCATAGCAGCCGCTCACGGAAGCACAGCAAAGAGCCAAGGAAGGAAATTGATCGCGACCAGCCAGGATATAACGCATGGTCAGACATCGCGCAAAATAAGGTGGATAAGGCGAGAGCTGCAAGGAACCGTGCGCGCTCCTCATCCAGTTCTCGGATGACGAGACCTGTGGCGCGCTGTGTTTCGCCCGCAGCATCCGCGAGGCACCCCTACGTAGGAGATTCAAGCTCAGCACAGAAGTCACGAAATACGATGGTTCACTCGAACCTTCCTCGTGGCTAAACGACTACCTCACGACAGTAAAATGCCAACGTGGGAATAAGAACACAGCTATGCAGTACCTCAATCTACACTTGGTTGGCGCGGCACGTAGCTGGCTGGAAGAAAGGCCAAAATCCTGTTACGCATCGTGGGACGACTTGCACTATGATTTCTGCAAAAACTTCCAGGCCACGTACAAGAGACCAGCAACCATTGAAGAACTGCGGGCCTGCAAGCAGAAGAGCGGCGAGTCCACCCGCGAGTACATTCAGCGATGGACTACACTCAGGAACACCGCGGGAAATATCTCAGAAGAAGTAGCGGTTGAGGCCTTCGCGAAAGGCGCCAGATGAACTGCTTTCAGAGAAGAGCTAGGCCGAGCCGCACCCAAAACTATTGGGGAACTGATGATCATAGCCGACAAATGGGCCAATGGAGAAGACGCAGTGCGCAACGAGAGGGCATCATCGCCCGCGCCCGAAGAAGACCGCCATGGTCGGAAGAAAAGGAGAAAATACTACGATCACGACGATCGGGAAGAGATGGTAGCGGCAGAATTCACGCGAAACCGCGATAATGGGCGCCGCGGAAGTCGCGAGTGGAAACCAAAAGCTGAAGACAAAAGTACCGAGGAGGACCTAAACGCGTACTGCTCGCTACATCTATTTACAGATAAGCGCACGGGCAAAACTAAGGCAACGCACCGCCTCAAGGATTGCCGAAAGTTCATCAACACCCACGAGGCCTTCTCGAAGAAAAGTAGATCAGCAGCTAATCAAAACTACCCGCCACTTCCAGGAGGAGAACATCAAGGGTTCCAGCCGCCACTACCCCTACCTCCACCAGGAAATCCAAACATGGCGCTAGCCGCACTAAACACGCCACCTGCACCAAACGCAGGAGCTAACGCGTACCCGAACCCGGCTGGACAGTTAGGGATGATACAAAAAGTCTGCCCATCCCGCAGAGCTCAGAAGACAAACACGCGTCAACTGTGCATGGCTGTGCAAACCCCGCCAACAAGGCCCGAGTACGTGAAGATGGCGGACCAATCGATCACCTTCTCGATGGAAGACCACCCGCCACGAGTTTATCGACCAGGACACGCTGCCTTGGTAATCCAAGCAAAAATTGGTAACTACGAACTGGCTCGCGTATTCATGGACGGTGGCAGCGGCATCAACATTATCTACGCGGATACACTCCGCCGGATGAACAGGAACCTGGATGGCCTTGCGGAATCAGAAACATCCTTCCACGGGATAGTTCCAGGAAAGGCGATCTGTCCACTCGGAACAATTAACCTAGAGGTCGTGTTGGGAAATCGACGCAACTACAGAAGAGAGTTCCTCGACTTTGAAGTAGTCGACTGGCCCTCACAGTACCACGTCATTCTCGGTCGAACGGCGTTCGCCAGATTCATGGCAGTACCACATTACGCGTACCTGAAGCTCAAGCTACCCGGAGAATATGGTGTAATCACCATCGACGGAGATTTCCAGAAGTCCAACAAATCAGACATCGAGTTCAACGAGATCGCAAAATCTTTCGGGATGCAAGAAGAACTGCAGGAGCTGGCAAAGACCATGGACCACTCCGTGATGCCCCTCACAAAGAAAAACGCGCCAGAATTGGAGTTCAGCACCAATAGCGACACCCGAAAACATCAGGTGCACCCGACAGATTCTGCAAAGACAGCGATGGTCTCAACTACCCTCTCGCCAGCATAGGAAAGCGCGCTCGTCGGACTCCTCCGTGAGTACTGGGAAATTTTCGCTTGGGAGCCCTCAGATATGCCAGGAATACCCAGGGAGTTCGGCGAGCACTCACTCGAAGTCTTCAAAGACGCAAAACCCATCAAGCAGACCACTCGACGGTTTTCAGAACCCAAGCCGAAAGCGCTTGGAGAAGAAGTAAACATATTTAGCAGCAAAATTTATCAGGGAGATCAAGATATCCACCTGGTTAGCAAACCCGGTGCTGGTCCCAAAGAAGAACAGTGACATACTTCGAGTATGCATTGACTACACGTCATTAAATAAGCACTGCCCCAAGGATAACTTTCCCCTCCCGCGAATCGACCAGGTCGTGGACTCTACTGCGGGCTGTCAACGCCTCTCTTTCCTGGACGCCTATTCGGGATATAATCAGATCCGGATGAAGCAGGAAGACGAGGAAAAGACAGCATTCATCACACCACACGGTGTGTACTGCTACACCACAATGCCCTTCGGGCTCAAGAATGCAGGCGCGACATATCAGCGCTGCATGCAAAAATGCCTCGCCAAGCTCATTGGCAAGAACGTACAAGTGTACGTTGACGACATCGTCATCAAGACTCGAGTAGAGGATACACTCCTCGAGGACATTAGAGAAACATTTGACGCCCTCAACGCATACAGGATCAAGCTCAATCCGACAAAATGCGTCTTTGGCGTCCCAGCAGGAAAACTTCTCGGGTACCTGGTATCCGCCAGAGGCATCGAAACCAACCCAGAGAAAATACAAGCAATCTTGACAATGAAGGAGCCAACCAATCTACGCGGAGTCCAACAGCTCGCAGGGCGACTAGCCGCCTTGAGAAGATTTATCGCACGATTGAGCGAGCAGGCATTACCCTTCTACAAGCTGTCGAAGAAGACGGACAAGTTTGAGTGGACACCAGAGGCTAAGAAGCCATTCGCATACCTGAAACGATCATTGCAAAGCAAGCGCATCCTTGCAACACCGCAAGAGAGGGAGCCACTATACCTATACCTAGCCGCAACAAACCAGGTCATCAGCACGGCAATTGTAGTCGAACGACCTGAGGAGGGCAAGTCATATGGAGTTCAACGACCAATCTACTACATCAGCGAGGTGCTATCGCCATGCAAACAACGATGTCCTCACTACCAGAAGCTTGCATATGGAGTCGTTCTTACGGCTCGAAAACTCAAACACTACTTCCAGGAGCATACCATAACAGTGGTTAATGATGCCTCGCTCGGCACAATCATGAACAACCCAATGGCATCCGGAAGAATAGCAAAATGGAGCATCGAGCTAGGCGCTTGGGACATTATCTATGCAGGGCGCAATTCAATAAAATCCCAGGTACTCGTGGAATTCCTGAGTGAGTGGACAGAACTACAAACGCCCGGACCGCCGGAATACACGAGGAACTGGATCATGTACTTCAACGGATCCAAGAGAAACGAAGGAGCATGAGCTGGGATCGTTCTAATATCACCCAGAGGAGACAAGCTGCAGTACGTCCTACGACTGGACTTTCCACCTGACGATCCAGCATCAAATAATGACGCAGAATACGAGGCCCTGTTGCATGGAATGAAGATGGCAGTCGCGTGCGGAGCCACCCGGCTGATGATCTATGGCAGTTCCAATATCATCGTGCAACAAACAATGAAGGAGTGCGACGCTATCGCTGAGAACATGGTTGCCTATCGTGACATGTATAACCTACTCGAAGGAAGTTTCAAAGGGTGCGAGCTAAAGCACATTGCGAGGTCCAGCAATGAAGAAGCAGACAGGCTGGCAAACATGGGTTCCACAAACACACCCATACCGCCAGGGATATATTTCGAGCGGATGACTATGCGATTAGTCAAAGTCAAGAAAGCTGTAGAGGCACCCGCAGCATTGGAAACAAAGGTCAGCCCGCAGATCGCTATTATCGAGCTCATTCATAATATTTCGCGGCAAGTTTTTCTGGTCGAGCCAGTCTGGACGCAGACATACCTCGACTACTTGTCCGCCAAACAGCTCCCAGCAGATCCTCGCGAGGCCAGAGAAATAATCAGACGCAGCAAATCCTTTCGGGTACTCAACGGCGAGTTGTACAAACAAAGCATCTCAGGCATACTGCAACGATGCATAGCACCCGAATATGGCAAGGAATTACTGCGGGACATCCACCAAGGGGACTGTGGACATCATGCTAGCTGTAAAGCAATCATGGGAAAAGCCTTCCGAGCGGGATTCTACTGGCTTACAGCAGCCAGGGACGCAAAGGAGTTGGTCGACAGATGCAACGCTTGCCAGCGCTTCTCACCAAAACCGCACCACCCGCAATGCCTTGCGGGCTAAGTTAGGAAACTTGTAACCAACATAGGGTTAGAGTTCGAGTCCTCTCCGGGTAGGGTTTGAGACCTGGCCACCTATATAAGGCCAGGAGAACCACCGGAAGAGGACCAAGCAATACCGCACCACCAAAGCCTTGAGCTCGAGATTGTACTTTCGACTTAAGCAATCATCTTTGTAACCGATCTATTCGATAATACAGATCGACATAGGCAGGAGTAAGGGTTTTACCTCTATGAGGGCCCCGAACCTGGGTAAATTGTGCCCCCTGTCTAGCCGACGATCGCCACCAGCGCTCATGGGTTCTCCTATCCGAAACCCTATAGGTTCACCTGAGGGATTTGCTGAGCAACAGACTCGATAGACACACTCACATTATTAGCACTAACATTGATACTAGCATGTTGATTATGGGGTTCATTACCACTACTTAAGTAACAAGGTTAAAGCACGGACCGCATACTTAAGCAGCATGCAAGTAACATCAAGGGCTCACAAACCCTAACCAAACCAAATTTTGGACATCGATAAATCCTAATCAACAGTTAAGAGGGGCATCACATGTCGATGCCCCTAATCAACACTAACAGGGGCTTCCCATGAGCCTGATCAAAATGCATCAGTAGAATACTTACCAGGCTAGTTTTAGCCATGGTAAGGACACTTGTTGAAAGCGCATCTCTTATCCCATTATGTTCTGCGTGTTAGTTAACAACACACGCGATATTTAATCGTGTGTTAAGTGGTACAGGATTTAAAAGTATATCTTACAAAGCATCCAGCACCAAAAAGGTCGAAGGAAATCTCGCATTTCTCCCTCTGGTATGGCAGGAAATTCTGGCCTAGAAAGGCTGGATATTCCGGGAGGGTGGGGGGGGCGGATAATCCGCCCCTTCAGAAACATGGGTGAAAACGACTAAGCACCTGGGTGCGGGGCTTGTAGAAGCCCAGCAGATATTTGGCCGGATGTTTTAGTATCCAGAGGCCGGATATTCCGGTGGGCGGATATTCCGCCCTCGTAGGGGCCGGATATTCCACCCCCAGAAGCTCGGTGAAGTGCAGAGGTGGTCTGGGTTTTGGCCGGCTATTTCAGTGTCCAGAGGCCAGATATTCCGCCCCCCAAAAGCTTGATAAAGTGTAGATGTGGTATGGGTTTTGGCCGGCTATTTCAGTGGCCAAAGGCCGGATAATACCCCCCCAGGGGTCAGATATTCCGCCCCCAGAATTTTGGCCAGGCGAAAAACGACTAAAGAAAAGTTGCAGGGCTTGCAAAAGCCCGCCGGATTTTTGGGCCGGATTATTTGGCCCGAGGGCCGGATATTCCGCCCCAAAATTCCTGAAACGTCCATATGTCGAGAGGGTCTATAAATACTTCTCGCCTTCTTCAACTTCAAGGCAGTTCGTCCAAGGCATTAACTGCACATTTATTGAGCTCACCAAAACCTAGATCTCTCCCAATCGCTCCAGTCAAACTCGTTGATCTTTGGAGGATTGAAGGAGAAGACCATGGTCTACATCTTCACAAATCCGTTCTTCATCCCCCTAATTCACTTGAGGTAATCTAGTCTAGGGATTCCTTGTGGAAAACCTAGACCCTATTGTTCCTCAATTGTGATTGTACCAAGATTGTTGGTGTTCTTGGGAGCCCGCAATTCAGTTGTGGGTGTGTGTCCCTCAAGCTTATTATAAAGGCACCGATTTCCGCCTCGAAGGGAATCAACAGTGGAAGGTGAACTAGGACTTTGTGGCGAGGTTCATCGGAGAATAGGGTGAGGCATTTGTGGAGTTGAGTAGGAATTTGTGGCGAAACTCACACCCCTCCAACGAGACGTACTGACGTAGGGATGACTCTCGAGTCCCTCAGATGAGCCTATCTGGTCTAAGGCCCAACACTAAGGCCCAGCATGATGAACCACCCTGTTGTTCTAGAAGGCCCTGCTACGGCCCACTTGCAAGACTTGCGGGTCAAGATGGAAGAAGCTTACCGACTAGATCTAGGGTTTTGTAACCCACACGGGTACGGGTTTGAGACCCCTCCTCCTATATAAAGGCTAGGAGAACCACCCGGGGGATCATCCAATCTAGACTACACACCATAGGTGCCGCCTCTCGAGATCCAATCTCTCGATCTGCGCGCCCGCCATTGTAATCAGACATCATAATACAAAGACAAACAAGCAGGAGTAAGGGTATTACCTCTACGAGGGCCCCAAACCTGGGTAAATTGTGCCCCTTTTAGCCGTCGAATCCACCAGCGCCTGATCGGTTCCTATACTTGAAACACTACCGGATCACCCGAGGGATTTGTTGATATGAGTCATCAACAATTGGCGCCGTCCGTGGGAACGACAGGCGCTGGATCCCCGGCTTCGCCGACTTCATCTGCCTCGAGCTTCGACTGGAGCCCTAAATCTTTGGCTCCCACAGAGCCAATCTACTTTGGGCCGTTCGTCTACACACCCTACTCGTCGGCTTCTCGCCCGACATTCAGCGGTCTCCAGGAGGGCGTCAGGATGACGTTCGGCGACCTCCACTTCCGCGCCACCAGGGAAGGAATTATGCGCTTCCCCGACACTTCTGCACATGCCGGATCTGACACCGAGTCCGTTTCGAGCACGACGACTCAAGAATCTCCACTCGACGACATGACTGCAACTCGGAGTCAAGCGACGGCTCCATCCGCCGCAACAAGCTTGACTTCCACACCATCGCGGCTGAAGAACCCGCCGGTCTTGGCGATAACTACTTGCCTGCCCCATGATGCTCTTTGATGGTGTGTTGGAAACCCCAAGAGGAGGGTGTGATGAGAAAGCGGCAAGAATTTACCTCAGTTAAGAACCAAGATTATCAATCCAGCAGGAGGAAGAGGATCTCAGGAAGGTTGATGCCACTGACGGTGGTGCTGGCGCTTCACCGGTGTCAGAAACAACGTGGAACCTGCACACAACACAACCAAAATACTTTGTCCCAACATTACAGTGAGGTTGTCAATCTCACCGGTCTTGCTAAAAACAAAGATTAGACGTATAGTGTGGAAAATGATGTATGCTTGCAGTAAGTAAAGAAAGCAGGAAAATGTTGTGGTTTGTTTAACAATGTAGAAAAATGGACCGGGGTTCATAGGTTCACTAGTGGTGTCTCTCCATAAAAGATAGCATGTTGGGTGAACAAATTACAGCCGGGCAATTGACAAATAAAGGTTGCACCGTAGTGCACATATATGACATGAAGACTACTATGATATTTAGTGCGGGCATTACAACAATATACATAGACCGAAATCCATCTGCATCTATGACTAATAATCCACCCTCAGGTTATCATCCGAACCCCTTTAGGTATTAAGTTGCAAGCAACAGATAACTGCATTAAACAAAGTGTGTAATGTAAGCAATGATTATGCACGCCGGCACTCTCACTGATGTTTTCTCCCTAATGGCAACAGCACATCCTCCCCCTTCACGTTTCTGTCACTCGAGCAAGGTGGCGAGGAGGCATGAACCCACTATCAAGCATAAATACTCCCTCTTGGAGTCACTAGCAACTACTTGGCCAGAGCAACCACTAGCAATGGAAAGCATGCAAGACCACAAATAACATATGCAGTAAAGACTATAATCAACTTGGCATAAGTTCAATATTCATCGGATCCTAGCAAACAGAACACATAGAGTTACAGAAGAACAATCTCGATCATGTTAGGCAGCTCACGAGATCTAAACATTGAGGCATAGGAGGAGAGGACAACCATCTAGCTACTGCTATGGACCCGTAGTCCAAGGATGAACTACTCACGCATCACTCCGGAGGCAGGCATGGTGATGAAGAGGCCTTCGGTGATGATCTCCTTTCCGTCAGGGTGCCAGGAGACAGCTTTAGAACCCCCTGATCTAGGGTTGACGACAACGGCGACTGCGGAACTTTTCGGGGATTTTTTATCAGGTGCCTAGGGTTTTCCTTCAGAGGGGAATAAATAGGCGAAATGGAAAAGGAGGTGGAGCTCCAGGGGCCTCACACCCATAGCTGGCGCAGCCAGGGGGGCTGCGCCACCCTAAGGTGTGGCCCCCCTGGTGCCTGTCTTTGACTCTTCTTCGGTGTTCTGGATGCTTCCGGGGAAAATAGGCACTTCGGGCTTTGTGGGGTTCAATTCCTAGAACGTTTCCAGAGCAACTTTTCTGAAACCAAAAACAGCAGAAAACATGGAACTGACACTTGGCATCTTATTAATAGGTTAGTTCAGGAAAACGGAAAAAATGCTATAAATAAGGGACAAAACAAGTAGCAATTGACATAATTTGATCATGGAGCATCAGAAATTATAGATACGTTGGAGACGTATCAAGCATCCCCAAACTTAGTTCCTACTCGTCCTCAAGTAGGTAAACGATAAAACAATAATTTCTGAGGTGACATGCTACTAACATAAAGTTGATCAATCTAATGTAAAAGCATATGCACGCTGAGATCATAGAACTTCAAACACAAACATGATAAATAGAACTTTAATAATAAAGGATAGCAATTACTTTGCATCACGAAGAGTATCTCAAATAAAGGATCATGAATAATAATGCAAAGAAAGGTAGACGTTTGTTTCAGGTATAGAGAAAACATGGCAAAGTGATATTTCGCTAGTCCTTAAGAGTGGGGCAAAACATAAATGCCTAGACACCTTCAAAGTTCACGAGGAAGACCTGAACAAATAATTTAAGAACAAATAATATAACATTATGAAGTAATTATCGATGTTTATGGGACAAATGCACATAGAACTCAGAATGGAAAAAATGCTCTCTCAACTGCGCATAAAGTTATAAGATGGAGACTCAACATAAAAGTAAAAGAAATGCCCTTCGTAGAGGGAAGCAGGGATCACTCATGTGCTAGAGCTTTTATTTTATTAAATAGAGGTCTTAAAAGTTTGACACTGAGTGTTTATATTTTGGGAGATGTATGCTAATGTCAACGAATGGTAAACAAAAAATACAGTACATCACAAGCCAACTAGATTCACAAGAGCGGCTCCCATGGTGAAGGACACAACTGGTGTAGAAGCTCATCCCTCTTCCTATTTTGTTTACACAATTATTCTTTGACTGATAAATCAGGGGCAAAAATAGCGAAGAGAATTTGTTTGTATTAATTTGGGGCTGGGAACCCCGCAGCCAGCTCTTCTATCATTTGGATAAGCGGATGAATCCACTAGTCCAGGGTGTGAAATCCAATCAACAAGTGAGATAAAGATTCTCTATTGACGTCCTCATGAGCAAAAACAGGAACATAAAGCAGGAGTAATTTTGAATGTTTTAAAGGTAACACATGAGCAATTTACTTGGAGTGGCAGTTAAATACCACATGTAGGTAGGTATGGTGTACACAATGGGAAAAACTTTGGTTTAAGGGAGTTTGGATGCACGAGTAGAGCTCATTCTCAGTACAGGTGGAGGCTAGCAAAAGACTGGGATCGACAAATCAAGAGAGCATAAGAGACATAATCATGCATAGCGACATAAGCATCATTAATTAAAGCATAAGCCGTATCACAAGTTCAAAAACTAAGTAGTCATGGAGGCTATTCGTGACTGTTTTGTAGTCATAAACATGGTGTGATCATGCGCCAAGTCAACCAAATAAAACATTCAAATGAGAATACCATATATTGATGCTTTACTATGACAAGAACAACTCATGAATATTTCAAGACATACTAAACACTCTCAGCTATTTGAGGATATTCATGCTACTCAATAACCACAAGGCTTTAAAACTAAAATAACATTTAACATGGCATGAAAAAGTTCTAGCCACGGTCTATACAAGCTTCTACTAGTACTGTTATAAATTCTACTTGAAGCAACAATTTTCTTTTGCCAACAAGCACCATAAAAAACATGCTTTAACAAAAATATGCTTCATGATACAGCAATCAAACATGAGAGTACTCACATAACACTATAAAACTAACAACTCTAATAAGAGATGCATGCAAAACAGGAGCTAAATAAATGCAGCAGCTAGACAGAGATTAAGAATACAAAGTATTCTCATGAAAAAGCGGAGCGTGTCACTCTCCAATAAAAGAATGCTGGGGTCCAACCAAGCATATTGAAAAAGTAAAAAAAACTGAAAGAAAAAAAAAACAGAAAATAAAAATAAAAGACGCTCCAAGTAAAGCACATAAGATGCGACCGAATAAAAATATAGTTTCACTAGAAGTGACCTGATAATTTGTTGATGAAGAAGGGGATGTCTTGGGAATCCCCAAGCTTAGACGCTTGAGTCTTCTTGGAATTTGATGGGATGTACCACCGGGGCATCCCCAAGCTTTGGCTTTTCACTCTTTTTGATCACATCATATCATCCTCTTCTCTTGACCCATGAAAACTTCCTTCACACCAAACTTCTCACAATCTTCATTAGCAACATTAGTGCAATTGAAACAATAAATTCACATGGTTCAGTTTAAACACAAGTCTAACACTCAAAAACACATTATCTACTGTCACAACTTCTTTTAAAACTCTTTTTCTCAAAAGAACACCAAAAGAAAGAGATTAAGATGCAAATGTAATAAATGGCAGAAATCTGTCAAAAAAGAACAACAGGTAAAGATCGATTTTTTCAAAAATATTCTGTTGATAAAATAAAAAGTGTTCAACTAAGAAAATTTGCGTCTATAACTGAGGATTAAGCACAAAAAAAATTCAGGTCATTTTGAATTTTTTGTGATTTTTTACTGAATTAACAGTGGACAGCAGAAATCTGTTTCCTGCGCAGAAATCCGAAATATAGCCTCAACTTTCCACTAGAGGCTTTACTTGGCTCAACAAAAACACAAAAGAAAAGATACAACAGGGTTGCTAAGGAAATACACAACACCCAGGCGCAAAGCACACCAAAGAAAACGAAATAAAACGGGTTGAAAACAGCGAAATAAAACGGGTTGTCTCCCGGTAGCGCTTTTCTTTAACGTCTTTCAGCTAGGCATAAAAGGGAAACTCAAGTATTTTCAAGCGAGGAAGCATCAACATCATATATTTCTCTAATAATAGATTCAAAAGGTATATTCATATTTTTTCTAGGAAAGTGTTCCAAACCTTTCTTGAGGGGGAATTGATATTTAATACTCCCCTCTTTCATATCAATAATAACACCAACAGTTCTAAGAAAAGGTCTTCCCAAAACAATAGGACAAGAAGCATTGCATTCAATGTTCACAACAACAAAAATCAACAGGGGCAAGGTTATTGTTAACCATAATAAGAACATCATCAATTCTACCAAGAGTTTTCTTCTTATCATTATCAGCAAAATGAACATCCAAATAACAGTGTTCCAACGGTGGTAGATCAATAATATCATAAAGATTTTGAGGCATAACAGAGATAATAGCACCAAGATCGCACAAAGAATTGCAATCAAAATCATTTACTTTTATCTTAATTATAGGCTCCCAACCATCATCTAATTTCCTAGGGATAGATGTTTCAAGTTTCAACTTTTCTTCCCTAACTTTCATGAGAGCATTGGTAATATATTTAGTAAAGGCCATATTCATGGAACTAGCGCTGGGACTTCTAGAAAGCTTTTGTAGAAACATAATAACTTTAGAGATATTGAAATCATCAAAATCAAAACTATTATCATCAAAAGTAATGGGACCATTATCTCCCATACCTCTAAAAATTTCAGCACTTTTATCAGGAGCAATTTCAACAGTTCGAGGCAATTTAGCACGTTTCACCAGAGGAGTAGGGACTTTACTAACACCAATCACTTTACCATTGATAGTGGGAGGTTTACTAGCACTTGGAGCTTCAGTTTTACTAGTTGTTGTGATAGTGCAAACTCTAGCAATATTATTCTTTCTAGCCAATTCATCTTCTCTTTCCCACCTAGCACGTAATTCAGCCATCAACCTAACATTATTATCAATTTGAACTTGGATGGCATTCAAAGTTTTACTTTGTTTAACATCTTGTGGAAAAACCTTTAGTTTTAGAAAATCAACATCAATAGCAAGGCTATCTACTTTAGAGGCAAGAGCATCAATTTTACCAAGCTTTTCCTCAACAGATTTACTAAAAGCAGTTTGTGTGCTAATAAATTCTCTAAGCATGTTTTCAAGATCAGAGTTAGAGATTTTATTGCTATTGTAGGAGTTTCCATAAGAATTACCATAACCATTATTAGGAGGATAAGGCTTATAATTGTTTCCACCAAAATTATTTCTATAAGCATTGTTGTCAAAATTATTATTTCTAATAAAGTTTACATCAACATGCTCTTCTTGAGCAACCAAAGAGGCTAAAGGAGTATTATTTGGATCAACTTGAGCTTTACCATTAACAAGCATAGACATAATAGCATGAAGCCTTTCACTCAAAGAGGAGGTTTCCTCAACAGAATTTACCTTCTTACCTTGTGGAGCTCTCTCAGTGTGCCACTCTGAATAATTTATCATCATATCATCAAGAAGCTTTGTTGCATTGCCCAAAGTGATGGACATAAAGGTACCTCCAACACCTGAATCCGATAGGTTCCTTGAGGAGAAATTCAGTCCTGCATAAAAAGTTTGTATAATCATCCAAGTAGTCAGTCCATGAGTGGGACAATTCTTCACCATAGTTTTCATTCTTTCCCAAGCTTTAGCAACATGTTCATTATCATATTGTTTAAAATTCATTATGTCACTTGTCAGGGATATAATCTTAGCAGGAGGATAATATTTTCCAATGAAAGCATCTTTACACTTAGTCCATGAATCAATACTATTTCTAGGCAAAGATAGCAACCATTCTTTAGCTCTTCCTCTCAAAGAGAAAGGAAATAATTCCAGTTTAATAATATCTCCATCCACATCTTTATATTTTTGCGTCTCACATAGTTCAACAAAATTATTAAGGTAGGTTGTAGCATCATCAGTACTAATACCAGAAAATTGCTCTTTCATCAAAAGATTTAATAAAGCAGGTTTAATCTCATAGAAAGCAACAGTAGGAGCAGGTGTACAAATAAAATCATTGTTGTTTGTGCTAGTGAAGTCACACAACTTTGTATTCTCAGAGGAACTCATTTTAGCAGAATAAAAGCAAGCAAATAAATAACAACTATGAAGTAAACTATTTTTTGTGTGTTTTAATATAGAAAAGAAAAACAAGACAGTAAAAAAAATAAAGAGGTTGAGAGTGAGAGACTCCCCTTGCCAGAATACTTCTTCCTCCCTGGCAACGGTGCTAGAAATTCTTAATGCTCTTTGATGGTGTGTTGGAAACCCCAAGAGGAGAGTGTGATGAGCAAGATGCAAGAATTTTCCTCAGTTAAGAACCAAGGTTGTCAATCTAGTAGGAGGAATAGGATCTCAGGAAGGTTGATGCCACTGATGGTGGTGCTGGCGCTTCACCGGTGTCAGCAACAACGTGGAACCTGCACACAACACAACCAAAATACTATGTCCCAACAGTACAGTGAGGTTGTCAATCTCACCGGTCTTGCTCAAATCAAAGATTAGACGTATAGTATGGAAAATGATGTATGCTTGCAGTAAGTAAAGAAATCAGGAAAATGTTGTGGTTTCTTTAACAGTGTGGAAAAATGGATCGGGGTTCATAGGTTAACTAGTGGTGTCTCTCCATAAAAGATAGCATGTTGGGTGAAAAAATTACAGCTGGGCAATTGAGAAATAGAGGTTGCACCGTAATGCACATATATGACATGAAGACTACTATGATATTTAGTGCGGGCATTACAACAATATACATAGACCGAAATCCATCTGCATTATGACTAATAATCCACCCTCAGGTTATCATCCGAACCCCTTTAGATATTAAGTTGCAAGCAACAGATAACTGCATTAAACAAAGTGTGTAATGTAAGCAATGATTATGCACGCCGGCACTCTCACCGCTGTTTTCTCCCTAATGGCAACAACACATCCTCCCCCTTCACGTTTCTGTCGCTCGAGCAAGGTGGTGAGGAGGCATGAAACCACTATCAAGCATAAATACTCCCTCTTGGAGTCACTAGAAACTACTTGGCCAGAGCAACCACTAGCAATGGAAAGCATGCAAGATAACAAATAACATATGCAATAAAGAATATAATCAACTTGGCATAAGTTCAATATTCATCGGATCCCAGCAAACACAACACCTAGAATTACATAAGAACAATCTCGATCATGTTAGGTAGCTCACGAGATCTAAACATTGATGCATAGGAGGAGAAGACAACCATCTAGCTACTGCTATGGACCCGTAGTACAAGGATGAACTACTCACGCATCACTCCGGAGGCAGGCATGGTGATGAAGAGGCCTCCGATGATGATCTCCTCTCCGGCAGGGTGCCGGGAGACAGCTTCAGAACCCCCTTGATCTAGGGTTGACGACGACGGCGGCTGCGGAACTTTTCGGGGATTTTTGATGAGGTGCCTAGGGTTTTCCTTCAGAGGGGAATAAATAGGCGAAAGGGCAAAGGCGGTGGAGCTCCAGGGGCCCCACACCTATAGCTGGCGCGGCCAGGTGGGCCGCACCACCCTATGGTGTGCCCCCCGGTGCCCGTCTTCGACTCTTCTTTGGTGTTCTAGATGCTTCCGAGGAAAATAGGCACTTCGGGCTTTGTGGGGTCCAATTCCGAGAATGTTTCCAGAACAACTTTTCTGAAACCAAAAACAGCAGAAAACAGGGATATGGCACTTGGCATCTTGTTAATAGGTTAGTCCAGGAAAACATATAAAAATGCTATAAATAAGGGAGAAAAAAGTAGCAATTGATATAATTTGATCATGGAGCATCAGAAATTATAGATACGTTGGAGACGTATCACCCCAAAGACTCAGGAGCCATATCTGGGCCACGTCTGCATGGTCGAGCCTAACGAGGAACCCGCTGAAACAGCGGCAAGCGCGAAAGAGAGGCAAACCATCCACGTCTCGCGAGCCACCTGGGTCAAGGCCAAAAAAGCGGTGATGGAAAGCCAGCCGCTATAATCTAGATCCTCCAAGAAGATATGATCGCTTACCACCACCTCTTGTCGAAGAAAACTCACGACATAATAAACACCAATCGGGCGCTCCACGCACGCCAACGCGCAACAGAAGCTTCGAGTGCACGCAGAGCGGCGCTATCAAGAACCCGTGATTCGACGGGAGAGCAACCTCCCATGAAGGGGAAGCACGCCTTGAAGACCGCTCGTATGGACCAAGAGTCCCTCAGCGAAATCTCCAAGACCATCGAGACCCCGTTAATGCACGTCGACGAGGACGTTAACTTGCACCCGAAAACCCACGCGTTCGCGGTCTTTGCTGCCACCACCTACCTACAGGTGATCCACTCGCCAGAAACTGACCCTCGCGTGGAACAATATTGCCAAGCCATCAGGGGGTTGGGCCTGCCCGAAGCCTCGATCGCCGCCCAAGCTCACAAGAAAACGACGACTACTGGAACCGCCGCACCTCGGGTGGACAAATCACCTCGCCATCGCGAGAACGCATCACCAAGAAGGAACGAAGGAAGATCTCCTCGTCGCCACCGGAGCAACGAGGCACGTCACCGCGATGATAGCCCGCAAGATAGTGGTGATAGCCCGCGACATTGCGACCACAGCCCGCGACGCCACAATGTCCGCTCGCGACACCGCAAGGAGGAACCAAGAAGGCGCAACGAGGAGCCGCGACGCTACATCAAGGAACCCGAACGCCGCACTCGCGACTCACGGCATCGCAGCCGAGAGCCGCAACGCGACAGTAGTCGCGACCGGGCAACTCACGACGCTCGCAGCGACATCGCCCAAAACAAAGTCGACATGGCCCGCGCGCGTAGGAGTCGCGCACATTCATCGTCCTCCTCCGGCGAAGAGGCTTGCGGCACACTATGCTTCAGTAACAACATCCGTGAGGCACAAATGCCCAAGAATTTCAAACTCAGCCCAGAGGTCCCGAAGTATGACGGCTCCCAAGAACCCAGAACTTGGTTGTCAGAATATTTGACCGCGGTCAAGTGTCAACGTGGAAACAAAGTAACTGCAATGCAATACCTAAACCTGCACCTGGTCGGAGCCGTCCGAACCTAGCTTGAGCGCAGACCACGCGCATGATACAAGTCTTGGGATGATCTCACCTACGACTTTGAGAAAAAATTCCAGGCGACGTACAAGAGGCCCGCATTTGTCGAAGAGCTGCGAGCCTGCAAACAAAAAAAGGGCGAATCGACTCGCGAGTACATCCAGAGATGGACTACACTTAGAATCATGGTTTGAAACATATCGGAGGAGATAGCAGTCGAAGCCTTCACGAAGGGCGCAGGCTGTGCAACTTTTCGGGAAGAACTGGGACGATGCGCGCCCAAGACTATTGGAGACCTGATGGTGATGGGACAAGTGGGCGAATGGAGAAGACTCTGTGCGCAACGAGAAATCTTCCTCGGCCACGCACGACGACGATCGCAATGGCGATCGACGAAGAAGAAAGAGGCGACACTATGACCAAGATGATCAGTCGGAGTTTGTGGCGGCCAAATTCACGAGAAACCGCGGCGGCGGAGTCCCGCGGGAATCGCGAGTGGAGGCCAAAACCAGATGACAAGACACCTGAAGAAGACCTTGATGGATACTACTCCCTGCACCTATTCACGGACAAACACACTAGTAAGCCCAAAGCCACTCATCTCCTCAAGGATTGTCGCAAGTTTCTGAACATCCACGAGGCAACGCTCTCCAAGGCTCGCGACTCGAGGTAGAACAACCCCACAAGAAAGGAAACCACACCTCCAGGACCGCTCGCATGAACCAAGAGGCCCTCGGCGAGATTTCCAGATCCATCGAGACCTCCTCATGCATGTCGACAAGGAGGGCAATGATCGCTTGCAGATTTGACTTTAAATCCCTAGCAATGGTGCCACAAATTCTTGCTACAGAAACTATGGATGGTGCGTTGGGAACCCCAAGAGGAGGGTGTGATGAGTGCAGCGGTAAGAATTTCCCTCAGTTAAGAACCAAGGTTATCAATCCATTAGGAGAAAGAGGATCTTCGGAAGGTTGATGCCATTGATCGTGGTGATGGCTCACCGGTGTCAGCAACAACACAAAACCTGCACACAACACAACCAAAATACTTTGTCCCAACGGTACAGTGAGGTTGTCAATCTCACCGGTCTTGCTGAAAACAAAGATTAGACGTATAGTGTGGAAATGAATGTATGCTTGCAGTAATTAAAGAAATCAGGAAATTTTAGTGGTTTGTTTAACAGTGTAGGAAAATGGACCGGGGTTCATAGGTTCACTAGTGGTGTCTCTCCATAAAAGATAGCATGTTGGGTGAACAAATTACAGCTAGGCAATTGACAAATAAAGATTGCAGCGTAGTGCACATTCATGACATGAAGACTACTATGATATTTAGTGCGGGCATTACAATAATATACATAGACCGTAATCCAACTGCATCTATGACTAATAATACAGCCTCAGGTTATCATCCGACCCCCCTTAGGTATTAAGTTGCAAGCAACAGATAATCGCATTAAGCAATGTGTGTAATGTAAGAAATGATTGTACACGCGGGCACTCACACCGTTGTTTTCTTCCTAGTGGCAACATCACATCCTCCCCCGTCACGTTTCTGTCACTCGAGCACAGGCGAAAAGGAGGCATGAACCCACTATCGAGCATAAATACTCCCTCTTGGAGTCACTAGCAACTACTTGGCCGGAGCAACCACTAGCAATGGAAAGCATGCAAGATCACAAATAACATATGAAATAAAAGACTATAATCAACTTGGCATAAGTTCAATATTCATCGGATCCTAGCAAACACAGCACATAGAATTACATAAGAACAACCTCGATCATGTTAGACAGCTCACAAGATCTAAACATTGAGGCATAGGAGGAGAAGACAACCATCTAGCTACTGCTATGGACCCGTAGTCAAGGGATGAAATACTCACGCATCACTCCAAAGGCAGACATGGTGATGAAGAGGCTTCCGGTGATGATCTCCTCTCCGTCAGGGTGCCGGGAGACAGCTTCAGAACCCCCCTG
The DNA here is from genome assembly GCA_028641055.1 of Alopecurus myosuroides. Classification (NCBI taxonomy): domain Eukaryota; kingdom Viridiplantae; phylum Streptophyta; class Magnoliopsida; order Poales; family Poaceae; genus Alopecurus; species Alopecurus myosuroides. The sequence continues at coordinate 165,945,914 of CM054057.1, forward strand.
ATCTAGGGTTGACGATGATAACGGCTGTGGAACTTTTCGGGGATATTTGATCATGTGTCTAGGGTTTTCCATCCAGGGGGAATAAATAGGCGAAAGGGCAAAGGCAGTGGAGCCCTGGGGGCCCCACACCACCCCCTGGTGCGGCCAAGGGGGGCACCCCGTGGTGTGGGCCCCCTGGTTCCCGTCTTCGACTCCTCCTCGGTCTTATGGATGCTTCCGGGGAAAATAGGAACTTCAGGATTTGTGGGGTCCAATTCCGAGAATATTTCCAGAACAACTTTTCTGAAATAAAAAATAACAGAAAACAGGGAACTGGCACTTGGCATCTTGTTAATAGGTTAGTCACGGAAAACGTGTAAAAATGACATAAAGAAGGGATAAAACATGTAGCAATTGGCATAATATCATCATGGAGCATCAGAAATTATAGATACGTTGGAGACGTATCAGGCAACATGCACCCGATGATTCCTGCCGCCGCAGTCCTGGCCACCGCTACCTATTTACAGGAAAATCAGCCGCCATAAAATGACCCCCGCGCAGAACAGCATCGCCAAGTCCAAAAGGGGCTAGGTATGGACGGAGCAGGAATCGCCGCCCAAACTCGCAAGACTACGGCCACCCCCGAAGCAGATAAAACGCCTCAAACAGACAGAACACCTCGCGGATGTGAGAGTACGTCGCCTAGAAGAGGAGACAAGGAATCGCCCCGCCGCCATAGGGGCAAGGAGGTAAGACGTCGCGGCGACAGCCCGCGCAGCAATGATGACAGCCCGCGACACCGTGACGACAGCCCGCGACATCACGGAAGCCGCTCGCGACATCGCAGCAAGGAACCACGGCGGGGAGATAGTAGCGACCGAGCCCAATACGACGCGCGGGATGACATCACCCAAAACAAGGTCAACAGGGCCCGCGCACGCAGGAACCGCGCCCACTCACTATCTACCTCCTCTGACAAGGAAGCTTTCGGCGCGATGTGCTTCAGCAGCAACATTCGCGAGGCACGAATGCCCAAGAGATTCAAGCTCACCTCGGAGGTCCTGAAGTACGATGGCTCGCAGGAACCTAGGACCTGGCTCTCGGACTACCTGGCCGCGGTAAAGTGACAGCGCAGAAATAAAGTGACGCCATGCAGTACTTAAACCCACACCTCGTCGGAGCCGCTAGAAGATGGCTCAAAGGCAGGCTACGCGCGTGTTACAGATCCTGGGACGATCTCACCCGCGATTTCGAGAAGAACTTTCAGGCGACATACAAGAGACCCGCGTCTGTCAAAGAATTGCGAGCTTGCAGACAGAAGAGCGGTGAATCAACTCGTGAATATATTGGAGGAGACAGAAGATGGACCACACATAAAAATACGGCTGGAAATATATTGGAGGAGATAGCAGTCGAAGCTTTCACCAAGAGCGTGCGACGCGCAGCCTTCCGAGAAGAATTGGGACGATGCGCTCCCAAAACCATTGGGGAATTGATGGCGATAGCCGACAAATGGGCAAACGGTGAGGAATCCATGCACAATGAAAAACCTTCCTCACCCGCGCATGATGACGATTGCAACGGCGATCGCCTAAGGAGAAAGATGTGACACTATGATCAGGACGATCAGTCGGAGTTTGTAGCGGCTGAATTCACGAGAAACCACGACGGCGGGTCTCGCGGAAATCGCGAATGGAAGCCAAAACCATATGACAAAACACCTGAGGAAGACCTTGACGGATACTACTCCCTGCATTTGTTCACAGATAAGCACAGAGACAAACTCAAGGCCACCCACCGCCTCAAAGACTGTCGAAAGTTTGAATACATCCACGAAGAAACATCGGATAGCCATCAACCAAGGACACCCGCAACTACCAGAGGAAACGTTGCTCCACTACCGCCCCTACCTCCACCTGTTGGACATCACAACATGGCCTTAGCCGCACTCCCAGCACCAGCAGATCCAACCGCAGCAAATCAAGGAGCCAACAGATACCCAAACCCCAGGGGCTTATAGGCATGATACAGAAGGTCTTCCCATCCCGAAGACTCCAGAAGACCAACACTCGCCATGTCAACATGGCAGTGTGAACTCCACCGTCCAAAACCGAGTACCTGAAGATGTCTGAGCACTCGATAACCTTCTCCAGAGAGGACCATCCTCCACGGGTGTATCGACCAGGGCACGCAACGCTCGTCATCTAGGCACAAATAGGCAACTACGACCTAGCCAGAGTATTCATGGATGGTGGCAGCGGGATAAACATCATATACGCGGACACACTCCGCAAGATGAATAGGAATCTGAGGGACTCGCAGAATCAGAAACATCCTTCCACGAGATAGTGCCAGGAAAAGCCGTCCGACCACTCGGAACAATCATCCTGGAAGTGATACTCGGAGATCCAAGCAACTACAGGCAAGAGTTCCTCTACTTTGAGGTAGTCGACTGGCCATCGCAGTACCACACCATTCTCGGCCGAACTAGCGTTCGCGAGATTCATGGCAGTACCTCATTATGCCTACCTCAAGCTGAAATTGCTAGGAGAATACGGTACGATCACCGTAAATGGCGACTTCCAGAAATCCGACAAGTGCAACAACGACTTCCACGAGATCGCAAAATCTTTCGGGATGCAAGAAGAGCTAGAAGAGCTGGCAAGGACCACGGACAAATCCGTGATGCCGCTAACCAAAAGAAACGCTCAGACCTCGAGTTTAGCCCGAGCAGCGACACTCGAAAGCATCAAGTCCACCCGACAGATTCCGCGAAGACGGCGATGGTGTCAACCACCCTCTCCTCTGCACAGGAAAGCATGCTCGTCGAACTCATCCGTGAGTAATTGGAAATTTTTGCCTAGCAGCCATATGATATGCCAGGGAAACCTAGAGAGTTCGCCGAGCACCCATTGGAAGTGTTCAAGGATGCAAAACCAGTCAAGCAAACCACTCAACGTTTCTCCGAGCCAAAGCAGCCGGCACTCGGAGAAGAAGTAAACAGACTGCTAGCCACCAAGTTCATTAGGGAGATCAAGATTTCCACCTGGTTAGCAAACCCGGTGCTGGTCCCGAAGAAGAATACAGACATCCTTCGTGTGTGCATCAACTACACTTCGTTGAACAAACACTGCCCCAAGGATAACTTCCCGCTCCTGCGGATTAACCAGATCGTTGACTCCACGACAGGCTGCCAACGTCTCTCCTTCCTAGACGCCTATTCGGGTTATAACCAGATCAGGATGAAGCAGGAAGACGAAGAAAGACAACTTTCATCACATCACATTGTGTTTATTGCTACATGACCATTCCCTTCGGACTCAAAAACGCAGGCGCCACATATTAGCGTTGTATGAAAAAATGCCTCGCCAAGCTCATTGGCAAGAACGTACAAGTGTATGTTGACAACATCGTCATCAAGACTCGAGTGGAGGACACACTCCTCGAGGACATAATGGAAACCTTCGACTCTCTCAATGCGTATAGAATCAAGCTCAACCCAAGAAAATGCGTCTTCGGTGTGCCCCCAGGCTAGTTGCTTGGCTACTTGGTCTCAGCCCGAGGAATAGAGGCCGACCCGGAGAAGATTCCGGCCATCCTGACAATGAAGGATCCGACAAATCTCCGTGGCGTGCAACAACTGGTAGGGAAACTTGCAGCCCTCAGCAGATTCACCGCAAGACTAGGCGAACAATCCCTCCCTTTCTACAAGTTGCTGAAGAAGGCAGATAAGTTCGAGTGGACCGCAGAAGCAAAGAAGGCGTTCATCGATCTGAAAAGAGCGTTATAGAGCGGGAGAGTACTAGCCACACCTTAGGAAGGAGAACCTTCGTACCTATACCTAGCCGCAACTAATCAAGTGGTCAGTACAGTAATCGTGGTCGAGTGACCAGAAGACGGGAAGCCGCACGGCGTATAGAGACTAATATACTACCTCAACGAAGTACTCTCACCATGCAAGAAACGATACCCCCATTACCAGAAGCTCGCGTATGGGGTGGTCTCCACAACTCGAAAGCTCAAGCACTACTTCCAGGAGCACATCGTCACGGTGCTAAACGACGCATCACTCGGTATAATTATGAACAATCCTATGACATCCGGTACAATTGCCAAGTGGAGCATCGAGCTAGGCACCTGGGACATAGTATATATAGGGCGAAACACCCTCAAATCATAGGTAGTTGCAGACTTCCTCTCGAAGTGGACAAAACTTCAAACTCTAGGACCTCTAGAATAGTCAAGCTCCTGGATCATGTACTTCGATGGGTCGAAAAGAAATGAAGGAGTGGGGGCTGGCGTAATCCTCATATCACCAAGAGGCGACAAACTCCAGCACGTCTTGCGACTCGACTTCCCCCCTGGACGATCCAACATCCAACAACGACGCCGAATACAAGGCACTCCTACACAACATGAAGATGTCGTTCGCTTGCGGCACCACTCGACTGATGGTATACAGAGACTCCAACCTCATCGTGCAACATACGGTGAAGGAATGCGACGCGGTCGCAGATAACATGATCGCTTATCGTGACATGTATAATCTGCTTGAAGGATGCTTCAAAGCATGCGAGCTGAAGCACATGGCACGATCAAGTAACGAGGAAGCTGACAGACTGGCGAACATCGGATCGACAAATGCCCCAGTCCCGCCAGGAATTTATTTCGAGCGAATCAACAAGATATTAGTCAAGCTCAAGAAACACATAGAAGTACCCACAACAACAGAGCTGGAGGCCAGTCAACAAAACGCCCTCATCGCCCTCGTTCATTAGATCTCGCGACAAGCTTTCCTGGTTGAGCCAGTCTGGACACACAAGTATCTCGACTACTTGCTCAGAAAGAAGCTCCCGGAAGACATCTCCGAAGCAAGGCAAATAATATGGCTCAGTAAATCCTTCCGGGTGATAAGGGGCGAGCTTTACAAGCGAAGCATATCGGGAGTCCATCAGAGGTGCATCGCACCTCGAGATGGAAAAGAGTTACTCCAAGACATACACCAAGGTGAATGTGGACACCATGCAAGTGGAGAGCCATCCTAGGAAGGCCTTTCGAGCAGGATTCTACTGGCTCACGACAGCCCGAGACGCCAAGGATCTGGTCGAGAGATGCGACGCCTGCCAGCGATTCGCACCCAAGCCACACACACCAGCCAGAGAGCTCCATATGATCCCTCTGTATTGGCCCTTTCCTCAATGGGGGCTGGACATGGTGGGACCGCTACGAAAGGCGACACCCGGAGGGTATACCCATATGTTGGTCGCAGTCGACAAGTTAACCAAGTGGATAGAGGTCGTCCCAGTCACGTCTCAACACGCAAAGTGCGCCGTCAAGTTCCTCGACTCCATTGTTTGCAGATTTGGTGTCCCCCACGACATTATTACGAACAACGGAACCAACTTCACAGCCAAGGAAACTCAAGATTTCTGCAAGGAAAAGGGGATAACTCTCAGTTTCGCCCCGGTGGCACACCCCCAAACCAACGGCCAAGTCGAAACGATCTAACGGATTAGTTTCGAATGGCCTGAAGAAGAGACTACTAGCCATACTAGATGCAGCAGCCAGGCACTGAGCTGAGGAACTACCATCTATCATGTGGAGCCTAAGAACAACTCCAAACAGGTCGACAGACTACACGTCATTCTTCATGGTTTATGGCGCCGAGGCGGTCCTACCCGAAGATGTTCGATTCAGTGCACCTCGAGTCATCGCCTGCAGCGAAAAAGCCTCCAAGAAAGCACTCGCCGAAGACGTCGCGCTTGCAAGATCCGCCGTATACCAGCAGGCGCTACGCAACAACCACAGTCACCGCATCCGCAACAGATCCTTCGTGGTAGGCGACCTAGTACTGCGGCTCAAGCAAGACAGCGGCCACAAGCTCGAGACACCATGGGAGGGACCCTTCATTGATACGCCATACATGTATCTATAATTTCTGATGTTCCATGTTGTTTTCATGCCTTGTGCTACATGTTGTGCTTACACTTTATATCATTTTTATCAATTTCCCGGGACTAACCTATTGACAAGATGCCATAGAGCCACTTTCCTGTTTTATGTTGTTTTTAGTTTCAGAAAAGTTATTCTGGAAATATTCTCGGAATTGGAAAATTCGGAACCTGGAAGTCTTAGAATTCCCGAAGGATCCACGGAGTCCCGAAGAGGCCCGGAGGGGGGCCACACCATAGGGTGGCGCTTCCCTTGGCCGCGCCTGGGGGTGGTGTGGGCCCCTCGGACATCCACCGCCATCGACCTTTTGCCTATTTACCCCCCCCCCTGATACGTCAACCCTAGATATATACCACTTCTTCCCTAGAAACATCTGAGGCCGCCATCATCGTCAACCGGAGATCGGGAGGGTTCTAGAGCTCTCCCGGGCACCCTGCCGGGAGGGGAATTCATCATCGGAGGGGTCTACATCACCATGCCCGCCTCCGGAGTGATGCGTGAGTAGTTCATCCATGGACTATGGGTCTATAGCAGTAGTTAGATGGTTGTCCTCTCCACTTTATGCCTCATGTTTAGATCTCGTGAGCTGCCTCACATGATCGATATCATCTTATTGTAATACTACATGTTGTGTTTGCTAGGATCCGATGAATATTGAACTTATGCCAAGTTGATTATAGTCTTTTATTGCATATGTTATTTGTGATCTTGCATGCTTTCCGTTGCTAGTGGTTGCTCTGGCCAAGTAGATGCTAGTGACTCTAAGAGGGAGTATTTATACTCGATAGTGGGTTCATGACTCCTTTTCATCTATGCTCGAGTGACAGAAACGTGACGGATGGAGGATGTGTTGTTGCCTTTAGGGAGAAAACAACGATGTTTACTTCGTTTACGTTGTTTACATTACACACCTTGCTTACTACGATTATCCATTGCTTGTAACTTAATACCCAACGTTTGTTCAGATGATATTCGAAGGGTGGATTATTAGTCATAGATGCAGTTGGACGACGATCTATGTATTTTGTTATAATGCCCGCATGAATCTCATAGTAATCTTTATGTCATGCATGTTCTTTATCTGTCAATTGCCCAGCTGTAATTTGTTCACCACGCATGTTAGCTATCTTTTATGGAGAGACACCTCTAGTGAACGGTGGACCCCGGTCTATTTTCTCATACTGATAATACACACACTGCTTCCACTGTTTTCACACTGTTGCTACTGTTTTCATACTGTTCTCATACTATTTTCGACACCATACATTCAAACTCTTTGTTATCAGCAAAACCGGTGAGATTGACAACCTCACTGCTTCGTTGGGGAAAAGTGGATTATTTGTGTTGTCTAGGTTCCATGTTGCCGCTGAACCGGTAGTGCGCCCTGCCATCTCAGCTGCATCGACTACCACGCCCTTAATGCCCTGACGCTCAAGGACAAGTTCCCTATTCCGGTGATCGACGAGCTCCTGGATAAGCTACATGGGATGCGCTTCTTCACCAAGCTCGACCTCCGGTCGGGCTACCATCAGGTGCGGACGCATCCGGAGGATGTCGCCAAGACGGTGTTTCGGGCTCATCATGGCCATTTCGAGTTCTTGGTGATGCCCTTTGGCCTCTCCAATGCCACGACAACCTTCCAGGCGTTGATGAACGACGTCCTCCGCCCCTACTTGCGACGGTTTGTGCTTGTTTTCTTTGACGACATTCTTATTTACAACGCTTCCTCGACGGAGCATCTTCAGCACGTCGCCATCATCTTCAACGAGCTTCGAGCGCACCATCTTCATCTTAAGCGCTCGAAGTGCTCGTTCGGGACAACTTCAGTCGCCTACCTCGGCCACGTCGTCTTGGACGAGGGGGTGGCTATGGACGCCGACAAGGTGGCGGCCGTCGCGGCCTGGCCGACACCGCACTCACCACGGGCTCTTTGCGGCTTCCTCGGACTCGTGGGGGTACTACCAAAAATTTATCCGGGAGTTCGGCCTCATTGCGTCCCCGCTCACCCTCCCGCTGCGTCGCGACGCCTTTGCCTGGGATGCGGAGGCGATAGCGGCATTCGAGGCTCTAAAAGGGGCCCTCATGACGGGTCCCGTTCTTAAGATGCCCGACTTTGACCGCCCGTTCATCGTGGACTGCGACGCCTTCGGTGTGGGGTTCGGTGCCGTCCTTCATCCGGGCGACGGACCGCTCGCGTTCTTCAGCAGGCCCTTCGCCGCGCGCCATCTTAAGCTCGCGGCGTATGAGCAGGATCTTAGGACTTGGTGCAGGCGGTGCGCCATTGGCGGCCCTACCTTTAGGGCCGTTCGTTCCGGATTCGAACGGATCACTACAACCTCAAGAACTTGTTGGACCAAAGGATATCCACGGTGCCGCAGCATCAATGGACCAGCAAGCTCTTTGGCTTCGATTTCACCATCGAGTACCGTCCGGGGCGCCTTAACCATCGCCGACGCCCTGTCTTGATGCGACGCCGTCCACGACTCCGAGGGGGCGGCGCTCTGCATCCGCTCGGGGCCCACCTTCGCCCTCTTCACCAACATCCGTCGAACCACCGCGGCAGCGCCAGATGCTCAGCTCCTTCATCAGCAACTTGATGCTGGGGAGTTGGCGGAGCCTGGCTGATGGCTTGCTCCTGCATGGATGTCGTATATTCGTGCCGGACCATGACGACCTCCGTCACCAGGTGCTGTTGATGGCACACTCGACGGGCCACGAGGGTGTGTAGAAAACCCTCCATCGTCTTTGCGCTGACTTCTACATCCCCGGTGATCGGGCCCTGGTCCGAGTCTGGGTGCGGTCTTGTGTGACGTGCCAGCGCAACAAGACGGAGATGTTGCGGCCGGCTGGGATGCTGCAACCCTTGGAGGTACCCTCTCGGGTCTCGACTGATATCTCCATGGACTTCATCGAGGGCCTTCCCAAGGTGGACGGCAAGTCCTTCATCCTCACGGTGGTCGACCGCTTCTCTAAGTATGCCCACTTCATCGCGCTTGGCCATCCTTCACTGCATCATCTGTGGCCCGTGCCTTCTTCGACGGCATCGTCCGCCTCCACGGGTTTCCCTCTTCGATCGTCAGCGATCGGGACCCGGTGTTCACGGGGCATGTCTGGTGTGATCTCTTCAGGATGGCGGGAGTGAAACTCCGGTTGAGCACGGCCTTCCACCCTCAGAGGGACGGTCAATCGGAGGTGGTCAACAAGGTGATTGCCATGTATTTGCATTGTGTAACAGGTGATCGTCCTTGCCCTTGGGTGGATTGGCTCGCGTGGGTGGAGTACTGCTACAACACCTCCTATCACTTCGTCCTGTGTGCCACGCCATTTGAGGTGGTATACGACCGTCCGCCCCCGCCCATACTGCCGGTTGACCTAGCGACAACCTTGATGGAAGCGGCGGGAGATCTCATTCGCAGCCGCGACGAGATGCTTGCGGAGGTACGACAACGCCTCATTCAGGCCCAACAGCTGGCCAAGCACGACTACGACGGCCACCATCGCGAGGCGGAGTTCGTGGTCGGCGATTGGGTGTGGCTGCATCTTCTGCACCACTGTACTCAGTCCCTGGACCCACGTGCCAAGCGCAAGCTAGGTCCTCGCTACGCCGTGCCATTTGTCGTCTTGGAGCACATCGGGAAGGTGGCCTACCGCCTTCAGCTTCCGGCCGGAGCTCGCATCCACGACGTCTTTCATGTGGGATTTGTCGTGGGATAATCACGGCAGACGTTACCGGGGGTAACTTATCTTGGGGCAATTCGACTCTGGTGTTTGGGAGAGCGTTTAGCTCAAGGGAAACCATGGTGATATGCGATCTGGTAGCCGGCAATCGAGTCGCCGAGTCTCCGATCTGAATATATTATCTCAACTCTCATGTTACAAAGGATACTCGAATATCTTGTGTTCGTGTGATTGATGTCTAATCTAACCCTAGGGGCCGGCTTATATAATATCCGGACCCCCTGGCTTACTATCCAAGGCATACCCGGAGTCCTACCCGGACACTACTTACAAACCCTAAGTTTCCTTATCGGAACCCACAATCCGGGTTACGAGGCCTGCACTCTTGGGCCTTCTAGAAACTCCTTTTCCCTAAGCCGGGTCTTGCGCAACGCCCTTTGGGCCGAGTTACACCTTGGCGTTAGCCTACCGGGTTATCATCCCTCCATCAGTAGTCCCCAGAATAGCTTGGGCTTCACGGGGTCCTCCTCGAAGCGCATGCTATTCCCTGCAAAAATAACAAACATACAAGTTCATAGAGGCCGGGTTAGGTTTCTTTGATAAATAGCTAGGCCTAACTCCACTGGTGGTCCATATAATAACCCGACTTTCCCCGAATCCTCCCTTATTTTCCCGAGTCAACACTCCGAGGAGAACACAGAAGACCCGGCTTGCTTCGCTCGCTAATTAGCCCGGATATCGCGGAAGTGATTTGCTCTCGTAATTTCCGGATATCGCGCACGGGCACTTAGCTGCTTATCCCAACAAATCCGTGCAGATACCCCTTATCCCGAAATTTTTGGTTCCCGCTCGCCAGCCTAGGTTTCCCCCACCCGCACCTATAAATAAGGGCCTTGGGGGGTAACCTAACCTAACTTCTCATTTCTCTTCCATCCCTTTTGCCTCCGGGGCTCCCTCACTCGAGCTCGCCGTCGCGCCACCACGGAGACCCCGGACGCACCGCCGGAATCGAGCCGCCGCCAGCTGCGCTCGTCCACGACCCGCGCCGCGCCGCCGTCAGCCTCTGCCGCCGCGCCCTCGAGCTGCCCGCCGGGAGATCCCGCAGGCCACCGCGGCTGCGTCATTTGCCACCGCCGTAACCTCCTCCGGACATCACCGGTAAGCTTCCCTCCATGAATCTCACCTTCAAGCTTTTTGCTCGAACCAGATTGGATCTAGGTCCGCCCTTAGGTCATCTTCTTGTTCCGTACCGATTTAGATTTATCAACTCTACTCTGGTTTGTCTAATTGCTCAATGGTAGATCCAATAACACTCTCCTGTCACTCGCAACCATTAATCTCTCCGCAAATTTCTCTGCAAATTTTCCAATCTAGGTGTAGTCTGTCAAGATTTTCCGTAGTCGTTCTTCGATACCCGGATAATCCACTATTTCCGGATTTCTCATTTACTCTATAGGTAACCAGATAACCAACCCTCTTTCACAACTGCTCACTGATATTCGGATAACCTGTAATCTCTGTAGCTGCTCGTTGACACTCGGATAACCCGTAATTTCCGTGCCGCTAATTGATACTCGGATAACTCGTATTTTCCGGGTCTTAGTTACTCATGTTCCGCACTCTTGCCTTGTGTTTTGCAGACCGAACAAATGGCTCCCAAGAACAAGGGGAAACAGCCGGCAAAACCAAAGTCAACTTAGTCCATCTCTGCCAACTGGGCACGGTCTACCGTGACCAAGGCGAAGCTAGAGGAGCTTGCCGAGTCTAGCGTCCTTCCATCTCAGGAGGATATCCTTTGGAGAGTACCGGGCGACGAGACCCGGCCTACCCCCAATCCGAATGAGGTAATATGCTTTGTGGAGCACGTGATCCGGGGATTTCGTCCCCCGGGTTACTCCTTTTTTTGTGAGCTCCTTAGCCACTACGGCCTCCGAGTATTCGACATAGGGCCTAACTCTATGTTGAATATAACTCACTTCATCGTCCTTTGCGAGTCTTACCTGTGCATCCCACCAAACCTTGCCCTCTTTCTAGAACTGTTCCAATGCAAACCGTGCCGCGAAAGCGGTGACGGGGCCCTTTTGGCCTGCGGCGGTGTGTCTATCCAACGCCGAAAAAATTCACCTATGCCGACTCTTAGCTTAAACTCCCACGTCAAACATTGGCAAAAATCCTTCTTTTATTGCCGGGACGCCTCCCCACCCGGCGAAAAGAAATTGCCGGGTTTCTCGGAGGGCCTCTTAGATTTGTCCGACACTTTCAATGCATTCGCTTCTGAGTCGTACAGGGAGTCCATCCAGCCCTACTTAGCCAAGATAGCCGCCCTTTCCGCTCATGGTCTCCTTTGGCTTAATCTAGTAAAAACTTGGGTAAACTTCCGGATCCAGCCCAACTCCATTCGTCCTAAGTTGATGTGCGAGTACTCGGGGCATGTCACGGATGCACTCCGATACTCTTCGAGGAACTATCCGGCTGGCGACACGAACAAGATCATCAAAAGCTTCCTAACTGAGAAGGTGGAAGTGATCAAGAATATAGCCGGCTTAGAGCCGTATACTCGAGATAACCCGACTCCAGCGGTAAGTTCCGACACTTATTCACTTACTCTTGTACTTTTACTTGATACAACTACTAAACCTCACTTTTATGCCTTTATCTCAGGCTGATAATGCTTTTTGGAACATCGAGACCCCCCCAACTCCGGGAACCCGGAAGAGGAAGAAGAGTCGGCTGACACTGATGAAGGTATCATCCGGGTTTCAATCATCTGAACTTCCGTCACTTTGCTTTCCCATATTTTCTCTTTTTCCAACTATGCATTTGTGCTTCTCAGGGATGGAGGATAGGGAGGACAAGGATGACCAGGGAGACCCGGAAGAAACTGAGAGCAACGAGGAGGAGGTTGAACCGAAAACGGTGGTTGGAGCCAAGAGGAAACCCCGAGGGGTTGTATTCAAGGTTCCCTATTCCTCCATGTCTTCCAAACCCTATTCTTTTGCTAATATGCGTGAGCTTAACCAACAACTATCCAACTCGCCAAACTTGAAGGATCCGCCTCCAGCCATGCGTAGGGTGACCCGGAATTCCCCGGGTGATGACCCACTCAACCCGGGTATCCCCACGTCCCCAGCCCGCCGTACTGGTACTTCCCCATCTCATCCTTCCAATCCACCTCAACGTCACCCTTCTCCCAACCATCCATTAGCCGGACAGTTCCGGGTCTCACTCTTGGATTCTGTGACAGCATCGTTCGCATCTAGTAGCGAGCTTCCGGCGGATTTCGTGGTGAATGCCGGGTAAGTTACATTCCCTGCTACACGATATACTAATCCTTTCGATAACCTTCACTTTTTGCTACTAACCACTTCTCTTTTCTTTCCTTAGCGCCCAGGTCTCGATCAGTGACCCGGATAACATGGATACGGAAAACGGGAGACTGAAGGGTCGGTCGATGATATGGACGCCGCAACTGGCGGTGCTGGTGAAGAAAAACAAGGACAAGACCCCCTGACAGACTCGGCCCGGCAGGAAACCGGGTCTCCCAAGCCATCCGAGGAACCTGAGGACGACGACGTCGAGATCCTGGACACGAGGGTGGGCACTCCCAATCCTGGCACCCAGGCAGCCCGGGTCTCGACCCAAAAGCCGGAGAAGACTCCTTCTCCGAGTGATCAGGCCGCCGGCTCTTCCGGTACCAAGCCCGAGGATATGACCTTTACCCAGATGCTCGACGCCCTGCACACCTTGAGGGCTGACGAAGAAAATGTCCTAGAAGCCTTGATAGCCAAACATGAGGTAAATCCGAGTAATATTGCCTGTATATTTGTCTAGTCCCCAAGTTCCGAGTGAACTTATTGATAATTTTCTTGGAACTTTCATAGTGTATCCAACTGATAGTTTGCTTTTATCCGGCTAACCCTTCCTTGTGTTTCCACGCAGGCCTTCGTAACCCATTCTGAGAAAGCGTAGGCGAAGGCCACCAAACTCCTCGAGGCGGAGACGACGCTGCGTGAGTCGGCTGAAGCTGACGCCAAGAAGACGGGGAAACTTGCAAGAAGGTATAGAAAGAGAGCTCATGCAGCAGAGGATGAATTGACCAAGCTTTCTGTTCAGATTGCCGACACGTATCGTGCTTTGACTGGTAACTATTCCTAACTTAATAACTATAACCCGGATTCTCGTTCTGATAAACAGTCGGATTTCCTTACTTAAAGATTTTTTTCTGTTTTCTGCAGGTCCGGATGATGAAACTCCGGATGAAGATGACATAGCAAAACTGAAAACCATAAAGAGCACAATCCGACAGCTTTGTGCCAGAACCAAATGGATTCTTCAGGCTTTGAAGTGGCCGGGTGTTGGACATGGTAGCTTGAAGACACTGCTTGACGCGTGCTCCACCATCCCCGAGTGGATCGAGCACTGGAAACGCTCGTCCTGCCGGGTTGGAGTAACCCGGGGGCTTGCACTGGCTAAGGCATATTTTCCAAAACTTGAGCCGGCAAAGCTCGTTGGCGGGTTTCCAGAGTTCAACCATGAAGGCTCCAGGTTCTCAGCAAAGAACTTCAAGGTTGTCCAGAAGGAGGTTCGTCACTCGGCTAGTATGATTGCCGATAGTCTGGACGTCAGTCAGATTGTTCCACCATATGACGCTGACGATAAGGCAGTTAAGTCGGATCTTCCAAAGTCGTATGACATGCTGACACGGTGGAAGGCGGAGGCTGCTCAGGCGAGGGAAGAGGCCGCGAAGAAGAAGGCTGAGGCCGATTCTGCGCCTGCTACCTCCACGCCGGTTGTTCCTCCTCCCGCACGGGCCGGCACTACTGCTGACCCGGGTGCTGCTGCCGCAAAGACTGCTGAAGAACAAGGCAAGGAACAAGACCCGGCTGCCAAGGGCAAGGGCAAGATGGACGACTCGGCCCAGGGGGCGAGTGAACTTTTACCTGCTATCGTCTCGAACACGTCATTCGGCCAATAGGCCTTAAAAACAATTGTTATTTTGATAGTGCGCCTGTGCACTTTTTGATACTACTATCGTGGCTTGTAATACATTTAAAACTTAAATAGCTTTCGTGGCCCTTCTGGCCTTTGCATAAATTTGATATTTCTCTGTCTTTTGGATTTTTTCATTCCTGGTTTTCCGATTTTGTTGCTATGGTTCCTTTTTGTGAGACTCGGTTTCTAGGTCTGATGGGTTTTGACAAGTGGGCTTTTTTCTAAATCCCCAAGTCCCCAAGACTCGGATTTTTGGGTTTCTGAGCTGAATAGCTAGATAATTTGTTTCTTTTTTCAAATTCCCAAGTCCCCAAGGCCCGAAATTCCGAGTCTAGGGTGTTGGGTCTTTTAAAAGGGAAAAATTGTTTCTGCTAAGCCCAAAACCTAGAGTCATTTCACATAGGCTTTGAAGTTATGCTTAATATACTTTGAGTTTCCGGCTATTAACCTTGTACTCTGCATAACTTGTGGTTTAGATGACCCTTTTGACCTTCTTCTACTATAAGCCGGCTTTCGCGTGGATAATCAATGTTGCTACAGCTGCACGAAGACAGGGTCAGGCAAGTCCCACTGGGCATCATGACTGATTGTGATCGTATGCTAGCAAAACATGCCACTTTAGTGCGAGTCACATCAAGATTAAGCAAGAAAAGTCAAGAAAGCTTGGCTCCTTTGTCCGGTTATAAGCTTGCAGCCGTACTTATTACAAGTAATCGACCCTTATAACTCAATGGCATCGTGGCCGGGTCTTTGAGTTTGCAACTGTGCTATTCAAGCAATCAGCCCCCAAGACCTAGATATATGCAATTTTACGAGAGAAACTAATATATTAAGAACAATAAATAATACTTACCTGGAAGAAAAAATAGAAAAACAACAGGAATATAAAAACTTAACAAAAATACATAGGAAAGAAACAAGATACTGTTGAACCATCTCTTTATTGATATGAGAAAAGTTAGGTCAGCAGGCCGCCTCATTAAAAACCTCCAGTCCCCTTAGGTACCCTGGATAGGAAAAGAGTGCGTCTGAAACCTGCTGCCTGTTACATCGTGTAATTCCACTTATAAATCTAGTCTATTCTAGGTATAGTAGGGACACAGCTGAGCTACGTTCCATGGTCTTTCCCTTTCTTGCATAGATGAAGTGGTATGAGCGGTGTCATTAACCGTAGCCGACTCTTCCCTTGCATCTATCAAGTAATACGATCCATTGTGTAGATTCCGGCTTATGATGAACGGTCCTTCCCATGGTGGGGATAGCTTGTGTTTTCCTTCCTTTGACTGTACCAGGCGAAGAACCAGGTCTCCTTCCTGGAAGACCCGGGTTTTGACTCTCCGGCTGTGATATCTCCTCAGGTCCTGCTGGTATATGGCTGATCTCTCCAAAGCTTGTTCCCTGTGTTCTTCTAACATATCCACGGCGTCCTGCCGGGTCTTCTCGTTCTCCACCTCGACGTAAGCCGACACTCGAGGCGAGTCATGGATAATATCACTCGGTAATACCGCCTCTGCACCGTAAACCATAAAAAACAGTGTCATCTGAGTAGATCTGTTAGGTGTGGTGTTAATTCCCCAAAACACTGAAGGTAACTCCTCAACCCATGCTCCAGCAGCTCTGATGCATGGGACTCGTAGTCGTGGCTTTAATCCACGAAGTAACTCCCGATTCGCCCTTTCCACTTGTCCATTAGCTTGTGGATGGGCTACCGAGGCTATGTCAAGCCGGATTCCATTGTTCCCACAGAATTTCTCCATCTCACCTAAGGACATGTTAGTTCCATTGTCCGTAATTATGCTGTGAGGGTACCCAAACCGATAGATAATCCTTTTCAAGAACTTGACTGCCGTGACTGCTTCACAATTGGTGACTGGCATAACTTCAACCCACTTGGTAAATTTATCAATAGCCACCAAGAGATGTGTCCTTTTGCAAGGTGACATGTGAAAGGGGCCAACCATGTCCATACCCCAAACGGCAAACGGCCAGGTTAAAGGAATTGTTTGCAACTCCATAGCCGGTACATGGATTTGGCGGGCATACCTTTGACATCCATCGCACCTTGCCACCAAGAGTTCCGCGTCTGCTAAGGCTGTGAGCCAGAAGAAATCGTGCCTATATGCTTTGGCCACAAGGGACCTTGTGGATGCGTGATGCCCACAGTCGCCTTCGTGGATCTCTTTCAGGATCTGTCGGCCTTCTTCTGGTGCCACACATTGCAAAAATACTCCTGCAACACTCCTTTTATATAACTCCCCATTGATGATGGAATAACCTTTTGCTCGCCTCAGAATTTGCCTTGCTAGTACGTCTTGCTGTGGTAACTCGCCCCGTGATAGGTAAGCCAGAAACGGCTCTGTCCATTTGGGAACAGCGCGTATTGTGGCCACGAGCTCCAAATCCGGGTCTTGGTTAGCCACCTCTTCGTCAGACTCGGTTTTAACTGATGGTCGCCAAAGATCGTCCATAAAGACGTTGGGTGGAACCGGCTCTCTGCGCGAGCCGAGTCTGGCGAGTGCATCTGCTGCCTCGTTCTTTCTTCTATCTATATGCTCCACCTCATACCCGGAAAAACACCCGGCAACCCTGTCTACTTCTCTGCGGTATGCTGCCATAGTTGCGTCTTTTCTATCCCAAGTTCCCGAGACCTGCCGTACCACAAGGTCCGAATCTCCATAGCATCGTATCCTCTTAATGTTCATCTCCTTGGATATCTTCAATCCATGCAATAATAGCTCATACTCGGCCATGTTGTTGGAACAATCAAAGTGAATCTGCAACACGTAGCTCAACTTGTCTCCTTTGGGTGATGTGAGCACCACTCCAGCTCCTGATCCCTCGTGTTGCTTGGAACCATCAAAGTGCATTATCCAAGACTCGGAACTTGGAGTCATTGTGGGCATGCCTGTGTGAGTCCAATCATTAATGAAATCAACTAGAGCTTGAGATTTGATTGCTGACCTGGGCTCGTAGTTGATGTGATAATCTCCCATCTCGATTGCCCACTTGGCTATTCTACCTGTTGCATCCGAGTTTCTGATGATGTCCGACATTGGTATAGAGCTAACCACTGTTATGGGGTGTTCCTGAAAATACGGCTTCAACTTCCGGCTGGCCATGAAGACCCCAAAAACCAGCTTCTGCCAATGTGGGTAGCGCTGCTTTGCTTCTGATAATACCTCGCTGACATAATAAACCGGCCTCTGAACCGGGTGATCTTTCCCATCCTCCTTGCGCTCAACAACAACAACTGCGCTAACCGCCCGGGGCCCGGCTGCAACGTACAATAACATGGGCTCTTTAGGACCCGGGGCTGCTAGGACTGGTGCCTCAGATAGGTGCTTCTTTAGTGCTTCGAACGCCTCGTCCGCCTCTTGGTCCCAAACGAATTTGTCGGATTTCCTCAAGAGACGGTACAAGGGTATTGCCTTCTCTCCGAGTCTTGATATAAACCGGCTCAGCGCTGCTACACACCCTGTAAGCTTCTGAACATGCTTCAGGTTTTCCGGCTTTTTCAGATTCTGGATAGCTTTGATTTTATCCAGATTTGCCTCAATCCCTCTCTCTGAAACGATAAAGCCGAGTAACTTCCCTGCTGGAACTCCAAACACACACTTTGTCGGGTTCAGTTTCATCTGGTATCTTATCAGGTTTTTGAATGTTTCCTTTAGATCGTCAATAAATGTCTCCGCTTTTCTGGTCTTGATCACCACATCATCCACATAAGCATGAACGTTGCGTCCGATTTGGTCCTCAAAGCACTTCTGAATACACCGTTGATAGGTTGCGCCAGCGTTCTTCAATCCAAAAGTCATGGTCTTGTAACAAAAGGCCCCAAAAGGGGTTATGAACGACGTTTTCTCCCAGTCTTCCTTCTTGAGCTTGATCTGATGATACCCGGAATATGCATCCAGGAAACATAATAGGTCACTTCCAGCCACTGCGTCTATGATCTGATCTATCCTCGGAAGGGCAAACGGATCCTTTGGGCAATGCTTGTTGAGACTCGTATAATCAATGCACATCCTCCACTCATTGGTCTTTTTCATCACGAGAACCGGATTTGCCAACCAATCCGGGTGAAATACTTCCATGATAAAGCCGGCTGTTAATAGCCGGGCAATTTCTTCCCCTATAGCCCTTCTTCTTTCCTCATTCATTTTCCTCAGGCCCTGCTTCACGGGCCTAGACTTGGGATCAACATGCAAGCTGTGCTCTGCCAAATCTGTGGGGATACCCGGCATATCGCTAGGCGTCCAAGCAAACACATCCTGATTCGAACGAATAAACTCCACAAGTGCTTTTTCCTGCTCATTGTCCAAGTTAGATCATATAGCAAATTGCTTAGAGGGATCATGTTCGACAAAGGCCACCATCTTGGTGTCCTGTGCTGCCTTGAATTTCGCTTTCCCATCCTCCGTATTCGGCCTTTTTAACGTTGTTCTATCATCCGGGTCTACTTGAGACCGATAATACTTGAGCTCCTCCTTTCTACATGCTTGTTCCGCCATTGCCGCGTCTCCTTCGTCACACTCAGCCGCTATATCCCGGCTCCCATGTATGGTGATGGTCTGCTTAGGACCCGGGATTTTTAGCTGTAGGTACACGTAACACGGCCTGGCCATGAACTTGGCGTAGGCCGGCCTCCCAAATAGCGCGTGATAAGGGCTGCACAATTTTACCACTTCGAACGTGAGCCACTCCACCCGGAAATTATCCTTTGATTCTCCAAAAGCAACTTCCAAGGTAATCTTTCCTTCAGGGCACGCCGAGTGACCTGGCACGATCCCGTGAAAAACTGTTGAACTTTTCTGCAGCTGAGACTCTTTGAGACCCATACGTAAGAAAGTTTCCCAATATAGGATGTTGATGCTGCTTCCGCCGTCCATTAAGACCTTTTTCAGCTCATAACCATTAACCTGTGGCGCAACCACCAACGCAAGGACTCCCGGGTGTTCTATCCTTTCCGGGTGATCTCTTCTGCTCCATGTTACATCTTGCTCCGACCACCTCAGGTATCTTGGGACAGCCGAGGAGACCGAGTTTACTGACTTTTTTAGTATCTTTCTATCCTTGTTAGAAGTTCCTGTAGTGTGAACGTGGTATTGGCCCAATTGCTTGGGGTTGGCTTGGAAACCTCCAGCTCCTTCCTGGTTATTACCCGGATTTCCAACCCCCGGGTTGCCTTCTGGGGGTGGGCCGTTGCCCGGGTTTCCACCCGGACCCGGTCCTCCTCCCCAGACTGCACCTCGCATAGCCTTGTTTACTTCCTCGTTCTTCCACCTCTGCAAATCCACACACTGCTCCAATGAGTGGTTAGCCGGCCTTCCGTTCCTGCTGTGTTTCGGGCACGCCATTCTGAAGATATCCCAGTTGTTACCCGGCCTTGGTGGCCCTTGATAGTTTCCTCCGTTATGATTTCCTGCGTTGAAATTTCCTTCTGCTCTGGGCCTCGAAGACCCGGCTTCTGTGCTGGCGACGAACTCGGAATTCCCCTCGAACGGGCGCTTGTTCTGGTTGTTCCCATTGTTACCTCCATGGTTACCCGGCGTAGATCCATTGCCGGTTCTTCCATTATTACCCGTATTTGCTTTTTCTTTCTTGTCATCAACATCCTCTTCCGTGGTATCCGTAGCAGCATGTTTGTTGCACGCATCCATTAGCTCTCCTATCGTAACCTCTGAAGCATTCCGACTGGATTTCATGCGAGTTAACTTCTGCACTAAAGGCGTATACTTGCATGTCTTGGCCATAGCTTGCAACGCGTCCTTTGGCTGAATATCTGTAGATGAATGCAATATCTCCATAACCCGGCGCACCCAGTTGCGTGCCGACTCTCCCTTCTTTTGCACACACCGTTCTAGATCGTCGATAGTAAACAACTTCCTGCATGTTCCGTGAAAGTGCTTGATAAACGCAGTTTTCAATTCACTCCATGATTTAATAGATCCTTCAGGTAAATTGTTGAACCACAACTTTGCTGCTCCTTCTGACATCATTAAGTACATGAACTTGGCTTGAAGATTTTCAGATGCGTTGCGAATCGACATAGCCATCTCATAACTGCTCAACCATGTTTCTGGATCCATAGTTGGCTCATAATTCACCAATTTGCCTGGTTCTTTGAACTTGTCCGGGTAAGGCTCGGCTCTGATGTTATCCGACAGACACTTAGGCCCAGCGAGGTTAATCAGTACCGGCCTCGCTCGGGAAACGTATGATCCGGCAACGGGTGCGGCGGGGGGTGCAATCGCTACTGGCCCTCGTACTGCAGACCCGGCCGCTGCGCGCCTCGCTCGAGAACTATCTACGATAGCTTGTGCGGCTGATACCGCGGGTGTTGCCGGTCTACGGGGAGGAGGCGACATTTGCTGCTGCTCTGCCCTCCGTCGTGCTGAACTTGTCTGGATATTGCCGGTATTCCCGTTATGCCGGCTGATATACGGTGTTCCATGCATTCCGCTCCTGTTATCCGGGTAACGGACTTGTTGAGCTACTGCCGTGCGCAGCAAATCTATCACCCACCGGGTCTCCTCCGCATGGGGGGGCTCTCTTACGGGGATTCGATCCAACGCCAGCGTCGCTGCATATACATTATCCATGGGGTTGTTGAAGTGACCCGGTGGCGTATGAAATTGTGATGGTGGTGGTGGTGGTGCTGTATTGCCAATAGCAGCCCCAGTCTGCAATGTGGGTAACCCGGCCTGCACGTTTGCCGGCTATCCTCCTCCGGTCGCGGGCTGATGCACAATTTCCTGATTCACAGCCGGAATTGGCTGATCCTGGGCTGTGATGAATAGCGCGTTCGGGTTTATAACTCCGCCTGTTGCCGGTAATCTTGTCTGATATCTTTGATGCATTCTAGTCGACTCAACCCGGAGCTGGTTCTCCAAAGCTTCCAGCTCACGTTGGCACGTGGCTACCCCTTGTTTCTCTGCTTCCACATCTCTTCTTTGTTGCTCCAGCGCGCGGCGTGCTACCTCCAGGTCCCTGGCACGCGCCGCGGCGTTTTCCGGGGTTATCACAGTAGCTAACATTGTTGGGTCCAAGACCATATTGTTGCTGAACAGGGCCGGGTGTTGTGGATTTGAAGGACCCGCTCCTGGCGTCCTGTTCGCCAGGAACCCAAACATGTTTGCCTGTAACTCGCTATCCGCCGCTCGGCTGGTGACTGAAGCCGACTCTCCGTCAACCCGGGTCAGAACCGGATTTCCGTCAGCCGAATTTTGCTGTTGGGCCAGCGCTCGCGCCGCTCCGACCGCGGCCGTAGTCACGTCCCCTTGATTGAGATTGGTTGCAGGGGCCGTGTAGACCGCGACCTGGCGCGCGATGCCTGGTGAAGATTCGTATTCCTCCTCATCGCAGCTATCTTCCTCGTACCGGTCCTCCAGCAGGTGCAAGATAGACTCGGTATCATCTTCTCTCATGACCCGGCCACGCGGGGTCCATGCCGGCTCCTCCGGCTGTTCCCTCTTCGTGGTGGGCTCTTCTATCGGATCTACCGTCCCGACCGATTCTTCTCCATCCGACTGAACGCAGGTTGCTTCTCCTGACACAGAATCATATCCAAAATCATCAGGAATTGAACCGGACGTACGTACCATGCCGATGAAGACGTTGACCCGGCCGATTGTAACGACAGATCCGGATTCGAGCAGATCCGACTCTGGCCCCCAGCCAAAATCGTCCACTATCTTCTCTCCTTCGGGGTTGGTGTAGATCTCGCCGATGACGAGGTTCTTCATGTTCTCCCGAGCTTCTCCCGTGATGTAAACACCCTTGGACGCAGGCCCCACGGTGGGCGCAAACTGTCGTGGGATAATCACGGCAGACGTTTCCGGGGGTAACTTATCTTGGGGCAATTCGACTCTGGTGTTTGGGAGAGGGTTTAGCTCAAGGGAAACCATGGTGATATGCGATATGGTAGCCGGCAATCGAGTCGCCGAGTCTCCGATCTGAATATATTATCTCAACTCTCGTGTTACAAAGGATACTCGAATATCTTGTGTTCGTGTGATTGATGTCTAATCTAACCCTAGGGGCCAGCTTATATAATATCCGGACCCCCTGGCTTACTATCCAAGGCATACCCGGAGTCCTACCCGGACACTACTTACAAACCCTAAGTTTCCTTATCGGAACCCACAATCCGGGTTACGAGGCCTGCACTCTTGGGCCTTCTAGAAACTCCTTTTCCCTAAGCCGGGTCTTGCGCAGCGCCCTTTGGGCCGAGTTACACCTTGGCGTTAGCCTACCGGGTTATCATCCCTCCATCAGGATTGTTGAAGCCTTTCCATGGGGAGCCACCGGCGGCCACACCCGCGCTTCCTCAGACCTCCGACGGGCGCCTTCTTCCGAGCCCGGCGAAGGTGTTGCAGGCCCAGCTACGTCGCGGAGTGTGGTACTTGTTGATTCAGTGGGAGGGCCTCCCGGAGGACGAAGCCACTTGGGAGCCGCGTGACGAGTTCAGCCAGCACTACCCCGACTACCAGCTCGAGGACGAGCTGTTTGCGCAGGTGGGGAGAGATGTTATGACGAGGGTTACTTATACCCGGAGGAGGCCCACTAGGCAGGATTAGTTAGGGGCTTAGCCCACCAGTTATCGTATTTTCATTAGCATCTTCATTATATAAACAGTTGTAAGGACTCCGTTGGAAATCAAGCAATAAGAATATATTTGTTGCCCGGCTCCCAGAGGAGCCGGAACCCTAAACACTAGCCATCTCTCTCCTTGCGCCGCCTTCTCCCTCGAGCACGGCGGCGCCCAGCCTTCACCGGCAGCGAGTTCGCCCGCACACAACACCCTCCTTTCCCTACAACCTTCGCCCTAGACCCGGTAGAACCCTAGCACCTACCAATTACCAACACCAGTATTGTAGGAAAAAACGACCGAACAACTTGATCAATGTTGCTAGGCCGATAGTACGGATCACCTAGCATCCGGGACAAATATTACGAGGATAATCCTCCTCGCGGCAACCATGAGAAAATATGCAAAACCGATCCGGCGAAACAAGATCTGAAGAACCATACCTAGACAAACTAAATCTTCCAACACCACCATTGCCGTCGAGAAATAGATCTCGCCGTCGAACAACGGGTAAAAGATCACTTATTACTTATTACAGATGATGCCATCTTCATTGATGAAACGAAGAAGACGGCTAACAAAATGGCTAAACTAATATGTTGAAAAATCTACTTTTAAACTCAACCCATAGATGAGGTTCCTGGCCTCTCCCGACGCCGAAAGAGAGGGGAACCAACTGGAGGAGGGAGAACCGGTGGGGGCGGCGACTTTTTTCCCTGGCGGTATGTTCTTAATTGGCATCCGGTGCTTTGGCGAATTCAGTCGCTATCCCGTGCGAGCAGTCCTGCCACCGTGATTCATACGGCACCAGACGACTGTGGAGTGTGGACACCAGCAGCACAGCGACACCGTCCACGTCCTGGTTTCGGCTGTTTCACCCGGTTTGCATTGGCTTCCCGTATTAGGAAGCAGCCTATTTTTGTGGCGGACTATGTACGTCAACCAGAGTTTCTTTCTCCTCAAGAAAAAAAAATCATTGGGCTATGGCTCTCCATGCCCAACCTATATTCGCTTATTATCCCATTCATACAGCCTTCCAAGATCTTCAGCAGCATAACAGGAGATGGGAAATTCAAAACCATGAACATTTTTTATCTGAAAAGCAAAGGGACTACTGCTTTAAAAAATCATCATTTCTCCTTATTTGGGAGCAAAGCAATTGCATCCGTTGACGATACAACGCCCTAGTTCAGATTCACCATCCAGTGCCGCAAAATTTGATTAGCAAAACTTTCACCTACACAATCTGTACATGCCAACACAACCACTGAAAAATGACCTAGAGCTAGAGCCTATAAACAAACACACGAGTCAAAAATTTCCCATCTGCATCCCCCAGAACGGAATCCTTTGTGTACATCCATGTTCAGTCACCCAGCATCAAGAAAACTGATCACGGGCTCCAATCAGCATAGGATCTGCGTCAGTCTGCGCCGTGCTGATGTGCCTTCATTTGATCCCAGCCGCCACTACAGCAGGCGGAGCCGAACCCCATCATAGAAAAGCCAAGGTCAGGCTTCGCCTCGGCCCAGCATTTCAGCATGCCATGTTCTTCCAGGCTGTAGCCTTTGCACACGGATGTCTACAACCTCAGTATGGTCCGGAGCGTATCACAAAGGTTCTGTATCGTCTGCTGCTCTTCTGTCGCTTGTGAATCTTGCAGAGGCATGTCCTCATAGCACCTACAGTAACAAAATGGGCATGCTCATTAGGTAGAATCATTACCAAAATGAAAGCTCCAACAAAACAGATCAGATCGAACTACTCACGTCTTA
Organism: Alopecurus myosuroides; assembly: GCA_028641055.1. Classification (NCBI taxonomy): domain Eukaryota; kingdom Viridiplantae; phylum Streptophyta; class Magnoliopsida; order Poales; family Poaceae; genus Alopecurus; species Alopecurus myosuroides. The sequence goes on from CM054057.1 coordinate 165,970,883, forward strand.
TGATAAGCAAGAGCTTGGGCAAGATTCATCAGTGTAGGGCTTGTCGTCAATCTATGGTGCACGCCAGGCGGAAGAGGAACCTGATGCAACAAACTCCAGTGTCAGACACACATCTGGGCATGAGAGAAATAGCATCGCTTTGCAGCTGACAAGGAAAACAGCCTACAACATACTTCATTTTGCCCTTTGCGCCCTTTCTTTGCCTGCCCATCGCCACTGAATAGCTCCCTAACTCCCTCCAAGGCGTCAGTTGTACTTGAACCAGCCGGGCCATTGCCTGCTACACTATCGATACTAGAGCTAGAGGTGAAATGTCAATCGCCTTAAGGAATGGGATAGGTACGGTGTTTCCGGCAGCATAAATTGACCAGAGCTACAACAAGAAAAAAATATAACAATTTAGGAATGGGATGAAATGGGGACGCATGCAATTGTAACAATAAATCTTAATTACTTCAGTCATATAGAAAAAAAGTTGAGGTCTGACCAAAAAGCATATACCTTATCCTGAACCGAAAATGCTTTACGGCTTGGGCTGCTATTTAATTTGGTCAGAGTGCTGGCAACACCTTGTGATACAGAGCTAATTTGATTATCATGGCGCAGCATAGTCCCTTCTGCACCCTTGTGCTGTTTAACGGTTCCAGTTGAAGGTGGCATTACTTTTGGTTCTTGGATATCAGGGGGTCCATCTAAATCCCTCTCTTTACTGTTATCACTATCAGCAGCATTCTCCGCCCTATCAAAATAGCATAGATGAACTTTTTTTTGTTTTGCTTTTCAAGACTGGAAACTCACATGGGAAAAGAAATTCTGTTTCTCGTACCAAAATTTTGAAATAAGCTCAGCCCTCTTTGGATCATGTGTGAACGAGTTGATGCTACCAAGGCCTGGTATAAACTCTGTTCTTGGGAAAATAGATGATTCGGCCACTTCATCACCATCTTCAGGATGAACTATCATTGTACCAAAATCACCTGTAAGCAGAAAAAATAAATGCTGCTTTCAGGTGCATAGCACAAGGCTACAAAAACACTAAGCTGCAACGCTTTGAAGCATCCCATCTGAGAAATAACAAGACCCTCCTCACGAAAAGCATTATAAGAAGCTATCTCAATCCTAGTTACATGAAATGAGACTAGCAGGTCACTAGAGCTGGTATTTGCTTAGAGTGTGTCATGTTCAGCTTACGTATGCTACAGAAACTAATAAAATCCAAGCTTACACATTACATGTAAGACTCATGATTCATGAATATCATGTATCAGGTTAGTTATTTATCATTAGTAACCCTAGTGGGAGAACAGAATCAATGAAGAAACTCAAGAAAGACTACATGATGGGGAAGTGCCAGGATAATCGCAAATCTGGATTCTGTGTGAAATGAATGTTATAAATGGGGAACATGATCATGATGCAGACTTGTATAGTTACCATTACCTGCCCAACCATCATTATTTGTTTCATGATTTGACTGGGAGTTTATCAGAACAGTTTCCCCATAATCTTCATTAATTCGAACAGTTGCATCATACATTTCCTGTAAGATACCAAAGTCAGAAAGCATAATGACCAAACTAATGTACATGCACATAATTAATAGAAGAGATTGCTGTACATTTTCAGGGTCAGACGGCTGGTTTAGCGCAAGTGTGTCTCTGATCTGCTTTGCTTCATTGATCTTTGCCAACATTTTTGAAGCTCCAGTGTTGCACTTCTCAATAAATTTGTGCTGCGCGAAAAAAATGAGAACAACACAAGTAAATATAGGAATAGAAGATCGTGAAAATACATCACAAAGTTATGCATGGGCACTAATAAGTACCTTCAGCATCTCAATGGCAGCAGGGCGGAGTCTTGCATCTTTTGTTAGGCACTTGGCAATAAAATCATGGAAAAGAAGAGACCTGAAGTGTAGGATCCAAAAGTTAGACCAATTGATGTTTAAAACTCAAATGCTTCATTGAATTAAGCTCTGCCGCTTGACTAAATAAAACAACTTCATAGATCAGTATTAGCAGGAAGTGGTGGCTTGGCAAGCAATAAGCCAAATTACAGAAAATAGCTACATGACTCCCCCTTTTAGAATAGATCGATATTTTCATCATGCTCTAAGCAGTTCACTATCTGAAATATGTTACTTTGTGTTTGAAAACCCATGAAAGCTTAAAAGTTCAGTCTAAAATATGATACCTTTCCAAATTAGAAGTGTGAGGATCTGATAGAGAATAAATTAACAAAAAAAAGTAAAAGAACAAGGTTACTACTATTAAGTGAATTGTGCCTTGTTTGTATGAACTAGGTTTTGAAACCAGGTAATGCACAAGTAGCCGGTAAAATGCATGTCGACTTATAGCCAGTTTATTACAAACTGTGTCCTAGGTTGCCAAGTGCCGACAGCTACGCCTCATCCAGGGACTAGCCAAACTAGGCAGGAAGTAGAAAAGGTTGACAAACTTAAAGTTCTGCACTATCTTAACATCTTCCCAATAAACATCAAGTATTTTGTTTCCAACAAAAGTAATATGAATCTCGGATGACATCCTTGGAATTTCTTTTCAGATAGAAGAAAACCTGGGCCTGAAGCCCTATGTCTGAGGTTTTAAACAATTTGATTTTTAAAAATTGAGGTCCAATTAAGTTTTCCATTACCCAGAGAAGTCAAAAGGTCGTACAGTGTATATTAACCACTCACCACTTCTCCTTATCCTCCAGCATTGGTGCAGGTTCACTAGATATCATGAAGATAACCTGAAGGGGGAAGATAGCACTTTTAGCTAATGTATCAAGCCGAGTGAGGATGACATAAATACACATCAAAAGAAAAGGCAGCTGACTAAACAGAGTAGAGAAGCAACACGCCAGGACTGGAAGGCAGTTTAAAAAATATATACACATTAGTGGCCCTACTGTACACTAGGTCAAGGGACAAAAATAATGCACAAAAGCGTGATTGACGAAAAGATATTTGAAAAGAACTGCTAGGAAAAAACCCAGTTCAGAAACCAAGAACGGATTGAAACGTTAAGGGATTGTATCAAAGATAAAGAAGCTTCTGTTCAGCTATATCCGCCCAACTAAATATACTAAAAGGAATCGAGAAGCCATGCACTTACTCTCATTGGATGCACAGTGGATCTCGGTGGCATGCCCTAAAGTCAGAGACACCAAATTGAAATGTTAACTGATAGATCTATAAAAAAAAAGGGAATAAAAGAAAAACTCTATAGTTATAGGAAGAAGCAAAGAAATTCTACCTCTGCCATCTCAATTGCAGACACACCAAGTGCCCAAACATCTACCTGGAAAAAGATAACACGAAGAAATTGTTAAATTTGAAGTCTTTGCTATGGTATATCAGGATGATAAATTGCACAAAAAAATCCAACTCTCAGATGTTTTCTCAATGCTACAACATAGTATCTTTTGTAGTAGTATTAGGTCACAAGTTCGTCACGTCAGGAACTATCAAGAAAAGAAAAGGAAAAAAAAGACTTGCATGATTGGGCAGGAGTTCTCCAGCTTTACAAATACAGAATCTGGATGATAACTACTCCTCCATCCCATAATACTGCCCCCGTCTCATATTAATCGTCTTAAAGTTGGACAAAAGTAGATGTATCTAACACTAAATATTCCTAGATACATCCATTTTTGTCCAACTTTGAGACAACTAATATGAGACGGAGGGAGTATAAGATGTTAATACAACCAATATAAGAGTATATTGGCTGTAATAACATCTTATACTCTGGGACGGAGGGAGTACCTTCTTCTATGCCAACAGAGATACATGTTTAGCTTTCATGTCAAATATTTTCCTATTCACTAACAATTTTGCAGAATATATTTTCCAGCTCCTACATCTCAGTGTAAATCCATAAATATTGCTTCAATCTAGCACTGTTAGTTTAGTTTTATACATAGATGTGCTTAGTGCTTACTGCACCATTTTATATTGCTTTGATACAGAAGAGGGAGGAGGGAGAGAGATAGAATATGTAACCTTCCCATCATAACGACTTTCTTGAATGACCTCTGGTGCCATCCAGTGAGGAGTACCAATAAACTGAAAGACATAAACATGAAGCGCCAGATTATGGAAGTTAGCATGAGTGCCACTACAAACTAGTTTTCGGGAAAAAATGAGTTTTTGTTTGGAAAATGGCACTTCAGACTGTTTATTGGTAGAACGGTGTTATCTCGCCATCAACTTGGACACTTTCTTCCGTTGTTTTTTATGTGAAACAGATTAGTATGTTAACAACAGTGACATGCAAGCTGGCGTATGCCAGGGTGGGCAGTACCGAACAGAAAGATCTTATACTTTTCCAACACAAACTTATGGTCCCTATCAAATTACCACATTAGTACTAGATAACTATGCAAATATGGGAGTTCGTATGGTCAACTATGATGAATGACTTTTTATCTGTCACTTACTCTCGTTTTTGTTGCAACAATTAATTCATGAAGTTTATATGATATAGCAAAAACAAACATGTTTGGAAAGAATACCGTGTTGCGCTTTGACATGGTTCTCGTCAGCTGGGCAGCTACACCAAAATCGCCTGTTCAAAACATCATTGTGTTGAGATACCAAGCCGAATTCACAAGCAAGGGCATATACAAATAATTACTAGTAAGTGAAACTACAGCATAGCAGATGACAACTGTACTTACCCAACTTCACCTCGCCTTGCTCAGTCAGTAAAATGTTGCCACCCTTAATATCTCTATGAACTTTGAAAATTGTGTGCAAGTAAGCAAGACCCTACAGCAAAAAATATGCAAGTAAAAGTAAAACATCTGACAGTGACCATAACAGGGAAGCCCATGTTTTCTCTGAGTCCAGGCTAACTGTACCATGTGTTCTAGCCTAATACAGTTTTCAAAAGAACTAGTGATGCTAACATATAATGAAATATAAGTAGCAATTTAAGACCCTGTGCATTTTTGTCAGAAGAATAAATAAACCTTTAGTGCTTCTCGACATATATAAGCTATTTGTGGTTCGTCAAGAGGCTCGTCTGTAACGCCTATCAAGTCAGCAACGCTTCCACCACCACAGTATTCCATAACTATCTGCATGTAGAAACTCACATCAGTTGCAGTTTAATGAGTTGACAAGTAGGCACATGCTGCTAAGTTAAAATAGCAGCTATTATGCAACATTAATAAGAATTTATATATATTTTTGTCAGGTTATTGGAGTGTACCCAAAGGTAATCTTCTCCTTGATAACTTCCAAAGTAGCGGACAACATTTGGATGACTGCATTGCTGTAGCATCTCGATTTCTCCCCGTATATCTTCATATCCTTCTTCCTGATAAAAAACCATGAAGCTTCGAAGTTTAGACAAATGCAAAGCCCAGAAAACAGCCCTTTCATTTTTGAGTACGTAAAATTTCAAGGGAGCGACTAGGGGACAATACTCCCTGGTATTTTATTTTTTTTGGTTCTGTTTCTTTTTAGCAGGCTCTTCAGTTTTTGTTTTAATGCTTTTTACTTGAAGGCATACATCTGGCATAGCGGCTGCTATCGGCTGTACCTCGTCACCTGCAGGAATTATTGTGTATTGTATTTTAATACACATAATGAAAGGGGACCTAGGAAGGGCGGGCCGGATTTAGGGTTTAATATACATAATGAAAGGGGACATAGGAAGCGCAGGCCTGGCGCAGGGGTAGAGTATCTCCACTTGTGTCCTGCAGGTCCTGGGTTCGAATCAGCCTCTTTGCAAAAAAAAGCAACGGAAAGACCGCATAGAAATTTCCTTCCCCAGACCCCGCAATGGGTGGAGCTTTCAGCACTGCGTAACCCCTTTTTTAAAGGGGATATAGGTCGCACCAAATTATGCAGTACAAAAATCATGTACTCCCGCCGTCTCATATTAAGTGTCGTAAGAGTGGATAAAAATGGATGTATCTAGACATGTTTTAGCCTACATACATCCATTTTTGTCCAATTTTGCGACATTTAATATGAGATGGAGGGAGTACAAAAATATATCACCAGAGCGTTTCCAAAATCGTGCGCAGGGGTAGTGGGGGTCTAGTTTTGAAGACTTCAGTACGGGAAACACAACAGTGAAAAAATCCATAATTTCGATTATCCGTTCAGGAATTATTGTGTATGGTATTTTTGTTCAAGCTCGGTTCTTCACACCACAGGCAACATGGACATCAAATATGTAAGTGGGGCAGGACAGAGTTTATTTTAGTGGAGACGGGACAAAGTGGAAATATTGTCAAAGAGAAGACTTGAAAACTACGTGGTAAAAGTATTTGCATTGCTGCCATTCTCGGTAATCAATATTAACACGCATTCGACACACTTGTTGCCATGCTAATACCTGAGATTTTATTTTTATAAAACAAAAGAGCCAGACATAATATGTGGCATGAGCACAAACAAAAAATGTTGTCTCAATTAATGTCATGATTTAGTAAGAAGTCAAGACTAAAGATCTACCATCCGTTTTGGTAATGCCACAATTATTCTTTCTATCGTGGGATTGCCTAACACTAAATCTGAAATCGTTCGAAATTCTCAACTATGTTGAGCATCTTATTAAAAGTTTCAACTAGATGGATGAGGTGAAGCTCTGTTATGATATGGGTGTGTGAGAGAGGTGATGAAAGTCTAGGTTTTCCCCTCCTTTTCATACTCCCGTGTCATCTTCCGGCTTTCGTGAGAAGAGGTGTGACGTATATAGGAATATTTTGTACTCGTCTACAAAGAGGCTCAGGATTAGATAGCATATCTGATTTCATGCTTTTATTTCATATATGCTATAGATGAACACATGGTGATGTCATTTGCACATGCTCACTAATTAGTGTTAATGATTTTCGCGGCCTTAACAGAAATTTATCAAGAAAGAAACCGACCCCTTCTGTTAAGGAGATGATCTTGACAGCCACAAGCTCCTGTGTTCTGAGATCTCTTGCCTTGTATACCGCACCATATGAACCTTTCCCTGCATTCCGTAATTGAATAATTCGTTATGCAGACAACTAGAAATTAAGTGGAAGCATTCTGTACATGCAGAAACGGAAAATATTAATTTCATAACAAGAGGCGCACCGAGCTCATGGAGCAGCTCATACTTGGTTGAAGGATCCTCCCTGGCAATGCTGTCTGGGACGGAGCTCATCGATGCCTGCCGCCTTGATTGCTGCTGCTGCATCAGAAGTGACGGCTGCCGGTCCTCCTCCGCCTGCCCGGCCGGAGGACTCATGAATGAGGACCCAAACCCCACGCCTGCGCCGGAGACGGAGTCGCGTGGACTGGAGGCGCCGCTGGTGCGGTGAATGAAGGTGCCGGAGAAGGACTCGTGAGTTCCCGAGGAGCCACCGGGGTGGCGGATGAATGTCCCCGAGGCGGACTCGCGAGGGCTGGAGGAGCCACCCGGGTGGCGTATAAACGTGCCGGAGACGGACTCGCGGGGGCTGGAGGAGCCACCCGGGTGGCGTATGAATGTGCCGGAGACGGACTCGTGCGGGCTGGAGACGGCGCCGGAGCGGCCGGTGCCGTGCACGACGAAGGTGGAGTACGGGTCCTCCTCGGCGGCGCGGGGGCTGGAGCGACGCAGATCCAGGAACGGGGATCGGGAGGAGGCCGAGGTGGAGGCGGGGGCGCCGCGCTTGATGACGACGGTGGCGGAGAGCGAGGCGTCGTCGAGGTCCGAGGAGTAGGGGTCGTCGTCGTCGTCGAAGGACGCGCCGCCGAAGTCCTTGGGGAGGCGCTGGAGGAGCGGCGGCAGTGCGGAGGGGTCGTCGTCGTCATCATCCTCCGCGCGGGCGGCCCCACCCCCGCCGCGGGGGTCGTCGTCCTCGTCGTCGTGGACCACGACGGTGGAGTAGATGTCGGGCTTCCTGGAGCGCGACCACGGCGAGCGCGGGGAGAAGGCCATGGCGAGGTGGGGCGGAGGAGGTCGGGGAAGGTGGGTGCTCGTCGGGAATGGGGAAATTAGTTTAGTTGGAGCCAGTTCACTCGAATCTGGCAACATGGGCTGCGCTTGAATGGGTCACCACATTTAGGCCCACTTGTTTCATTTACAGGCAAAATATCAGACTGTATACTGTAATTCACAAGCAAACCAACAGATGGGAAAGAAAATACAGAAATAAACCAATCAATACGTGTAAAACATTGTTGCTCAAGTCTCAGAACCGTGCGCAAAATTTACTGCCAAGTTGGTTACGATGTAAATCTTCAGGTACATGTGCAACTACTGAGTTATAAGAGGAACTAATTCGTAAATCTTCAGCCATTCTACAACAAATCTTCTGATCTGGATGCTAGTTTGAACCTACGGCGTTTGCTTGCTTCCAGAATCTGACGGACCGATCGTTTCCGCACGTAACGAACACTGGCTCTACAGGAGAGTGCTCCAGCCACCTAGGGGCGCCAGTGTGGCCAGAGGGCAATCTTGCCACCTGTTCAGCAGTAAGTGCATCCCAGACGACGACCTGAAGACCAGGCAGTATTACAGTCAGGCACGTGCTTTCCGTTTTCCTTCTGAAATATGTACTAGTCTGAATTGAAATTTACCTCGTTGTTTTGTTCGTCGGTTGATATTACAAACTCCTGGCTTTCGTTGAAGACAGCCTAAGCAACAAAAGCAATGGTTATGGAGTTAGTGGTACAACTAGTTACAGGCTCAAGCTGCAATCTATTCCATTTGGGGACAGCCCACATTTCGAGCTAGCTAGCTGAAACTAGCAGCTTCCATTGTCAGAAGACGAGCGTGTGTAGCCAAATGCGTTGCATGTGAATCAGAATGAAAGAAAACGGAATCGTACAACTAACCTGGCATCTGAATTGGCCGTTAACAGCACCAGCATATTGCTTCACGAGTCTTCCGGTGCCAACTTCCCATAACTTTATAGAAGAATCCTTCCCACAGGATAGGATGTACCTGAAAGAAAGTATTTGACTTTTTAGGCTTCATAACAGATAGCCATGCTTTACATTCACAAACTTTTCCCAGATCCAGGAAAATTACTATATAACTCAAAAAGGGCAACTAAGTCCTTCAATTACCCGCAAAAAAAATTTAGTCTGGGTTCACTAAACCAGCTTCTTATCATCAGAGAAAAGCTTTGCATTACAATCACACTAGAGCGGCCGCGTGACACCTCAGGTATGTCCGTACCTGCCCAGTAACCACGGCACACCACTGATATCTACGTTTAGCCTAAAAGAGATGATGGTACGAAAACTGAGAATTGACCACTTGGGACCGATCCACTATTACTAGGCCTAAATCGGGTGAGTTTATTACAATTAGTTTCTCAACATATGGATGAAATATTATTAAGACTTCTCATCTCAGAGTAAACTAATACTAGAATACTATCGCAACAAAGACATTTTTGCACATATATCTTTGATCTCCAAAAGGATTTTTACACATGCTGCCACTTGCTAACCTCTCGTCTTTTGTGAAAATTGCACTGGTAGCTTCTGCAGATCCATGTGCTCCACTTATGGTACGGACACATTCAGCAGATACTCCATCCCAGATACGCAGAGAACCATCCTTAGAAGCACTCACATACAAGCTCCCAGTATCCGAGTAGCGCACCTGCAAACCACAAAGTATAGATGTAGGACAGTTACTTTGTACTTCTCATACAGATAATAATCAGTGCAGGATGAAGCTTGTGAAGCAGAAGCAAGAAATTACCTGGTTAATGGCAGCACTACAATCCTGTGGATTTGCCGCTAAATAGCATGTGAAAGTGTTCACGTCATAGAGATGAGCAATCGGGTGATCAGTCCCTGCAAATATTTCTACCAGTGTTAGCTAATTCCAAGGGCTACATATTCAATAGATTAACATGGCAATACCCTGAACTCGTACTAAACTAGTGGGTACTATTTGTCAAATATCAAATATGTACATGATTGCAGAGTCTGATTCTGGAACAAAACTCAAAACCCTTGAGTCCAGATGCTAAGTATTCTCGGTCACAAAAATTAAGACATGCTATATAATAATACCTACAATGTATTAGCAAGTTATAATTCCACAATCACTTTGAATATGGTGGTTCAAAATATGATGCACGTATCATGAAAATAAATATAATACTCCCTCCGTTCCACAATATAAGATGTTCTAGCATTTGCCCACATTCATATACACCTACATGTATGTAGACATGTATTAGTGTGTATGTTCACTCATTTGTGTCCACACCTAGTCATCATTATGAAATATGCAAAACGTCTTATATATTGGAACGGAGGGAGTAATACCTACTCTAAATAATTGTTTCCTTAAAATACATGACAAATGATAGTTGACTCTGAAGTCTAAACCAAGCAAATATCAGGATTGATAATCAGCGTATAACAGAAAGATTAGAGGTTACAGGTAAAATCCTAATTTACTGAAAGGATAACCATACCTGCTAAAATGTAGTCACCACAAGGATGAAAGCATACAGATCTAACATTATGAGTATCCTGCTCAAGTAAATATTGGGGGGAAAACTATTTAGAGCCAACGAACACGCCATTTAGAGAATATCTGGGCAGATTCAACATACAGTTAGTGCGCACTTTACTACCTGAATAACTCTGAATGCCTTCCTTGCAGCAGTTTTTGAGAAGTCAAAAAACCTGTCAGGCAAGATTCAAGTTCAAAGGGCATACGACTTAAGTGATATCACATGCTTATATGTAAACAGTTGAGCAATTGTGCTTAAACGTGTATGAACTCCTAAAACCGCATAGCAAACGACGAGGGTGGGAAGCAATGATAAGCATACTTTATTGTGTTATCTTTTGCTGCGGATATCAGTATTGGGCTAGTAGGATGAAAATCCAGGTCATTGATGGGCTGCAAGCAATCAAACATGTTACAAAGTGACTAGAATATATAAGAGGAACTATGACTCTTTAACTATGAGAATAACTGGATATTAAACCCATGACTTTGACCACTACAACCATGTGCTTTAACACTAAGTGGCCACATGGGTGCCCATAGGAAATTGAACATATTTATTTTGCTAATACAAAGCATTGTGGCAATTCAAGCAATTGAAGCTAAAAAAAAAGAGCTAAACTACTCCCTTCGTCTCAAAATAAGTGTCGTTGAAATGGCTTAAAATGGATGTATCTAGTACTACAATACATCTAGATACATCCATCTCAATGACACTTATTTTGAGACGGAGGGAGTACAAGGAATGATGCAAATGAACATGACAGGGTGATCAAATACATAGTAAAAGCTAAAAAAGTAATGGAATAGAGCACATAAACTAGTTACCAGTTACAAAATTCAATATCAGGTTGGAGCTAGATACAAGAAGTTGGGTATGCAACTATCAAACTATGAATGGGAGTCTTAACAGCAAGCTATACTATAAAGCAGGATGAGAAGAGCCTTAGCCATTAAGGACCTAAAGAGTAAAATACTCACCTGCATGTGATCGTAAAATGTTCGAACCCCAGGCCGGCCAGAGCCTTCTTTGGAATCCCCTAACATTGTCTGCTTGATTTTTGCAACCTGTAAGTGGATTTCCAATACTGAGCAAAAGCTGCAACTTAACAAAAGCACATCCCCCACTCAAAGATGTGATGATAATTCAGGATCACCTCAAAGAACTTAATCGATGTATCTCCACTTCCAGTTGCAAAAAATCTCCCATCAGGACTAAATTTTGCACATCGGGCGACATTCTACAGAATATAAGAGTAGGTCAATGGAAAAACTATCTATTGGCATTCCTAGCTAATTGGCCTATCAGACCACTATAAACAGAACCAATAAAATTACAGAGCTGCGTGAGTACCAAGATCCCGCTAAAGTTTTCCTAAAAACTTCTTGTCATTGCTTCTAGCATCCGTGTATAAGTAGCACCCGGATTTACACTTAGAAAATACTGTCGCCCAGTTAATTTTAGATTTAGTTCATGGGGCATTGAGCAAGGGAGAAGTAGAACTACGCGCACCTTGTGATCAGAGATGTGTCTGGTCTCATGCTTGGGGAAGCTCTTGGAAGGGCCTCTAACATTCTGCATACTGCACATAGCTTGCAATCAAAATCCATATACATGACCAGCAGGGAGCAGCGAGTACACACAGTTAACTTGGCAAATGCCGCAACAACGAACAACAGTGTTTACCTGAAATCCACGGCATTGGTGCGGAGTGGGCGCGCCAGCCCAACACCGCCAGCGCCAGCAGAGTCAAACGCGGCGGGAGCTCCACCTCCCCTCGCCGCTTCCTCCTGCTCGACCGCGAGACCCTGCGAACCAACCAACAGGGGCGGCGAAGGATTTAGGTTCAGGCCGCATAATAAGCCCTAAAGGAGAGGGGAGTACCTTGGCGACGAGGCGGAGGAGGTGGTTGGGGACGGCGGCGTCCGCGGAGACGGGAGTCATGGTGGCCGCCGCGACGGAGGCGGCGGCCTGCGTGAGGTTTTGGTCGCGGAGGTGCGCCACGATGAGGGCGTTCACCTGCCGCAGCAGCTTCGCCTCCTGCACCGCCGCGTCCATCTCGGCCCCGACTCCCGTCCCGTGCTGATTTCCCCGCCGATTTTGTTTCCCCGTGGGGGCGGCTACGCGAGCTGCAGACTGAAACTGGAGTGTGTAGCGGACTGAAGCACGGATTTCAACTACCAGCTCGTTTCGACTGCTTCACGCTTATAAATATGTAAATGTTCGTAACCAAATCAACACGTATAGTTCTCTCAAAAGTTTGAAGTTTTGTCAAATCTACTTTTTCCCGCACGTATGTTTGATCGTGTGTGATCATCAGTGTGTTAAGCTTCAGCATCCTTTCCTCCCGTGATGAATTAATCTTGATCTCAAAAACGGTTCTGCAAAGCTACTCGGCACCAGTAGATTCATATCACACCGAAAAATCGTAATGTGATTGCGTTTTTTTCTCCACCAACAGTTGTAGCAACCGAGTACACTAATAAAAAAAATACTCCTATGAGGCAGCTCCAAGAATTATACTAGTGAAGGCACAAAGCAACAACATACTGTATGACGCAATGCACAAAGAGAAACGAGCAAATGCGAAGCTTTGCTCCGTGTCATTCATTACAACCGGTCCCAATCAACCAGCCTCCCTTGAGTTTAAAAGAATGGAAATTGAATACACCTGATCTCTCAGTTTATATGTCCATTTAAGATTCTGCCTAATCCATATCTGTCACTAGAGGCAGATAATACGAGCCTCAAAATTTTCAAAATACCCTCCAGGGGCACCAGAGTTTGTAAGAACCACTGTCTAGCTATCAAGTCAGCAAGAAACAGAGCTTCAGATGGGTGTCACTGATATCCTCTTATACCATTGTTGCGTTTCAGCTACCAAAAACTTCCAGCATTGCAGGAGCCGCATCAGGAGGACTCTTCTTTAGCACACACGCGCTCTAGGTAAAAAGCAAGAGGTAAGTACAGTTAGGAATAGAGAAAAATGGAGTAGTTTGAGATCAGATCAGAATATTTTGAGGAACTAAAAACCCTCTAAAAAACGACAGCACTGGAAAAAGGAATATCATATGCATGTTTGGGTCTACAACTACAGACAAGCATTCTTTTATGAAATTGGCTTTTTACTGGAATGACAAACCATGGAAATGTATACAACAAATGGATCTCATTCATAGAAAACTGATTTGTTTTATGAAGATGAATGCACTAGTCATGGTCCCAAGAGATAGACCAGCTGCCAATCATATATGCGAATACACCTGCCACACAGGAGAGTGCGGCAAGCAACCAATCGGTCATATTGTGCTGTTATAAAACTTCAACGAGCTAGCTCTCATGTAAGGGAACGGCCTTACAGTAGGGGCAAAAAGGCATGTAAGCTCCACATATTCAGAATGTGTTCAAGTTGTTTATATTGCACAAGGAATTTTGATATAACATATAAGAGAGATGAATAAATTGATGACAAGTGACCACAATGACACCAGACACCTTAATCTAGATGAGAAATCCTCATGTATGCAATTAATCGCAGGAGTGTAGTATTTATTGTATGCCACTATGTATGCTTGCAAATAGCATTAGATGTGGTGAATTAAAAACAGAACATAACAGACTTGGAAAGGAGAGATGGCCATACTCAAGTATTCGTAGCACACTATCATTGATGTACCCCAAGCAGATGAGCTGAAAAACCTTGGACCTAACCCTCTGTAGAAACCTTTCCATCCCTCTTCAGCGATCAATCTTCTAACTACTTCACTGGCTTTTGGCTTGTTCTGGTTAACCTAGATGACAAAATAGAAAAATTAATAAAGCTTATTGAATGTAAGAGCTCAACTCAAAGGATGAACATCCTTTTTTTTATATGCAAAATATAGCATTTTCAGCACATCACTAAAAGAAAATGAGCATCTAATTTATGAATATAGGGAAGCCGAGGTTGAAAACTAAAAGCAAGAAGTATGGTTGTGAAAAACTTAAAGTTTAATAGTTGCATTGTCAATACAGATACAATATGTAAATAAGTAACGTTTTAAAAGCTGTGAAGTGTGTCATCATGCCATATCCTTGAAGAATTCGTAAGACATAAAATAGCCACATTTATGCTACTCACTATAAATAGAGAGGTTGTCAAAAAAAGCTTTCAGAAAGAAATTTTCCCTTTCAACCACATAATAACTAAAAGTGATCTAAATACCATAGCAGCTTGCCTTTCCAATGGCCATTTTTGGAATAGAGATATATATTGCCTAATAAAGACTGCATTTCTTAAGTCTAGCTCCTCTACCATGTTATTATTAGATATTATACCAAGATGAACATATTAAGATGGACATCACTATATTTCCTTGCATCAATAGATGTTCATGCTCCTATCCATACATAACAACTGTGAGCCAGGTTATCAACATCTTAGTGGAACCAACGTATAACTTATAAGCACTAGTTATAAAGGGCAGTCCTGACAAATAAACTTTGTCCATAACCAATAATAACCAGAAATATAAAACGTCACCTGCAGCCTGGTTTTGATTGTATCAAGGGGGGTTGAAACAAAAGAGGTCGCTGCACCAGCAATCACTCCCCCTGTAGCTTGAACACCGACTATTTTCAACTGGCTAGGAGTATCTTCTTTATCATTCAAACGGCCAAGGGCACTGCTTAGACAAGTAGAAGAACATTTCAAAGCTGGACATTTTGATTTACCAACACTAATTAAGAAAGAACTCCCCAGAACTACACTTATGTGCTGGCTCTTAAAATCACTAAGATCATACTATCATATGTCATTTCCATCAAGTTGTGCGACCACATTACTGATTAGTGTGTATCATCTTCAGCGAATTGCTTCAGGTTGGTCATAAAATTTTCTGAATGCCCAGTGCATGAGAAGTATATGTAGCCTAAATCACTTAAACCACACTTTTCATCAGAAGTCAATCATTGTGGTAACTGTTTCAACTTATAGAAATAAAGAGAAAATGTGATTTGGTTACCACGATAAATTAACCGTTTTAATGAAGCACACCAAAGCAACATCACTGTTTTCCAAAAATAGATGAATGTAAATAAAACTGTAGTTTGGGATTCTTGGACCAAGGTAGACATGGAAACAAGAAAGGAAAATGTGGATGTGTGATCAGAAGAGTCTGTCACATCAAAATGATCGGTTTCCAAAATGTTGTATGATTATACAGATTGAAATCGCCAATATATACATATATAGTTAGCTTTTTCTTCTTTGTTCAAGTTAACAAATCCATGAATTTAAACAGAGCAGCATGCAAATACTAAGAGAGAGAGAGAGATGGGTTAGTCAACTAGACCATCACTAACCTCCAAATTATACGCTGGCTGAATCCGTAGCTCGCCCACCATACAGCGCTAGACGGTGCATACGTCATAGCAGACAAGCCAAATCCTCTGTACAATCCCCTTGGCCCATCAGCCTTTATAATCTTCTGAACAACATCCAGTCCACCCTTGTATCTGGCATGCCCAGAATATCCTTGAACCATCAATTTCTGGCTAACCTGATAAAGGCCAATACAGCACATGGTAAACGAGTTACCTTCATAATAGCACAACTCTCTGCAGCAACGTGGAAACCGGAAAGAGCTAACAATAAGCATACCACATCGATAGGCACAAACACGGCCTGCGAGCACAGAGACGCCGTCAAACCACCAAGGCCATTAGCAAGGGCAGCCTCCGTCGACTCTGACAGCTTAAATGGCTCGACAAGCTTAAGTGAGGTGGCCTTCGTCTTCTCGAGCGCCGTGAGAAAGATAATCCTAGCCGGGATAGCGCCAGTGATGACCGTCCCGAAGCCCCGGTAGAGCCCTGGCACCCCATCCACCTTGAGGATGTTCCTGAAGGTGGACAGGGCGTTCCTCCTCATGGCCTCCCCGGAGGCGACCTGCATCCGGGTCTTCACCACGGAGACCGGGTACAGCGCAACAGTCACGCAGCTGAACAAGCCGGCTCCCACCACGTAGAACTTGGACATGTCGAGGCTGCAACATGTACACGCCGCAATTTGAGAACAATATATCAATCAAAATGCTAAAATAATCCGTAATCGACCACGGCTTTCTCAATCGCGCTCCACTAGGGGGTGATAACGGCCACGACAAATTCCTAAATCGCAAATTCTAATGCCGATTCCAGATAGAGCCCAGGGGCGAGGCGCAAAATCAGAACTAGGTACTCGGGGGCACAAGCAAGGGGGAAATTGCCGAGGTATAGCGGAAGGAAAGGGGACGGGGCGCTTACCTGTCCCAGTTGATCTCCGTCTGCTGGTGGAGGGAGGGGATCTTGGCCGCCCTAGTAGAGGTATCCATCGCCTCCCAATCCCGCGATCCCCAGGGTCGAGAACGCGGAGAGGGGTGCGGGCGGGCGGGGAGGCGGCGAGAATGGCTGCCTGGCGCGCTCGCTTGCCCGCCCTTCTCCTCTTCCGCTTCCGTGCTCTCCCTGCCAACAACTGCAGCTACTCTTCAGCGAGGAGAGGAGAAGAGCATGTGTTCCTTGCCTCCTCTGGTTCGGAGGCGTCAATGGCGTCTCGGTTGGGGGCTCCTCCTGGGTCGCGTCGCCGTTTTCTTTTCTTTCTTGAGCCCAAAGGAATACCGCGTGGGCGTTGTTGGGCTCCGTGCTCAAAGGCCGTTTGATTTGCTATTCTCTGGGAGATGATGTGCTACATGGTCGTTGCCACGATATACTCGTTTCCTTTTGGTCAGTAGAGTTACTTTTGGTGATTAAAAAGAAAAGTCGTTATTATCGCCCGTGGCGCTCGGAAACAACACGTCCTGGGCGCCTAAGAACTGGTGCACCCCGTCACTGCATGGCTACGCCGAGATGATACGCGTTCGTGTTGCGTGAGTTGTTTGATACCCTGCATCAGAGAATATGGTCAAAAGTGATACTGCGTTTGGTAAGTTGCAGACTCGATTTCTGGACGTGTATCAACGAGTGCACAGTGTTCGGTTCCGCTCTCTGATGCATTAACACCAAATCCACTCACCACTTTCAAATTGAGTGAGGTTACCAGCTCGGGTTTAGGCAAAGAATAAGAACAAGCATAGAAGCAATAGTAACAACAATAGTAAACACACTATGACAGCACAACTAATAGCATACTACGTAATTAACAGCCAGTGGTACACACCCCTGGCACAGAAGAACGGGTAGCATTAAGGAGTTTACTAGGTGAAATCCCTGCACTTGGTTAGTAGTTAAGGCAAGGGATACACACCCCTGGCACCAAAAACAGTAGGGGCATCCAATATATTGTCCGACAAGCATACATCAACAAGTTCAGGTCATCATCATTATCAGTACCGTTGGTGGACGTCGCAGAAGAAGACATGTCGGGTGGAGTTCGCCTACTTGCACACCAAGACCTTGAAGCCCACTCCGTCGAACCCCAGGAACATGAGATCGCCCAGCCCAAGATTGATACTCCGAGCGAACTCCTCCCAACCCTGGAAGATGACGAGGTGCCCATCGAACCACAGCAGTTGCACGTAGAACGGGCAACAAGTGGTGGTGCGAATGCAGAGCTTTGGCTCCTTCTCACCCTTCTTATGCTTCTTCAACTTGAATTGCTCGACGAGGAGGGGGATGATCGCCTTCGGGATGATAAACGCCTTGAACTCCAGCTCGGTGACCTCCAAACTGAAGCGCTTCGGCACCGGCTCAAATTCCTCCTTTCCAACCCGCGGTTTAAGCCCTGATGTAGCTTGCTTCTTGGCCTTATGGATCTACTTCTCCTTCATCGCTAAGGCCAACTCCAGGAGGAGAGGCTTGGTGCTCTTGTAGACTCGTTGTGCCACACCATGTCTTCCATCCCATCGCCCTGGAGCTAGCACAGCTCCTCCCAGGTTTGTCAAAATTGAAACTGTCAAGGTCATGATCCAACACAAAATTATGAGCACTACCCCTCTCCAACAGAACACTCTGAGCACTACCATGATCCAACACAACACTATGAGCACTACCATGATCTAATAGAACACTATGAGAACTACCATGATCCAACACAACACTATGATCACTACCATGATCCAACACAACACTATGAACACTACATTGACAATCATGAGCAGTATGATGATCCAACAGAACACTATAAGCACTACCATCGTGAATTGAATATCCAATACAACACATATAACACTATGATCACAGCCACACATACAACACTATGAGCACTACCACTATGAGAATTTCATCATTACAACAAGACAATTAGCATTTCAGCAATACAACACTATGAGCACTACCACTATGAGACATTGGGGATTCGGCATGGCCCCAATTATGCATAGCCCAATTGGGGAGGTTGAGCATTTGAGCAATGTTGAGTTGAGAATTTCCCAATTGAGCAATGCCCAATTCAGCATTACTAGATCTACGTGGTAGCTAACGTGGGTTTGCCTCCCGAGTCTCCCTAACCGGCCTATCCGGTCTAAGCTAGGCGTAAATGCCCATCATGAGAAGCCCCTGACCTTCCAGAAGGCCCAACTACGGCCCACCCACAAGACTTGCGGATCAAGGACGGGAGGAACAACCGACTAGGGTTAGGGTTTGTAAACCTACCCGGGTAAGGATTCGAGACCCATCCTCCTATAAAAAGGCTGGAAGAACCACTCGGGGAGGGTATTCAATCATTGTTACCACCATAGATGTTGCCTCTCCCGAGATCCAATCTCTCTATTAGGGTGCCCGCCATTGTAATCACACATCAATACAATCCAGACAAGCAGGAGTAAGGGTTTCACCTCCTCGAGGGCCCCGAACCTGGGTAAATTGTGCCCCCTGTTAACCGTCAAGTCTACCAGCGCCTACTAGTTTCCTATTCTCGAACTCCCATCATGCCATCCGGGGGATTTTTCGATATGGGTAACTGACAGTATCAAACACTATCTACTAGTTCGTACGGTACTATCAAATATTTAGGGGTATGTACCATGGATTTGAAGGCCGAAGGAGGCGAAGGAGCAGGCGACCTAGAGGGGCCAAATTCATCGGGCGCCGGAGACCTTGAAGATCCAGCGACGACCGCTGCATATCCCGGCAGTGATACGCATCCACCGTCGAAGGGAGCAACAGCACGGGGCCGAATCCCAGCGGGTGCGATAGCGGCGGGGTAGGGTTACGTGCCGGTGCAACTGCGCGGCCGGATGCCATGAGCTCAATGACCTGACAGCGCTCCGCCGTTGCCGCCTCCCTCCTTCGTGCGTCCATCGCGTCCGCGGAAGGTCGATGGGAGATGGGGGATGCCCAATTCAGATGGGGGAGTTTGGCGACGTCGATTTGCGCCGTCGCGCTCCTCTTCTACGCCATTTCATATTCCACGATGGCGCGCGTGGTCGCCGCCGAGGCCCGGTGGCCATAGTTCTTCATGCACGGGTCGTGGCCCGGTAGTGGTGGTGGAGGAGGAGCAGCGACGAACATGGCGGAGGAGGGTTTTCTCCCGGGGCGATGAGAACGAAGAGACGATGGGACGTGTGAGACGAGTGGGCGGTGACAACAGCGGAGAGAGAGAGAGTGGGGGGGGAGTTATTCGCGTCTCCCGCGCTTCTCCACGCGTGCAACCGCTGGGAAGGAAACGCGCACGCAGCGCTCGCCTCAGCCTGGCTCCGCGGAAACGACTGAATCGGCCGTTCCTAGCGGGCCTGGCCCGGAGGTGCTTTGAGGTTCGTGTGGGCCATATTTTCGCCCGCGCAACCAAACGGGTGGTCGGCCTTGCACCGTCAGGACCTGGCCTGGCGGGCTGCAGGCTACCAAATGCGCCCCTAGCCGCTCCGTGGCGACATGGCCATCTCTAGAAATCGGGAGCCCCGGTGCGAATTGCAAAACGGGGCCCTAATTTTTAGATTTCATAAAACCGGCTGAAGAAAGAATTTGTTCACTTTATTATATAACTTGAGAACATACCATTTCATATATTATTTAGAAATACATATAATATTGTCGGAGAGGGCCGATCTGTCCAAGACAGGGTGGCTTCTAGAGGTTCGAACACTGGGGGCTAACCACGTTCTGACGCACCTCGAGAGGCTTCGAGAGGGGAGCACTCGAAGGAAAAACTATGGAGACACGAAGAGTTTATCTAGGTTCAGGCCACCGTGATGGTGTAAAACTCTACTCCTGCTTGTCTAATGGATTGCACTGCGGTGTGTACGGTACAGGTGCGAGCTCGAGCTCGGGACAGACTACTGGGGCTCTCCTAGGGATCTGGCTACTAATCTGTTTGTTCGTCCCTTTCTACGGAGGCGGGAGAGCCCTTCTTATACCGAAACTTGGCCTTCTTTCCTGCTCATTGAGCAGGAAAGGGCTACCACAAGGTGCCAAAGAGTACACAGCGGCGCCCTATAGCGCCAGCTGTCGCTAGTCATCGAGGACAGTGCCACCGTCCATGGCAAAGAGGTGGGGGCTCCGATGACGCTCCCTCCATCTTGTAGTGGTAGACCGGTCTCATTGCACCAAAGAGGAAAGCCTCGGATAAGCCTTAGGCACGCGCAAAGATGTTCCACGCTTTATACACGAGAATGACAATTGTTGCCAAAGTCGCTATGTCACCATGCGGTGCCTTCGTCACTCGCGTAGAGGCTTGGGCGTCATCTCCACATGGGTTATCTCCCAACGGGCGGAGGTCATTCATAAGAGGAGCGTGGATGAAGCAGGACTCCTCTCCGACGATGAGCAGTGATACCGGCGAGGATGGCTCCTCTGAAAGCAAAGTATGGGCACCTAGAGGGGGGGTGAATAGGTGCTACGACCAATTTTAATTTTTCTTAAAGTTTAGGCTTGACAAGAAGGTAAATTCTCTAGATAATGCAACTAGTGGTGAATTTACCTATATGACAAGACGAGCAATTAATGCAACAAGTACAAGTAAGTAAAGGGAGGGAGGAACGAGGTAACCAATGGAAGCACACGGAGACACGATGTATTTCCGAGTTCCTCCTTTTTAGGGGAGTACGTCTCGTTGGAGGGGTGTGAGTTCGCCACAAAGGCCTACTCAACGCCACTAAGGCTTCACCCTATTCTCCGATGAACTTCGCCACAAAGGCCTATTTCACCTTCCACTATAGAACCCCTTTGAGGCGGGGATCAAATCCTTTACAAACAACTTGGGGCACACACCCACAACTTAATTGGGGGCTCCCAACTCTTCTTGAATCACCAACAAGAAACAAGATGCCTAGATTCTCCACAAGAGGAAACCCTAGGCAAGATCCCTCAAGCTAGAGAGGGGGAAATGAAGAACGGCTCGGTGAAGATGTAGATCGGGGCCTTCTCCTTCAATCCTCCAAAGATCTTCAAGATTGGGTGGAGGTATTGGGAGTTATGAGGGATTTGGTGAGTTCTTAAATGCTCATAAATGCTAAGGGGAAGAACTAGATCTTGGGGAAGAAGAGGAGGGGTATTTATAGTCCCTCCTCACAACTAGTCGTTGTGCAGGAAAAAAGGTACCGGAATATCCGGTCCAAGTTTGGACCGGAATATCCGGTCAGCTTGCTCCACGCAGATCTGCAGAGCTGGACCGGATTATCCGGTTGTTCCGGAATAATACGGTACAAATAATCCGGTAGATGCCAGTACGCAAATCTTCTAGTCCTTAGCCATTTTTCGCAGCAACCGGAATATCCGGTCCAGGATGAATAATCCGGACCAAATAATCCGGTTCACTTCTGTGAGCAAAACTTCCAGTCCTTAGCAGTTTTTCGCAGCAACCGGAATATCCGGTCCAGGAAGAATAATCCGGACCAAATAATCCGGTTCACTTCTGTGAGCAAAACTTCCAGTCCTTAGCAGTTTTCGCGTAACTTCATGAACAACCGGAATATCCGGTCCGGGATGAATATTCCGGACCAAATAATCCGGTTGACTCCAGTATGCGAAACTCTCAGTCCTTAGCCATTTTTGTGCTCCTTTAACAGCAACCGGAATATCCGGTCCAGGATGAATAATCCGGTCCGAATAATCCGGTTGAGTTCTGTCCCAAAACTCTCAGGCCAAACTTCACCGACTCTTCGGTGATCGATGCCGATGTTAAGTATAACACCTGCACACTAAACACCTCGATAAATAATGTACTTAGTATTGTTAACTAACACACAAAACACTGGGAAAACGAAATGCACTTTCAATCTCCCCCTTTTTGGTGTTAGATGACAAAACTAAGATTTGCAATAAACCTTGACAGGAATCATGTTTGAAACAAGATGGAAATCTCTCCCCTATCTCTATGCATATCTTTTGTTTGCCTCAAACGCAAATGGATGCAATGATGTATAGGGAGAAATTTCCAACAAGTAGCAAACATGCCAATGAGTCAATATCACCAATATGTTGAGTGTAAAGAAGTATATACCTTGTGCGAGAATGATATATCCAAGAATAACCAAGCACAACCATAGATAATCTCCTCAACATATACGATAGATAACCATCATACCACTAATAGATAAACCATGATAATATCCAGATAACCAACATAGTCTCACACACAATAGCACACATAGTTTTAAACGAGACAATAAACGACATAAGTTCACGAGCACGACAAACGAAGATACTAAAATGGACACAAGCTCTCAAAGAAAGATAAAAGCAAATGCTTGTGCCCGAACCCATGCAAATCCCGTAGTCTATAATAGCTACTTCTCCCCCTTTGGCATCGAGACACCAAAAAGGAGGGAAATAGCTAATCTAACGTCCCAGACACGGTCTAAGCATCCGACTCGCCTCCAGACTCCTGCTCGTCATCAGACTCCTCCTCATCAGCATCCTCATCATGAGCTCCAGAAGCAGTATCCTGAGTAGACCGGAGAGCCGCCTCAATGCTCTCCCAAGGAGTGAAATCCCCAGCAGACCAAGCAGAGAAGGACTGAGCAGCAATAGGAGCAGGTACATCACCAGTTCCACCACTCACGTGGTGGAGAATCTGTCGCTGTGAGCTAGCCATGGCAGTGTCCCTGCGATACGCCTTGTACTGCTCCTTGTGAATATCCACCTTCATGCAGAGCACGTTGCGCTGAAACCAGGAGAGCTTCCTGACGTGGCGCAAAGTGCTAATATCAGAAACGGGTGCCCTGGGTGCAGACTGAGAGCCAGAAGGACCACCCATAGAGGAACCACCCT
Organism: Alopecurus myosuroides; assembly: GCA_028641055.1. Classification (NCBI taxonomy): domain Eukaryota; kingdom Viridiplantae; phylum Streptophyta; class Magnoliopsida; order Poales; family Poaceae; genus Alopecurus; species Alopecurus myosuroides. The sequence continues at coordinate 165,994,508 of CM054057.1, forward strand.
CAAATGGAGCACTCTGAGAAGCAGCAGCAGTCTTCATCTTCCTCTTGACATACAGCTTCTTGACCTTGTGCTCAGCCATGGGTAACTCGGTGTACTCCTTCCTCATCTCATACTTGATGAGCATCATGATATAGGGAGCATAGGGAATGGTGTAGCCACCAATCATAGCAGCGTAAAGCTCGTGAAAGATGATGTCCATCACATCCACGGTATAGGAGACAGACGGGTCCTCTTCCTCCATGCACTCCTTAGCCAGAATCAGAAGGTTGCACAAAGGAGTGGTGAGAGCATCATTGTTACCTCCACTCGGCACAAGGAAGGCTCTGAAAATGCGAACCAGCTGATCATAAAGTGGAAGAAGTCCCTCAAGTCCCCCAACGGTGAAACCAGGGGCATACACTCAGCCATGGCCACTTCCCTCCTTGGCCTATCAACCTCATGGACGCGGCGACCAAGAGGAGGGTGCTCGCGGTAAGAGTATCCAAGGCGACGAGCAAACCTCTCGAAAGATGCTTCACATGCTGTGGACTCAGACATCCACTTGAGACGGGTCACAATATCCTGAGTGCTGAACACTAGAGTTGACATAAACTGCATCACAAGCTGTGTGTTGTAGTTGCACTGAGTCTCCATAAGCTTCACTAGTCCAAAACGCTCAACAATACTAGCTGCATCAGCAAATTCCTCCTTGGCCTTGAGAGCGGCATGGTCATATGGATGCATAGCACGGCAAGGAAAGCGGTAGTCACAATAGATATCAGCATAGATATAGGACTGCTCCAGATTCCAGAACCGAGAATCAATATTTGCAACCCGCGGAGAAAGATAGGCATCCTGCTTTCTGAGCTCATTGAAATCCTGAACGGGAATGTCGGTCTTATAGTTGAGTCGAGGTTTCCTCTTGTTTCGGACAGAAACTTGCTTCTTGTGCTTCGGAACGCTCCTCTCACTGTCACCACCTGTGAAACAAGATAGTAGAGGAATAGCACAAGATGAGTACACTAGTGTCACACAACGGATACAATCATGCATAAAAACGATAGAGGAGATTCCAGGAAACAATCGAGGTAGAAATCTGGGAAAGATCAATTTGGGGCTGTCCTAAAACAGTACTGGACATAGCCGGATATTCCGGTTCAAAACTGAACCGGATATCCCGGTTACCCGGATATTCCGGTTCAGTCGTGGACCGGATATTCCGGTAGGTTGCGGAACAGCACCAAGTCAATCTAAATCTCAGATTTCCACAAAGATTGTACTCAAGGATTCTAGTCTATTGTTTCTAGCATGCAAGGGGACCTCTCCGGAACGAATTCTACCAAGCATAGCCAACAAAACGCAAATCCATGGAAAGGTAGGGTTATAGCACCAAGATTCAAGAGATTTGAACGTTACCGGGGTCCATGGAGAAAAATGCTTGGGTAGAATCGTTCCAAATCGCGAGGAGAACGAGATCCGGGCCAAAGCTCCAAGATCCCGCGGAGGAAACGGCCCGGGAGGCCAAGAATCACGGCGGCGGCGTTTTGGTGGAGAGGAGCAGATGGGAAAAGGGCAAGAACTGCCCCTCCCCGTCGGGCTCCAGGCTTTATGATGTGCGCCGAACCGGATATTCCGGTTCATACTTGAACCGGATATTCCGGTACAGCCGGATATTCCGGTTCAAAACTGAACCGGAAATTCCGACTGCCTCCTGATTCGAAATTTCCTCGTTTTCAACGGACGACACTAGTGCTTAGAAAAGAAAGGCTTTTTGAGAGAAAGGCTTAGGATAGATTTAACAAACTGAGACTAGTACTTATCCCTCTCAAGAGCAAGAAACAATCCAACTAAAATACCAATTGAGTGGGATTTTCCTAGGAAGAACCACTTAGACGGGAAAAACACACGAAATGCAATGAAATGACAAGTAGAAAAACCCAACTAAGATCCAACTCTTCGAAATGAAGAGGTTGGTGGCCTAGGCCACCATGTAAGAGTTCATGGTATGCAACCGCGAAGATGTATCTTGGGTGCATTGCCACTTCTCGACATTGAAGCTCACGATTCAACATTAGAAAGAGAGAGATCATAATGAATTTTTTGCTTTGGGCATAATGGGGGGAGGGAGAATCCAATGTATTAGGATAACACTCCCCCTATGTCCATGCCTACATCTAAACTCGAATACGTTTCATCTATAGGGGTGTGTGCAAGATAGTCAAGTCAAGCTCCTTGAATCAATCACATTTAGCTCATTCCTCAAGAACAAGAACCTTGCATCATCAAGTGGCTTCGTGAAAATATCCGCAAGATTGTCCTTGGTGGGCACATAACTTAGTGCAATGTCTCCTCTCGCCATGTGATCACGGATGAAGTGGTGGCGAATCTCAATGTGCTTCGTCCTTGTGTGTTGCACCGGATTGTATGCAATCTTGATAGCACTTTCATTGTCACATAGAAGAGGCACTTTGTCCAAATGAAATCCATATTCCTTGAGAGTTTGCCTCATCCATAGCAATTGAGTGCATGCACTTGCGGCGGCAACATATTCGGCTTCGGCGGTGGAGAGTGAAATGCAGTTTTGTTTCTTCGAGGACCAACTTACAAGGGACCTACCAAGAAATTGGCAAGCCCCGGAAGTTGACTTCCTATCATCTTGATCACCCGCCCAATCGGAATCCGTATATCCATTGAGAGAAAATTGTGCCCCCTTTGGGTACCACAAACCAAATCTTGAGGTATGAACCAAATAACGAAAGATCCTATGAACCGCCATTAAATGGCAATCCTTAGGAGCCGCTTGATACCTTGCACACACACCTACACTCAAAACGATATCGGGTCTAGATGCACAAAGATAGAGCAAAGAACCAATCATAGAACGCTAAAGCTTTTGGTCCACATCCTTACTCCCTTTTGGATTACGAGAGAGATGACACTTGACTTGCATAGGAGATGTCTTGATCTTAGCATCTTGGAAGTTAAACCTCTTGATCATATCTTGGGTATACTTGGCTTGAGAAATGAAAGTCCCACGAGCCAATTGCTTGATCTCAAAGCCAAGAAAGAATTTTAAGCTCACCCATCATAGACATCTCGAACCTGTCAGTCATAAGCTTAGAGAACTCATTATTGAAAGCTTGATTAGTTGAGCCAAAGATGATATCGTCCACATAGAGTTGGCATATGAAAAGCTCTCCCTTTACTCTCTTGGTGAAGAGAGTGGGGTCAATCTTCCAAACTTCGAAACCACGATCATCTAACAACTCCCTAAGGTGCTCATACCAAGCACGAGGTGCTTGTTTGAGACCATAGAGAGCCTTGTCAAGTTTGTAAACGTGGTTGGGAAAGTTGAGATTCTCGAACCCCCGGAGGTTGCTTGACATATACCTCCTCTTTTATTGGACCATTCAAGAAAGCACTTTTCACATCCATTTGTTGCAATTTGAAATTATGTGAGGATGCATAAGCAAGGAGGATACGGATGGACTCAAGGCGAGCCACGGGCGCGTAGGTTTCATCAAAGTCAATGCCTTCAACTTGGGTGTAACCTTGAGCGACCAATCTAGCCTTGTTCCTAATGACAATGCCATTCTCATCTTGCTTGTTCTTGAAAATCCACTTGGTGCCAATAAAATTGTGGCAATCCTTGGGTTTCTCAACCAATCTCCAAACCTTGTTGCGCTCAAAGTTATTGAGCTCATCATGCATAGCTTCAACCCAATCGGAGTCCTCAAGAGCTTCATACACTTTCTTAGGCTCCACCATAGAGATATGAGCTTGATGCTCACAAAAATGAGCCAATTGCCTTCTAGTGGATCTTCTAGATTGAACATCCTCCAAGACCTTGTCATCTTGGGCATCAATTTGCTTCAAAGCTCTTCTTATCCTTTTGATGCGACGGGCTTCGATCTCCTCATTATTGCGAGGAGGAATCACTTGATCATCTTGATCATTCGGGTCCCCATCTTGACCAACATGGCCTTGATCATCAACATCGTCATCAACAATATCTTCAATACTCGCTTCAACTTGAGAAGAGGATGAAGAGGATGATTGATCTTGGCCTTGATCTTGACTCGCATTAGTGAGAGGAGTGGGTACGACTTGCAGAGTCACTTGATCAACGAGAGGAGGGTCTTGAATATGTTCTCGGTTAGGTGTAGTAGTTGGCTCCTTGGCTTGATCTTCAAATGTAGAGGAGGGCTCCACTTGGGTAGAGCATAGTCCTTCTCGAGTCGCCATAAGGTGTCCCTTGATGGGGCGGAAGAATCCCACACCCATCCTTCCTATGGCTTCTTGAGGCATTTCAACATCTACATTTGAAACATGAAATTGCGCCACTTGGGAGCCGTCATTTTCTTCGAAAACCACACTACAAGATTCTATGACAATCCGTGAGGCTTTGTCATAGACTCTATAAGTGTGGGATTCGGCACCGTAACCAACAAAAATACCCTCAATAGTTTTGGATTGAAATTTCGACAACCTAATACCCTTGATCAAATAAAAGCACTTACAACCGAATACACGGAAGTTGGATACGTTGGGCTTGTTGCCGGTGAGGATCTCATATGGGGTCTTGCTCAAGCCTTTGCGGATGTAGAGGCGGTTGGAGGAGTGGCATGCGGTGGATACGGCCTCGGCCCATAAATATTGGGGAGAAGAGTACTCCGCCAACATGGTCCTTGCCATATCCAAGAGAGTGCGATTCTTCCTTTCGGCAACACCATTTTGTTGAGGAGTGTAAGTGGCGGAGTATTGGTGACGAATGCCTTCTTCACTAAGAAATTCATTCAATGTATAGTTCTTGAACTCCGATCCATTATCACTCCTAATAGCCATGATTTGCACATTGTGTTGACGTTGCACTTCGTTGGAGAAGTCGATGATGGTTTGTTGGGTCTCACTCTTGCACTTGAAGAAATAAACCCAAGTGTATCTTGAATAATCATCGACAATCACCAAGCAATACTTCTTGCCGCCAAGACTTGCCTCGGGCACGGCACCAAAGAGATCAACATGGAGAAGCTCCAAGATCCTCTTTGATGAGATAATAGTCTTGGCCTTGTGCACAATGTCATGCATCTTCCCTTCAACACACGACCTACAAACGCGATCCTTTGCAAAGGAAACATTTTCTTTTAGTCCAACAATAAGGCCACTTTTGTGAAGACTTTGCAAAGTTCTCATGTTGACATGGGATAGCCGGCGATGCCATAACCATCCCAAGTCCGCCTTCCTGAAAAGACACATTGCTTGAGTGTTGGTTGACTTAGAAAAGTCTACCACATACAACTCATTTTCAACATGTCCCACGTGAGCGACGTCAAGAGTCTTGCTCCTCAAAAGGACCACAATATCACCATCAAAGAAGACGGAGAACCCCATCTTACTAAGAGAGCGGACGGAAAGTAAATTGTAACCAAGGGATTCGACAAGCATGACGTTCACGATAGTGATATCGGGAGCCACCACAACCTTGCCAAACCCGGATACCTTAGACTTGGACGAGTCCCCATAGGTGACGGTTGCTTGGATGTCATTTGGTCGCAACTCCGTCACAAGTTCTTTGCTTCCGGTCATATGATTAGTGCATCCACTATCAAGAATCCATTTAGTCCCACCGGAAGCATAGTCCTGCAAGAGATCATTGACTAGAGTTAGGACCCGAGTTGGGTCCCTTTATGTTAGTAACAAGAGTCTTTGGAACCCATATAGTGTAGTCAATGAACCCCTCAATTGGACCAACATATTTAGCTTGCACAACACCATAATAATCAACATATAAGAAATGGTGTGGGTTGTTAGTTCCCGCGGAGGTGCTACGAGTAGTGTTGTCCCTCATGACACTACTACTTGAAGCACCATTGCTTGCTTGTGCGGGTGTGCTACGAGTAGGGTTGTCCCCAATAACAATACCACCCGAAGCACCATGTTTGTTCTTCTTCTTGTTCTTCTTCTTCTTGTTCCTTTTCTTGGCTACATAGCCAAGACCTTGCTTGCCCACTTGTTGCCTTGGAGCACTCAATTGTGGTCTAGAAATGACCGCATTAGAACTTGGGGCAACCACTTGTGGGGTGGCGAGCACCACCTTTTCGACTAGAGTGCTTTTGCCCTTGAGCCTTGCTAGCTCATCCTTCAACCTAGCATTTTCCTTAATAATATTTGCATGATCACAAGAAGAAGTAGAAGTGCTAGGATGGTTAGATTGAGTAAGTTGAGTTTGAAGTTGTTCATGCAACTCTTTGAGGGATGAGTGTTGGCTTTCCAAAGCTTTGTGAGCATTGGTTAGCTTTTCAAACTCCTCGGTTAGTTTACCATGACCAACCCCAAACTCTACTTTATCCTTTTTAGCCTTTCTATATTTAGCAATAGCAAGATCACGTTCCTTAATGATTTTAGAGACAAGTTCATTATGAGTAGTTTCAATAGTTTCAAGTTCATCCTCTAGAGAAACTCTACCATCATGCTCTTCTTCAAGAGTCATTGAGAGGGATGCAATTTCATCCGCATCCCTTCTCTCAACCTCACCTTTCTTCTCAAGGGCCTCTTGGGCCTCTCCCAATTGCCTCATGAGATGCTCAAAGTACTTCTTGGTCTCCCCTTGCATGTTAGACATAAAACGGTCCAAGGAGGCCCTTTCCTCTTCTTCTCTAAGACTAGCAATATGTTCTAGTTCACTAGGGGTCTTAGAGTTAGGAGAAGATGATACCTCCGTGGCCTTAGCCATGAAGCACTTGGCATCGCGTTGAGGAAGATTTTCATTGGGGGATTCAAAGAGAGATGACGAAGATGGAGTGGAAGCAATAGCTAGAGCGGCCACTTCACTTGTGGTTTCTTCTTCTTCATCACTCCCGGAATCATACTCCTCTTGAGTCAAGAGCACAAACTTGGTGGGGGTCTTCTTGTTGAAAGGTTTCTTCTTGAAATGAGGTTTCTTGTATTCAACCTTGGACTTGTCCTTGCGGATGAGCTTGCCGCTATGGTTCTCTCTATTCTCATAGGGGCACTCCGCAATGAAATGGTACTTGTCTTGGCAATTTAAGCAAGATCTCACTTTTTGAGCCCCATCGTTACCATAACGAGACTTGGTCTTCTCCTCAACAAATTTCTTGCCTTTAGGGGGATTGTTCCAAAACTTTTGCACGGTGAGAGCAATTAGATCCTTTAGAACGGGATCATATTCTTGTTCCTTCAATGGAGGCAATGCTTCTTCACCATCTTCATCATTCTCAACTTCTCTTGACAACACCTTGGACTTCAAAGCAACGGAAGCTCCTTGATGCATTCCAATAGCCCTAGCACGGTTGTCAAGAGCATTCTTGGTTTGCACTTTGTAGGAGCTCAATTCTTGCATGACTTGGGTAGAGGTCATGGTGGAGAAATCATGTCTCCCTTGAATGCTCTTCATATCCGTGCCCTCAAAAGGCATCACGGCAATTATGAACTTCCTCTTGATCCAAGCATCATCAATATGTGTTGCACCCGCATTGGAGAAAGCGGTGGCAAGAGATTTGAGTCTTCGATACATGTCAACATGATCTTCTCCATCACGCATGAAAAATCCTTCGGCCTCATTGGTCAAGGTGTCATAGCGATTTCTTTGCATGCTCTCATTCCCAACAAACATGATGACAAGTGCATCCCATGTTTCTTTGGCGGTGGAGAAGTGTTGAAGATGCGACATGTGATTGGGGCCCACGGCTTGATGAAGGATGGATAAAGCGGTGTAATTGAGTTGGCAATCTACAACCTATCTTCTTGTGAGATTCTTGGGATCATATGGCTTGTATCCATCACGAGTGATTCTCCAAAGATCTATACAAGAAGAGTTCAAGTGAGTCTCCATGTAGTATTGCCATTCACGAAAGGAATATGCATCAATTTTAGGTGGATCTCCTCTAGGAATTATATGAGGAAAAGGGATAGGAGGATCGGGAGAATATTGGCCTTCAACGGCATGATATCCTTCCTTTCCACTCGCACCCTTCTTAGCGGATTGTTCGGCGGAAGCAGTTTTAAGTGGTTCACCATCAACCCCTTTCTTGGCACCCTCCGTTTCCGGAGGGGATGAGTCGACCACCTCCGGTTCTTTGGCTTTGAGGAGTGTTGTCATGAGTTGACGCAACTCCTCAAATTTAGTGTCTATGGATGAGGTCAATGATTCTCTCAAAGCATTGAGATCATTCATGGACACATTTCCATCGGACGGAGCGTCATCCAACTCATCTCCCATACTTAAACTCTTAGGCGGTTAAGCCCGATAGAAGAGCCGAGGCTCTGATACCAATTGAAAGAAAAGTATGGGCACCTAGAGGGGGGGTGAATAGGTGCTACGACCAATTTTAATTTTTCTTAAAGTTTAGGCTTGACAAGAAGGTAAATTCTCTAGATAATGCAACTAGTGGTGAATTTACCTATATGACAAGACGAGCAATTAATGCAACAAGTACAAGTAAGTAAAGGGAGGGAGGAACGAGGTAACCGATGGAAGCACACGGAGACACGATGTATTTCCGAGTTCCTCCTTTTTAGGGGAGTACGTCTCGTTGGAGGGGTGTGAGTTCGTCACAAAGGCCTACTCAACGCCACTAAGGCTTCACCCTATTCTCCGATGAACTTCGCCACAAAGGCCTAGTTCACCTTCCACTATAGAACCCCTTTGAGGCGGGGATCAAATCCTTTACAAACAACTTGGGGCACACACCCACAACTTAATTGGGGGCTCCCAACTCTTCTTGAATCATCAACAAGAAACAAGATGCCTAGGTTCTCCACAAGAGGAAACCCTAGGCAAGATCCCTCAAGCTAGAGAGGGGGAAATGAAGAACGGCTCGGTGAAGATGTAGATCGGGGCCTTCTCCTTCAATCCTCCAAAGATCTTCAAGATTGGGTGGAGGGATTGGGAGTTATGAGGGATTTGGTGAGTTCTTAAATGCTCATAAATGCTAAGGGGAAGAACTAGATCTTGGGGAAGAAGAGGAGGGGTATTTATAGTCCCTCCTCACAACTAGTCGTTGTGCAGGAAAAAAGGTACCGGAATATCCGGTCCAAGTTTGGACCGGAATATCCGGTCAGCTTGCTCCACGCAGATCTACAGAGCTGGACCGGATTATCCGGTTGTTCCGGAATAATCCGGTACAAATAATCCGGTAGATGCCAGTACGCAAATCTTCTAGTCCTTAGCCATTTTTTCGCAGCAACCGGAATATCCGGTCCAGGATGAATAATCCGGACCAAATAATCCGGTTCACTTCTGTGAGCAAAACTTCCAGTCCTTAGCAGTTTTTCGCAGCAACCGGAATATCCGGTCCAGGAAGAATAATCCGGACCAAATAATCCGGTTCACTTCTGTGAGCAAAACTTCCAGTCCTTAGCAGTTTTCGCGTAACTTCATGAACAACCGGAATATCCGGTCCGGGATGAATATTCCGGACCAAATAATCCGGTTGACTCCAGTATGCGAAACTCTCAGTCCTTAGCCATTTTTGTGCTCCTTTAACAGCAACCGGAATATCCGGTCCAGGATGAATAATCCGGTCCGAATAATCCGGTTGAGTTCTGTCCCAAAACTCTCAGGCCAAACTTCACCGACTCTTCGGTGATCGATGCCGATGTAAGTATAACACCTGCACACTAAACACCTCGATAAATAATGTACTTAGTATTGTTAACTAACACACAAAACACTGGGAAAACGAAATGCACTTTCATCCTCGCCATAAAATTTTCCTTAGCGAGGATGAGCCTAGCGCGCCCATCTCCTGTGGTGAGCCAGTATAGACTCATTCTGTACTGCGTGGGCTGGGCCAACAGCGGACGGCCCAGGATACCCTGGTATACATAGGTCTGACAAATATTATTGCTAAAGCCGTAACTGCAATGCTAAACTAATAAACAAATCTCAAGTTCGACCGAAAAGCATCACAAACATCACCACGACCATCATCAAAATTAGTATGAGTCTCAAATCTATCCGGAGCACTTTTTTGAGACCAAGCGACTGCTGTTAATTCTTATGCTTTTCTGCACAAGACTAACACTTTTTTTACAACTCATTATTTTTCATGTTTCATTAAGAAAATAAATTAAAACAAGTCTAAACAGTTCAACTTCAGATAATAACCATAGATCGATGTAGTGTTTTATAATTATTATTGAAATTTATGCAAACATACAACAATATGTTTAACTCCACCCTTATCGAGTCTCAAACTCGCACATATTTGAAGTGTTCAATGTCGCGGTCTGAAAATTTCCAACCCTAATCAATGCTAGCATGCGACATAATCGTAGATCAGTAATCATATCATCAAAATTTCCAATCCCTAATTTTTTTTGAACCGGTTCTAATTCCTAATTGGCACCTAATCAAACTATCAAATCCCTAACTGGCTAATCGCAGCGCTAGTGTGGCCTAAGAGCATCTCCACCGGCGCCCTCCAAACGGCCCCCCAAAAGCCCAATGGGGGTCCAGGCCCAAAAAAACGCCACAGCGGCACCCCCACAAAGGTGTCCACCCGCCAAATTTATGTCCGACAACCCCAGCCCACCACTTGGGGGCCTACCTGGGGGGCAGACATCGTCCGATCACCCCACACGACAGGCGGGAACCACCCGTCATTAAGACAAGCCCGCACCGGGGTGTGAGTTAAGTCGTCATGCAGGCAGCCGATCCACGTTAATGCGACGGGGCGCCGGCCTGTAGCACGCCTAGCAGTTACACTGGTGACGTGACGTGATGCTTCCGACGCCGGTGTTGCGCCTTCCCCACGAGAAGCATTTACGGCGTCGCTGCCCTTCAGCCAAGGATAAAAGGCGAGGCCTTTTGCCTCGTCGTGCACATCCTTCTCCCCCTCACTTCCCCACCCCAATCCTCTCGATGGTGGTACCGCCAAATCGGTGCTTTGTTGCTACATCGCGGAGGCCACCAGTAGAACCGGTGGGCGGTAGTACCGCTGATACCACCGGTACCTCTGGTGATGTGTAATCTGGTTCACAAAGAGAGAGCCGTTTGTGCTTTGGGGCACTGACCGCACAGGTAGTACCGGTGGTAACACCGGTAGTACCGCTGGTGCGGGAAAGTGCCTAACAGCTGGATTGGGAGATGAGTATTTAATGCACTCCTTCTTCCCCCTCTAAGCTCTAAGCTTCACCCTGTCTCTCCTTGTCTCATAGTTCTCCCTCTCCTACCAACCAAACACTCTGATTCTTTGTGGAGAGCTAGAGGAGACCTAGATCCGTGATTCCCCGAAAGGAATTGCAAATACACCCAAACACGCCTTCAAGTCGATCTCATAGTGGAAACGAGAATCTCCCTCACCGGAGAAGCTCAAGAAGAATAAGGTGTGCACATTCGTGCTATTGGAGTGCCTAGGTGGCTCCACACCTCTCCAACGTAGACGTATTTCCCTTGGAAGGAACTACGGGAAACATATCCTTGTCTCCTTGTTTACACTTGTGGTTTATCTTGTTGCTTTACATATTACTTCCATTGCGTACTTTGTATCGTATCATTTAGGTTGTTCACCTAGTTGCACATCTAGATAACCTTGTATTTACTTACTTAGCCCAATCTAAAAAGGAAAAAGAGAAAAATTGTTAGTCACCTATTCGCCCCCCTCTCTAGTTTACCATACCTCACTTTCAATCGGTATAAGAGCCTCGACTCTTAATAAAGTCTTAACCTCCTAAGAGTACTATGGTCAATGAAAATTATCCTGATTCTTCTATTGCGGAAATCGCCAAGATGACCGACACTATAGATAACCTACAAGAAACGATTGGAACCATCCAAGCCAAATTGAATAAGGTTAGCTCTAGTGTTGGTTCAGAGGTTTCTAGCATAAAGAAGATGTTGGAGGTCATGATGGGTAAACCTCAGGGATCGGAGGAACCTCCCGTTGTCACCGATCATGTTAGCTCAGATGATGAATCCATTCCGCACATTGCTGAAATGGAGTATAACATTGCCAAAGCGAAGGCGAAAGCCGCTAAAAGGGCTAAGGGCGGGGAAAGTTTTGAAGGCTCCAAGTCTCAACCGGCTAATGGTTCGGGGTCTAACTCAAGAGTTCCACCACCTTCCAACTTTGACTCCATACATCCTATTGTTTCTATGCCACACATTTTAAATGTTGGACTCCCTCCCATGCTTAAGACTAATGAATTTTCTTCTTGGAAGTTTGAAATGGAGTCTCGTATCTCCGGCTCTTGCATCGCCTTGTGGAGAAGTGTTGTTCATGGATTCCATCCTCATGACACAAGCAATTTTACTCCAAGAGAGGATATTGAATCTCAACTCAATAAGAGCTCCCTTGTCATCATTCAAAAGGCTCTCTCACAGGAGCATCTCACTCACATACGAGGATGCAAGATCGCCAAGGAGGCTTGGGATAGCCTTGAAACTTTGTTCCAAGGAAATGCAAGCATTCAATCCTACAAGTATGACGTTACCATTGACAAGTCCGAGATTTGTCAAGCAAGAGGATGAGACCCCCGAATAACTATATAGAAGAGTTCTCACCCTTGCCAATAAAATGAGGGACTTTGGGAAAGAGGAAATCTCCGATGAGTGGATCAAGAGGAAGTTTTTCAAAGCAATAACATCTTTTGTGAAGAACCTCTCCACTAGCATCCGAACAAGAGCGGACTACAATTCCCTCACCTCCATTGGTGTTCTTAGTGAGTTCATCGCTATATCTCTATCTCACAAGATTGCGGATGATGTTATTGCCCGCTCAAGAGGAATGGGAAAGTATCCTAACCTAGATTTGAAGTAAAAGGCGGTTGCTTGGTGTCACGACCCCGGACCCAGAGATATACATACTGTTATGTGCTCCTAGACATGGACCCACGAGGGCTTCAGGGTTACAAGCCCCGGCCGCAACAAACAACGGCAGGTAGACCGGATTCATCGACACACATGCCGGATCACCACAGTACTACTACTCCTTGTGTCCACGCTAGTCATAACCAACTATGCATATCAAAGCGTCCACGAATCATATGAAACTGAAGGAACGGGACCAAAGCTATACAGAGATGCTATGTGTCGAGAAAGTGCAACAACAATCAAGGGTTACTGGGGTTACCTCGCCCGAGGCCGAATCACATCGGAAGGCGGGCTCGAACATGGATCATCGGCTCCACAACCCCCCGACTGCGACAACTATGCAGACATAGCCAAAACTGTATAACGATAAGCTCGAAACCAACAACCGATCAAATCAGCACTTTAGACATGAAAGTTGTATTAAACAGATGTTACTAGAGTATAGCTTACAAGCAGAGGTCACATGACCCAACGTTACATCAGACAACGGAAGGCAAATTATGTTCCTAGTCAACAAGAACCAAAAAGGCCTAAGAGGCCGCAACATAAGGCGACGTCCCAGCCCATAGATTCCAGGCTGATACCTGGGAACCCCGAACTACTCGTCGATGTCCACGTTGAACCACCACTGAAGTGACGAACTCCACCTGAACCAAAATTAAGCAAACCTGAGTAAGGGAGGTACTCAACAAGACTTAGTTAACCTATTATATATCTGCTATCTTAAGAAAGGGTTTTATGAAGGCTATTTTGCGTAAAGCAATTTTATTTTCCAAATCGAGGAGGAATAGCACGTCTCATAGAAGGTTTTCAAAACAGATGAGAAACTCACTACTGTAATCATCATCTTTTTAATCCACCAACATCATTTCCCATCATCTCACATGCTACAAGGATCACCCCTCTCGGCATCTCCGAGGAGGCACCCTTCATCTATTGCCTCAATGCTTTGTCAACATCTTTTACGTCATGTTCAAGTTATCTATGGCCAACTACTTTCACCAAGTCGTCCTTAACCGTGGACACGGCTTCTCGAAAAGATTTATCCCTGCAGCGGGTACACTTTACCCACACGTACCATCCGACTCTTAGCGCCACATGTACGCTCTTCCATGGAACGCGGCAGGGGGTGGCTGGCCATGACCTTTACCTTACCCGACCCTATCCATGAGTCGACCCAAGACAGGGCCACCCCGTCAACAGGGAGTTGGCCATCCTCCCGACGGCACCTGTCTCTATGCGGCAGGGTCAAGATCCGTGTACGTCCATCACTTGGCCCCGGTCACGCCCTAGCGGAGCATTTTGTTTTCAAAACCGTTTAAAAGGTTTTATTTGCGTTGCCGAATGGAAATCTCAAACTACGTGACTCATGGATAAAGCCATCTAAGTTAGTCGGTCGGTGATGCTCATGGCCATCGCGCGTGGTTGTACGCTCAATCTTGGCTTATGCACCCGACCTTACTCCTAGGGTTGGCAAGTATGGAACGAACAACCACTTCCCAAGTGGCCTCCCGTCCAAGCCTTAGTCAAGTTAACCGCAGAGTGCTCATCTTACCACGTCATCATATCATACTAGGTTATCGCAGCTCTGATTCATCAATCGGCTCGAGCAGAGGTAAACAAGCATATAAGCTAAGCGAAGCAGGTATGAGGCTATGGCGATGTGCACAAGAAAATCTATGGCGGCTAGGAGTAGTGGATCAGGATATTAAGGCAATGCAGTATATAGGTGATCTATATCTACTAGCATCAAATATTTTGGAATCGAATGCAAAGTACGAGAATCAAATGTTGTTCGAAAACACATATGAGCAGATAAGAGGTTATTCTTGCCTTGGTTATAATAAAACCAATAGATATATTCTGGAATAAGTGCTTGACTTGTCGGTTAAGATCAAGTATTCGTCAGCTGGCATTGCTGGCCTTCTCTTCGGAGTCGCATTCTACCGAGGGGGAAACAACACCGAAAGAGAAAAACAACAATCAACACATGGCATCGATGCAATGCGCAATATGTATGCATGAGAAAATTAATGCACTTAAATAAAACCCTAAACCTGTTCGATGGGTTGCTAGGGTTCGTATGTTAATAATGTAGTATTACTGAAATTTGCTCGAAATAGACCCCGGAGGGGCAATTCGGACGATTCTGAAAGTGAGTAACATTTTAGTTGCTCAAATGGTTTTGAAAACACCATAACTAGATTTCATTTGTCATTTTGAGCATTTTGGTATATAACTTTTAATTTTCTAATTTTAGTGAATAAAAACTTATTTTTCTATTTTAAAATATTTAAACAACATTAAATAATGGTCATTTTTGAAATTTTTCAAACATGTGTGAAAATGATATATTTGGGTAGCTTACATTTTTATGAACATTTTGGTACCTTCCTTTTATTTTTCTGAGGTATAAAACAAAAGTTATTAAAATATCAATTTTATTCCTTTTCTGGAATTTAATGGAATTACTAAAAAGAGGGAGTTATGACATCACCATGATGTCACCGTGACATCACCCAGGGATGAATCCTCTCTGTTCTTCAAAGCTAAGATCAAATTCGATCGGAATCGTGTCCAAATCAGAAATTAAACTACACCATGAGCTAGAGGAGGTGAAGGGGAACCTAGGGGTGGCCTCGGCGGACCGAATGGTCGCCGGAGCGCTCGCCGACGTGAAGAACCGCGACGACGGAGGGAGGTGCACGGTGGCGGGCCAAAACAGAGGAGGATGGAGGCAGCGAAGAGCACTGCCATGATCGGGAGCTCACCAGGAACGGGCGGAGGGGGTCGGGGAAGGCAGGGGAGGCCGGAGTCGCCGGTGACGAGGAAGATTACCTCAATTCCGGCGGCTCGGCCACTCCCCTCAAGCGATACTCGTCCAGGAAGAAGAGGAGGTCATGGCGGATCTTCTCGTGATCTCCATCTGTGCAGGGGTGGCCAGAGACGGCGGGGCGAGGCGGCGGCCGGAGGCACAGTAGGGGTAGGGTTCTCTCGCGAGGCAGGGGAATGGGAGGGAGCTCGAGGGAGAGGGAGAGCGCCGGGACCTTATCCTACCGCACAGGAAGCGGCGGCGGGCGGGGATCCCCTTGCGGGATCGACGGCGGGGGAAGCTCCACCGACTTGCTTACGCCCGGAGGTAGAAGACGACAAGAAAAACAAATTACGAAAACCCCCTGTCTTTCCTAAAAACTGCAAACTAGTCCTTTTCTATTTAAAAACGGGACATAAATCACTGTTTTGAGGGCCTTTTTGTGAACAGAAAATTTGGCAAAAATAAGTTTTGGAAACCTTGTAAAATTTCCAACAAAACCATGTGTTTCTTTGGTGTATTTGAATTACTTTTCAGTACAAAATTTTGGAACCCCTTTTAAGTACTATTTGTGGTATTTTCTCAAACCATTTAAATTCACAATTTAAATTGGTTAAAACATGATTATTATTTTTTGTTTCCATGCATGTATGATATGAACACACACCACACACCCTAATTAGCAAAACTGGGATGTTACAGATCTACCCCCTTACAAGAATCTCGTCCCGAGATTCCCGAAGGAGAAGAAAGAAGGAACACCGGTTTGGAATGATCTTCTCGAAACTTACGGTTCTCTTCTGGTAGAGGTTGATCCGTATCACTTCCGAAGACATCCTGCGTCTACACCTTAGGTAGGAGGGAGAACTCTTAGGAATTGATCTTTACGAAGATCAAGTATCTCATGGCTAACTCAGGAAAACAGTTTCACAAACAACTCATGAGCTAATAACCATGAAATACGTCAAGTCAAGTTAACAGAAGGAATAGGAGAAGGTTTCAAGTTTATGGACGATGGTTCTTGAAAGGATTTAAAATATGAGCTTTGCACAAGAATTTAAATCCTTTTGGAAAAGAAAGGTTGGACAACTTATGACATCAAGGTTTCTTGAAACAGAATACCAAGATGGAGAGGATGGTCTTGAACATCACAACGTAATATGCGTAGACGAGTGGGAACACGAGAAAACATTGTAATTCGTGCATCAGAGAAAATTTGATACATGATCATGTTCACTCTTCGGAGTGGACACGGAAGATGACGGAACTTTCAACCATTCCATAACAGTTTTTTGGAAATCCTTGTTAGAGATCGGGATGTTACTTCACTACAGAAGATGAGTAACCACGGAATGTTGGAACACCGTATTAAGGAGGAATTCTTGGCCACACCATAAGGATGGGTAACCAACGGAGTTTGGAACACCGGAAGAAAATAGGGAACCTCTTTCCTATTGTGGTTTGGACGTAGAAATACATATACTACATAGTTAAGATCCCACAGCTGAAGTGACTGACAAATTCACACAATGTGTGAGATGAACGGAGCTCCAAGTATAAACAACTTGAAAAAGGGAACTGATCAAAGGCGGTTACAAAACACCACGAGGTGTTTTCATGGTGAACTTGTTTCCATTAAGACAAAGGTTTTGGAGGTTCAACAGAGATATATTGGAAAGATCAACTTCCAAGTTACCGTTGATGTTTTAAATACCGACATCAGGCTCATGAAAAGCCTTCTATAGGCCATCAAGCGAATGTAGAACTCCGGTGTGGAAGAACGGGGAGGGAAAACTTGTTAGAATGAACCACACCAG
The DNA here is from genome assembly GCA_028641055.1 of Alopecurus myosuroides. Taxonomy (NCBI): domain Eukaryota; kingdom Viridiplantae; phylum Streptophyta; class Magnoliopsida; order Poales; family Poaceae; genus Alopecurus; species Alopecurus myosuroides. The sequence goes on from CM054057.1 coordinate 166,011,951, forward strand.
AATTCTCATGGTGAGTGGTTGTTCTTTCTGAATCAAAGGGTTAGAACGTTAGACCTTCTGGCTAATTGGGTCAACCACAACATCAATCATGTCGGATTCTGGATAAGACCTAAGTCGTATCACTTAAGAAAACACCAACCATCGTGGCTGCTTGAGATTCAGCTCTGGTTATTGGGTATGGAGGTTTAGGCTCAACAGGTATGATCGACGAGGTTGTACTGGTTGCTATCGAGGTATATTTACTAGATTCTCAAGATATAGACTATGATGCCACACTCAAGAAGATGAGCGAGATTGCAGGACTCATGTATTAGCAACTTGTGGAAGATGGTTGCACCTACATGGATTACTTGCAACGGAACACATCGGAGTCATTGTTGGGAAGATGATTACAAAGATAACGAAGTTCTTAGACTTCTTCTCTTTTACAAACAATCAGTCAGTTGCTTTGTGTGGATGCAAACTTAATCAAGGAGTGGAGGTAAAAACCTACCATCTCAAGAATAGACCACATATACATGACCGATTTGGAATTATTCCCGAGGGAACGGAAAACTTTACTCTAACCCATGGCGACAACTTTCACCATAAGCACATGAACCAGAGTAGGTTACTTCGAACATCTGGAACCCAACTTTGTGAGGACACAAAGATGGTTCTCGAGAGATTCCAACATTAGTGCCAATTGTTCAACATGAACCTCATTAAGCATGGAGAAAACAAGGGTGTCATCGTTGGGTTCAACAACACCCTTATCAAACACTCCAAGGAGAGGGATTCATATGGTATATGAACAAGGCAGAATAGTGGTCGGACCAGAGTACATGAAGGTGTACTCGTGCAGAACACCATGAGTGAAACACAACCAAGATAGTCCTTGAATCCGATCTTGATTTGACGATAGCCCAAATCAAATCAAGGGTAGGATGATAGCATGTCCACAAAGGAGATACTATCCTGCTTCAACACGAAGGAAACTAGACATCCCTTAACAAAGGATCAAGTTAGGCGGATCTTTTGTCTTTCAACTCTCCAAGATGTTGTTTAAGCTCAACCAACTAGTCCCAGATGTCCAGCATAGTTTCTTGGAGGAAGGAGTAGTTCAAATTACCCCTTACTTAAACATCATGGTCAGGTGACAAACCTGGTGATACTTCTAGAAAGACAACCAGAATATCACAACCTAACGGTATGTCTTGGAATTCGAAAGGAGGCATGCTTTTCAAGGCAACCGATATGGTCTTGAGAGCTTTGGTATGAACCTAACTCTCTGACCAAGAATGTGCACCGGATTGAACGGATCTGGTAACACAGTCAACTTCAAATAGAGTTTGGGTGACGAGTAGTGCTAAGAAGGATACAAATGTTTCTTAGATTTTTTTAAAGCAATTGGAGTTGCTAAGAATATCTGATACACACCTCAAAGCACAGACCCATCATACTCGGGCATTCAAGCTTGGAGGAAGGTAAAGTGAAGATGTGTAAGAGAATCACTTCATCAATAAGGCCATGAAACACAACACAACCTCTTGATATATAAGAGTGTGATACTCGAAGGTGGAGCAGAGCAGAAGCTAATGAAACTTCTTTATTCTGCGAATTACAAAACTTTGACCTGGTCCTAGAGATGAACGAGGTACTGGAGTTTGTTTCTCCTGACATTCCAAAGTGGAACATTCCGACGGAAAACAAAAGCAATGCATTGGAAGACTCTAACACACATATGGAACTTAGTTTCCAAATAACGGATGGAGTTCGGAAAGCAACTAGAAGATAGGAACATGCTCACGAGAATTCCTAAGATCGCGTTGATTGCACAGAGCGATACTAATTTGTAGAACCCATACTAAGACGAGAGGTATAGCAGAGTCAAGAGCAAGGATATGGGAATCATAAAGAACACTCTTGTCGTGATCCTTTTCGGTTCCAGAACAAAGCCTATAGCTATTGGAGTAGAGATTACTTAGCCATCCTGAGGTAAAACAGATTACTCAGGATCCAAAGAAACAAAAATTGGGTTAAAGGTCAGCATCGTGTACTGATAGAGTGAGCATCACATGGTTATGAAACCACATGACTCAACTCATCGCAATTCAGCACATTCCGGGACCTTCTGTTCAAGTCCAAGGTTAAAACACAGAGAAAGGAGGAACTACTCTCTTAGTGTCTTAAGGGACACTATGAATAGCAATCACGAAGTATCCTTCAAAAGAAAACATAACTCCGGAGGAACTTGAGCAGAGGATAACGGATACATTCGAGATGAAAAGGAAATCTTGAGGTTCAGGATTTTGAGACTTTAGAACCGGAGTATGTGGAACCCACACAACTTTGAGAGATTATGATGGAAAGGAAATCTCCCAGCTTAAGAGATAACGGAATATGGAACACACACGACTCTAGAAACTTTTTAACACTAGGTCAACTTGGGTAGAAAACGTCATTGCCAAACAAGGCACCTAGGTTTTGAATGACTGGAACCTTTTCAAATCAAAACAGGTAAGGTGACCCAGAGTTAGAGCGATACCACATAAGGAGTAAAAAGAATCCTAAGAAGTTTTTTACAATTCATTTTGAGTTTCAAAGTAGTTTTCACAAACTCTAGACTCAACATCGACCAAGCAGTAAGGTTTTCCTACAGGCAGTCCTGCTCTAATACCATGACCTGTCATGACCCCGGACCCAGAGATATACATACTGTTATGTGCTCCTAGACATGGACCCACGAGGGCTTCAGGGTTACCAGCCCCGGCCGCAAAAAACAACAGCAGGCAGACCGAATTCATCGGCACACAAGCCGGATCACCACGGTACTACTACTCCTTGTGTCCACGCTAGTCATAACCAACTATGCATATCAAAGCGTCCGTGAATCGTATGAAACTGAAGGAACGGGACCAAAGCTATACAGAGATGCTATGTGTCCAGAAAGTGCAACAACAATTGAGGGTTACTGGGATTACCTCGCCCCAGGCCGAATCACATCGGCAGACGGGCTCGTACATGGATCATCGGCTCCACAACCCCTTGACTGCGACAACTATGCAGGCATAGCCAAAACTGTATAACGATGAGCTCGAAACCAACAACCGATCAAAGCAACACTCTAGACATGAAAGCTGTATTAAACAGATGTTACTAGAGTATAGCTTACAAGCAGAGGTCACATGAACCAACGTTACATCAGACAAAGGAAGGCAAATTATGTTGCTAGTCAACAAGAACCAAAAAGGCCTAAGAGGCTGCAACATAAGGCGACGTCCCAGCCCATAGATTCCAGGCTGCTACCTGGGAACCCCGAACTACTCGTCGATGTCCATGTTGAACCACCACTGAAGTGACGAACTCTACCTGAACCAAAATTAAGCAAACCTTAGTACGAGAGGTACTCAACAAGACTTAGTTAACCTTTTATATATCTGCTATCTTCAGAAAGGGTTTTATGAAGGCTATTTTGCGTAAAGCAATCTTTATTTTCCAAATCGAGGAGGAATAGCATGTCTCATAGAACTTTTCCAAAACAGATGAGAAACTCACTACTGTAATCATCATCTTTTGAATCCACCAACATCATTTCCCAGCATCTCACATGCTACAAGGATCACCTCTCTCGGCATCTCCGAGGAGGCACCCTTCATCTATTGCCTCCATGCTTTGTCAACATCTTTTACGTCATGTTCAAGTTATCTATGACCAACTACTTTCACCAAGTCATCCTTAACCGCGGACACGGCTTCTCGAAAAGATTTATCCCTGTAGGGGGTACACTTTACCCACACGTACCATCCGACTCTTAGCGCCACATGTACACTCTTCCATGGAACGCGGCAGAGGGTGGCTGGCCACGACCTTTACCTTACCCGACCCTATCCATGAGTCAACCCAAGACATGGCCACCCCGTCAACAGGGAGTTGGCCATCCTTCTGACGACACCTGTCTCTGTGAGGCGGGGTCAAGATCCGTGTACGTCCATCACTTGGCCCCGGTCACGCCCTAGCGGAGCATTTTGTTTTCAAAACCGTTTAAAGCGTTTTATTTGCGTTGCCGAATGGAAATCTCAAACTACGTTACTCATGGATAAAGCCATCTAAGTTAGTCGGTCGGCGAGGCTCATGGCCATCGCGCGTGGTTGTACGCTCAATCTTGGCTTATGCACCCGACCTTACTCCTAGGGTTGGCAAGTACGGAACAAACAACCACTTTCCAAGTGGCCTCCCGTCCAGGACTTAGTCAAGTTAACCACACAATGCTCATCTTACCACGTCATCATATCATACTAGGTTATCGCAGCTCTGATTCATCAACTGGGTGTAGCAGAGGTAAACAAGCATGTAAAGCTAAGCGAAGCAGGTATGAGGCTATGGAGATGTGCACAAGAAAATCTATGGCGGCTAGGAGCAGTGGATCAGGATATTGAGGCAATGCAGTATATAGGTGATCTATATATACTAGCATCAAATACTTTGGAATCGAATGCAAAGTACGAGAATCAAATGTTGTTCGAAAACATATATGGGTAGATAAGAGGTTATGCTTGCCTTGGTTATAAGAAAACCAATAGATATCTTCTGGAATAAGTGCTTGACTTGTCGGTTAAGATCAAGTGTTCGTCAGCTGACATTGCTGGCCTTCTCTTTGGAGTCGCATTCTACCGAGGGGAAACAACACCGAAAGAGAAAAACAACAATCAACACATGGCATCGATGCAATGCACAATATGTATGCATGAGAAAAGTAATGCACTTAAATAAAACCCTAAACATGTTCGATGGGTTGCTAGGGTTCGTATTTAATAATGTAGTTCTACTGAAATTTGCCTGAAATAGACCCTGGAGGGGCAATTCGGACGATTTTGAAAGTGAGTAACATTTTAGTTGCTCAAATGGGTTTGAAAACACCATAACTAGATTGCATTTGTCATTTTGAGCATTTTGGTATATAACTTTTAATTTTCTAATTTTAGTATATTTAAATCTTTTGAAATAGAAAAATAAGTTTTTATTCACTAAAATTAGAAAATTAAAAGTTATATAATTAGAATGCAATTTAGTTATCTAATGTTCGCGGGATCGACGGCGGGGTCAGCGCCACCGAGCTGCTTGCGTCCGGAGGTAGAAGACGTCAAGAAAAACAAATTACGAAAAACCCCTGTCTTTCCTGAAAACTTCAATCTAGTCCTTTTCTATTTAAAAACAGGACATAAATCACTGTTTTGAGGGCCTTTTGTGAACAGAAAATTTGGCAAAAATAAGTTCTGGAAACCTTGTAAAATTTCCAACGAAACCATGTGTTTCTTTGGTGTATTTGAATTACTTTTCAGTACAAAATTTTGGAACCCCTTTTAAGTACCATTTGTGGTATTTTCTCAAACCATTTAAAATCCCAATTTAAATTGGTTAAAACATGATTTTTTTTGTTTCCATGCATGTATGAGATGAACACACACCACACACCCTAATTAGCAAAACTGGGATGTTACACTTGGATAGAGGAAGTTGATGAGGATGATGATGAGGAGGAGTATTATGAGGACACATACAAGGGTGCTCACAGGTGCATTGCTCTTTCCATGCATGGATATTAGAAGAGATGGGAAGCTCATAAGGCCGGTGCTCCTAGACCCCCAAGGAACAAGATCTACAAGAAGTAGGGAGTGAGGCCAAGGACATGATACAACTGTGGAAGTGCAAACCACTTTGTCAAAGAGTGTCTGTTTGAGCCAGGAGAGGAAAATGAATGCAAGCTTGTTCGGAAGGACAAGACCAAAGTTCCACAAGACAAGAACCTCGCTAGAAGAGTCCCAAGGGCTCTATATGTTCAAGAAGGGGTCGTATTAGAAACATATTACTCCGATAGGATGAAGTCATAGGTGTGGCCCACGTTTCCATTGCTACGTCTTCCTCTTCATGAGTCTCTCTATTTGAATCCCCCAATGAAAAGGCGTCTATCCGACCTACATGTCTCATGGAAAAAGATACATCGGTAAACTCTTCCTCTTCCAAGTCTATTGCAACTAGTCCTCCTTCATTATTGGATTATGTTGAAAATATTGTTGATGAGGATGAGGCGTCTAATGATCTAGGCTTATGGTTGTCTAGACTTGAAGGTGAGACCATGGAAAAGGTATAGGCCCTCTTGAGGCAACTTGATGATGCTAACTCTCTTATAGATGAGAAGGAAGAGATCATCGTGACTTTGGAGAGCTATGGTGGTGGTCATTGTAGCAATGACAAAGAGCTTGTAGAAGCTTTTGACAAGGTGCGATCCATTAGAGCCTCTCTTGAAGAGAGACTATTGATGGTGCAGATCTTGCACTCGTTGGGAGACCCCAAGAGGAAGGTATGAAGAGCAAAACAGCAAGTTTTCCCTCAGTAAGAAACCAAGGTTGAATCGACCAGTAGGAGAAAGAAGCAACTTCTCAAGGTTGATACAGCTGAGGTGGCAGGGCGCACTACCGGTTCAGAAGCAACATGGAACTGATACGTCATAAACGTATCTATAATTTCTGATGTTCCATGTTGTTTTCATGCCATATGCTACATGTTTTCCTTACACTTTATGTTATTTTTATCGATTTCCCGCGACTAACCTATTGACAAGATGCCACAGAGCCAGTTCTCTGTTTTCTGTTGTTTTTAGTTTCAGAAAAGTTGTTGTGGAAATATTCTCAGAATTGGAAAATCCGAAGCCCGGAAGTCTTAGAATTTATGAAGGTTCCACGGAGTCCCGAAGGGGCCACAAGGGGCCACAAGAGGTCCACACCATAGGGCGCCCCCCGTCCATGCCTAGCGGTGGTGTGGGCCCCTCGTGCATCCACCGCCATCGCCCTTTCGCCTATTTATTCCCTTGATACGTCAACCCTAGAAATATACCACTTTTTCCCGAGAAACACCCGAGGACGCCGTCATCATCAAACCGACATCGGGAGGGTTCTGGAGCTCTCCCCAGCACCCTGCCGGGGGGGGGGGGGAATTCATCACTGAGGGGTCTACACCACCATGCCCGCCTCCGGAGTGATGCGCGAGTAGTTCATCCCTGGACTACGGGTCCATAGCAGTAGCTGTATGGTTGTACTCTCCACCATGTGCCTCATGTTTAGATCTCGTGAGCTGTGTCACATGATTGAGATCATCTATTTGTAATGGTACATGTTCTGTTTGTTGGGATCTGATGATTATTGAATGCTATGTCTGTTGATTATCAATCTATCATGTTATCTTCATGTGTATGTTACTTATGATCTTGCATGCTCTCCGTTGTTAGTAGATGCTCTAGCCAAGTAGATGCTAGTGACTCCAAGACGGAGTATTTATGCTCGATAGTGGGTTCATGCCTCCTTTGCATCTGTGCTCGAGTGACAGAAACGTGACAGATAGAGCATGTGCTATTGCCATTAGGGAGAAAACAACGATGTTTACTTCGTTTACATTGTTTACATTACACACTTTCCTTACTGCGATTATCAGTTACTTGCAACTTAATACCCAACGTTTGTTCAGATGATATTCGAAGGGTGAATTATTAGTCATAGATGCAGTTGGATCACGATCTATGTATCTTGTTGTAATGCCCGCATGAATCTCATAATAATATTTATGTCATGCATGTTCTTTATCTGTCAATTGCCCAGCTGTAATTTGTTCACCATGCATGTTAGCTATCTTTTATGGAGAGACACCTCTAGTGAACTGTGGACCCCAGTCCATTTTCTCATACTGATAATACAACCACTGCTTCCACTGTTTTCACACTGCTATTGCTTTTTTCATATTGTTTTCATACGGTTTTCCACACCATACGTTTAACCTCTTCAGCAAAACCAGTGAGATTTACAACCTCACTGCTTCGTTGGGGGCAAAGTGAATTGATTGTGTTGTATAGGTTCCATGTTGTTGCTGAACCGGTAGTGCGCCCTGCCACCTCAGCTGCATCAACCTTCTGAAGTTGCTTCTTTCTCCTACTGGCCGATTCAACCTTGGTTTCTTTACTGAGGGAAACTTGCTGTTGTGCTTATCAAACCTTCCTCTTGGGGTCTCCCAATGAGTGCAAGTCCTGCACCATCAAGCTTTTCTGACGCCGTTGCCGGGGAGGAAGAGAATTTCTGCAAGGGGAGTCTGTCACCTCCAATCATTTTTTACTTTGTTATTGTCTTGCTTGTTACTTGCTTTATTATGCTTGCTACCAATGTTTGATGTCTTTGAAACTATATCTTATAGGCAAGGTGGGTTCACGGAAGAACAACAAAAATATTATAAGGAACACCACTTGTCAGAGAAAGGAATACACTTATGGGAGCGAATTAATAAATTGCATGACTATGCTAAAAACTTGTGCTCCACTTATAATGTTACCTATTGCTTTGATAAATATTGTTGATGTAGGAGGTATAAACACCTCCCTTTTCAATGTGTATAATTATAATGTTACCATATCTTCTTATGTTAAGGAAAATTATGACTTTGATGATGTTGAACAAATTGAGGAATATATTGCTTGGGAGGCTGCATTCGAAATTGCTTATTTACTTGAAAATATTGATGATGCACCTTATAAATATGAGATTTATGATATACTTGAATATTTCTTTGATAATTACAAGGATTGTAATTACTACATAATTCAATATCTTAAAAGATGCTCTCCACCAAAGGAAGTAACTGATGCCTTGCAGGAGCCTATGGAAGAAGAAGTCGCTGAATCTGGAAGCTCATTGGATGAAAAAGAGGAGGAGAGTGATGATCAAGAGGAGTAAGAATGGAGATACCCATGTCTACGTCCCAATGATAGTAACTCTTTTAACTCACACATTATTTTACGAAAGTGATGATCATATTGATTCTTTTGAAATATCCCTTTTTGATGAAGTTGATACCTTCTATACTTGTGACCTTGATACTACTATGAATGAAACTTGTGGGAATGATATTGCTACTGTTATTTATGATAATACATGCTACTTTGATAAATCTTATGATAATCCTCTATTTATTCCAACTATTGATATGCATGATAATGAGGAAGTTTGTTTAGACAATTTATATGATAATGCTCTTGATGATGGTCCTATGTTACTTGATGTTATAAATTATAATGCTACTGAAAATAGGATTTCTATAATGTGTCCCATACCTTTTAAGAGTGACCAATTATTTTGCTTTGATATTGCTAAAAGTGGGAAAAAAGAGGAGCTGATTTTAAATTTTGATCCCACTGTTTTTGAGCTTGATATGAATTGTGTGCTTTTAGACCATGACAAACATGCTTTATGTGATAATTATGTTGTTTACTTTGTTCATGATACTACTGGAAATTATTATGAGAGAGGAAAATATGGTTGTAGGAATTTTCATGTTACTAAAACACCTCTCTTTTTGTTGAAAGTTTTGAAGTTGCTCTTGTTCTACCTTCCCATGATTTCTAGTTTGATCTTCTTTAATCTATTTCTTTACAAAATTCCTATGTATAGGAAGTGGGTTAGACTTAAATTTGTTTTATACTTGCTTCTTGATGCTCTCCTTTGCAATTCATATTTCTTGTGTGAGCATCCACGTGAATCCACTTTTCTGGGCCTAGCTAAAAGGCGTAAAAGAAAAGCACTTCTTGGAAGATAACCCATGGTTTTATTTTTGCTTTATTTTTCTCTGTTTTAGTTGATTCAAGGGGTTGTATACTTCTTTAGAAACTCCTTTGTATCTTTATTTTCTTGTTTTAGTTGTGCCAAGTAAAGAATCTGACGAAAGTTGGAGTTAGTTTTGGATTTCTGCGCAGGAAACAGATTTCTGCTGTGCATCGTAAGAAATCGTATAAAATTCAGAAAGTTCAGAATGATCTAAAAATAATTGTGCTTATTACTCAGCTAATTCATAATTTTTTCGTTCTTTAAGTTTTTCGATCTGAGCAACGTAAGTGCCCCGAAAAAACTCGTCTTTACATACTGTTCTGGGTTTGGCAGATTCTGCCATTTTTCTTGCATTTGCTCTTTTACAATGCCAAGTGGATTTATATGCTTCACAAAACATCAGTGGTTGTAGCTAATGTTTAAAAGTATCAATAGCACTTGTGCCCATACATAACCCATGAATTTTTGTTTGTTGCACTAACTCTCTATTGCGAATTACTCTTTGAGTGTGGTGTGAAGGAAGTTTTCAAGGGTCAAGAGAAGAGGGTGATATAACGTGATCAAGGTCATCCCCTTCTTCATCAACAATTTATCAAGTCATTTCTAATGAAACTATATTTTTATTCGGTCACATCATATGAAGTTTAATTGGAGCGTTTTTTTGTTTTTCTTTTGTTTTCCTTTGTTTTCTTTTGTTTTCCTTGCTGCGATAATATAGTTGGACCCTAGCATTCTTTGTGTTGGAGAGAGACATGCTCCGTTTTTCATATGAATACTCGTTATGCTCGTATTCTTAGTTTTTCTTCTAGCTGCTGCAAAATTCATGTTTAGCTCATGTTTTTCTTGCATCTCTTATCCAGAGCTGTTAGTTTTAGTAGAGTTGTGTTAGTACTCTCTTGTTTCATTTCTATATCTCTTGGAGAGTTTTTGATGTTTGGTGTTTGGTAGAAAATGCTACGTGTGGTAGATGGTATAACGAAAAATCTTGCGTATTCTTGTAGATCATTAAACTGGTTCACTTGATTATTTGATGTTGTTTTGAGATATTAATTTGCTTGATGGTAAACTTGCTGGTTTAGTAGAGTAAAAACAATTAATGGTTGGTCTAGAAGCTTGAAACTCTGCCACACTCAAATAACCAGTTGATAGGATAATGGTATATGACTTCCTTTGCTGGTAGAAATCGTAACGGCTTTTTGTTACGCGCTACGGTCGGGGTAGCTAAAAGTGAATTTTCACTGCCACAGACCCTCTTGGAGTGATTTTCGTTATGCCTTATGACATCATGATTTTATTTGGAATCTTTTAACTTGTGAGTTCTGTGTTGCGGTTTTCTGGCACTTCCACCATCCATATTTGCTAGCATCTTCGGTATTGTGCATTGCTCATTCTCACATTGAGAGTTGGTGCAAACTTCGCAAGTACATCGAAACCCGGTGGGAGAACTTTGTTCTTCTACACATAAGCCAAAATTTATCTTCCTCAAAACATCCACCATACCTACCTACCATGGCATTTCCATAGCCATTCCGAGATATATTGCCATACAACATCCATCATCATTATGTTACTTGTTGATGGAGGGATATTAACCCGGTAGGCCAACTCCAAGGTGTAACCCGGCCCAAGGGACACGGCGCAGGGTCCGGCTAAGGATAACGAAACTTCTGGAAGGCCCAAAGTTTGTAGGCCTCGTAACCCGGATTGTGGGTTGCGGTAAGGAAAGCTAGGGTTTGTAAGCGGTGTCCGGGTAGGATTCAGGGTGCGCCTTGGAAGGCAAGTCAGGAGGGTACGGTGCTTTATAAACAGACCCCTAAGTCTAGTTTAAAGAGATCCAAGAGTTCTAGCAATCTCGCCTAATATCGAGTATCTAGTGTAACACGCAATTTGAGTTGTTATCTTGAGATCGGAGACTCGGCGACTTGATTGCCGGCTACCAAATCAAAGTTCATCATCATGTTTTCCTCTGAGCTAAACCCTCTCCCAAACGCCTGTGTCGTCTGGCCCCAAGATCAGTTACCCCCGGTAACGTCTGCCGTGATTATCCCACGACAGTTGGCGCCCACCGTGGGGCCTGCGTCCAAAGGTGTTTACATCACGGGAGAAGCTCGGAAGAACATGGAGAATTTCGTCGTCGGCGAGATCTACGTCGACCGCAAAGGAGATAAGATGGTGGACGATTCCGGCTGGGGGCCAGAGTCGGATCACCTCGAATCCGGATCTACTGTGACGATCGGCCAGATCAACATCTTCATCGGTATGGTACGTACGTCTAATTTAAAAGGACAATATCATGTGCATACTACAGGAACTCCTAGCAGGGACAAAGAAACATTAAAGCAAGCGGTAAACTCGGTTTCCTCGGCCGTTCCGGGATACCTGAGATGGGCGGAACAAGAGGTAACATGGAGCAGAAGAGATCACCCGGAAAGAATAGAGCGCCCAGGAGTCTTGGCATTGGTAGTTGCACCGCAGGTCAATGGTTACGAGTTGAAAAGGGTCCTAATGGACGGTGGAAGTAGCATTAATATCTTATATTGGGAAACCTTCTTACGCATGAGTCTCAAAGAGTCCCAGCTACAGAAAAGTTCAACGGTTTTTCATGGGATTGTGCCGGGTCACTCAGCGTGCCCCGAGGGAAAGATCACATTGGAGGTTGCTTTCGGAGAATCAACGGATAATTATCGAGTTGAGTGGCTCACGTTCGAGGTGGTCAAATTGCGCAGTCCTTATCACGCACTGTTCGGAAGACCGGCTTATGCTAAATTCATGGCTAGGCCGTGTTATGTGTATTTGCAGCTAAAGATTCCGGGTCCTAAGCAGACCATCACCATACATGGAAGCCGGGATATAGCGGCCGAGTGCGACGAAGGAGATTCAGTGATGGCCGAACAAGCTTGCAGAAAAGAGGAACTCAAGTATTACCGGTCTCAAGTAGATCCGGATGATAGAACAGCACTGAAAAGACCGAATACTGAGGACGAAAGAGCAAAATTCAAGGCAGCACAGGACACCAAGAAGGTAGATTTTGTTGAAGGTGATTCCACTAAGCAATTCACTATAGGGTCTAACTTGGGAAGAGAGCAGGAGAAGGCACTTGTGGAGTTCATTCGTTCAAATGCGGACGTATTCGCCTGGACACCTAGCGACATGCCGGGTATCCCTACAGAATTGGCAGAGCATAGTTTGCACGTAGATCCCAAGTCCAGGCCTGTGAAGCAGGGCTTGAGGAAGATGAATGAGGAAAGAAGGAAAGCTATATGTGAAGAAATTGCTCGGCTACTGACAGCTGGCTTTATCATGGAAGTATTTCACCCGGATTGGTTAGCAAATCCGGTTCTAGTGATGAAAAAGACCAACGAATGGAGGATGTGCATCGATTTCACGAATCTCAACAAGCATTGCCCAAAGGATCCGTTCGCACTACCAAGGATAGACCAGATCATAGATGCAGTAGCCGGGAGTGACCTGCTATGCTTTCTAGACGCATATTCCGGGTACCATCAAATTAAGCTCAAGAGGGAGGATTGGGAGAAAACATCATTTATAACCCCTTTTGGGGCCTTTTGTTACAAAACCATGACGTTTGGATTGAAGAACGCTGGCGCAACTTATCAACGGTGTATTCAGAAATGCTTCGAGGATCAAATTGGACGCAATGTCCATGCTTATGTAGATGATGTGGTTGTCAAGACCAGGAAGGCAGAAACATTTATCGATGATCTAAAGGAAACGTTCAAGAACTTAAGAAGGTACCAGATGAAGCTTAACCCGACAAAGTGCGTGTTTGGAGTTCCAGCCGGGAAATTACTCGGCTTTATCGTCTCCGAGAGAGGAATTGAAGCAAACCCGGATAAAATCAAAGCTATCCAAAATCTGAAAAAGCCGGAAAATTTGAAGCACGTTCAAAAACTCACGGGCTGCGTAGCAGCCTTGAGCCGATTTATCTCCAGACTCGGAGAAAAGGCAATACCATTGTACCGGCTCTTGAGGAAGTCCGACAAATTCGTATGGGATCAGGAGGCGGATGAGGCGTTCGAGGCGCTAAAAAAGCAGTTATCTGAAGCACCAGTACTAGCGGCCCCGGGTCCTAAAGAGCCTATGTTGCTATACGTGGCAGCGGGCCCCCGAGCCGTCAGTGCAGTAGTGGTTGTGGAGCGTAAAGAGGATGGGAAAGGTTATCCAGTCCTGAGGCCGGTTTATTATGTCAGTGAAGTATTATTAGAGGCAAAGCAGCGTTATCCGCATTGGCAAAAGCTGGTTTTCGGGGTCTTCATGGCCAGCCGGAAACTGAAGCCGTACTTCCAGGAACACCCTATAACAGTAGTTAGCTCAATACCAATGTCGGATATCATCAGAAACTCGGATGCAACCGGAAGAATAGCCAAATGGGCGATAGAGATGGGGGATTATCACATCAGCTACGAGCCCAGGTCAGCAATCAAATCTCAGGCTTTGATCGATTTTGTTAATGATTGGACACACACAGGCATGGCCACCATAGTTCCAAATTCCGAGTCATGGATCATGCACTTCGATGGGTCAAAGCAATACGAGGGGTCAGGAGCTGGAGTGGTGCTAACATCACCCAAAGGAGACAAATTGAGTTATGTACTACAGATTCACTTTGACTGTTCCAACAACGTGGCCGAGTATGAGGCCCTATTGCACGGCTTAAAGGTAGCCAAGGAGATGAATATTAAGAGGATACGATGCTTTGGAGATTCGGACCTGGTGGTACAGCAGGTATCAGGAACTTGGGATAGAAAGGACGCAACTATGGCAGCATACCGCAGGGAGGTTGATAGGGTTGCAGGATGTTTTTCTGGGTATGAGGTAGAGCATATAGACAGGAGAAAGAATGAGGCAGCAGACGCCCTCGCTAGACTCGGCTCGCGCAGAGAGCCGGTTCCACCTAACGTTTTCCTGGACGAATTATGGCGACCATCAGTTAAAACCGAGTCTGAGGAGGAACTGGCAAGTAAAGACCCGGATATGGAGCTCGTGGCCACTATACGCGCTATCCCCGAGTGGACAGAACCGTTTTTGGCCTACCTATCGCGAGGCGAGTTACCACAACAGGACGTGTTAGCAAGGCAAATTTTGCGGCGAGCGAAGGGGTATTCTATCATCAATGGGGAGTTATACAAGAGAAGTGCCACGGGAGTCTTTTTGCGCTGCGTAGCACCAGAAGAAGGCCGACAGATTCTCAGGGAAATCCATGAAGGTGATTGCGGGCATCATGCGTCTACAAGATCCCTTGTGGCCAAAGCTTATCGACATGGATTTTTCTGGCTCACGGCTCTAGCAGATGCGGAACCATTAGTAGCAAGGTGTGACAGATGTCAAAGGTACGCTCGCCAAACCCACGTGCCGGCTATGGAATTACGGACCATCCCGTTAACTTGGCCGTTCGCTGTCTGGGGTTTGGACATGGTTGGCCCCTTTCATGTGTCACCTTGCAAAAAGACACACCTTTTAGTGGCTATTGATAAGTTTACCAAGTGGGTAGAGGTCATGCCAGTTACCAACTGTGAAGCAGCTACAGCAGTCAAGTTCCTGAAAAGAATAATCTACCGGTTCAGGTATCCTCACAGCATAATTACCGACAACGGAACCAACATGTCCCTTGGTGAGATGGAAAAGTTCTGTGGAAACAATGGAATCCGGCTTGATGTAGCATCAGTGGCTCATCCACAGGCCAATGGACAAGTGGAGAGGGCAAATCAAGAATTGCTTCGCGGACTAAAACCACGACTGCGAGTTCCCTGTGTTAGGGCTGCTGGTGCGTGGGTCGAAGAGCTTCCTGCCGTGGTTTGGGGTATCAATACTACACCTAACAGATCTACTCAGATGACGCCCTTCTTCATGGTCTATGGCGCGGAGGCAGTGCTACCGAGTGATATTATTCATGATTCACCACGAGTATCAGCATACGTCGAAGTGGAGAACGAAAAGACCCGGCAAGACGCCGTGGATATGTTAGAAGAACAAAGGGAACAAGCTCTGGAAAGATCAGCCATATATCAGCAGGATTTACGGAGATATCATAGCTGGCGCGTGAAAACCCGGGTCTTCCAGGAAGGAGACCTGGTTTTGCGCCTGGTACAGTCGAACGAAGGAAAGCACAAGTTATCACCACCATGGGAAGGACCGTTTATCGTAAGCCGGAATTTGCATAATGGGTCATATTACTTGATAGATGCAAGGGAAGAGTCGACCACGGTTAATGACACCGCTCATACCACTTCATCTATGCAAGAAAGAGACAGGCCATGGAACGTGGCTCAGCTACGTCCATGTTATACTTAGCAAAAATTATGTTGGCATGTGGAATTGAACGATGTAACAGGCAGCAGGTTTTCAGACGCACTCTTTTCCTATCCAGGGTACCCTTGGGGACTGGACGGGTTTTTAATGAGGCGGCCTGCTGGCCTAATTTTTTCATATCAAGTAAAGAGGTGATTATCAAGAAAAGAGGTGATTATTACCATGTTCTGTACTTTCAGTATGATGCATATATTTAGGTCTTGGGGGCTGGCTGCTTGAATAGCACAGTTGCAAACTCAAAGACCCGGCCATGATGCCTATGAGTTATAAGGGCCGATTACTTGCAAACGAGTACGGCTGCAATCTTATAACCGGACGAAGGAGCCAAATTTTCTTGACTATTCTTACTTAAGCTCGATGTGACTCGCAATAAAGTGGCATGATTTGTTCGCTTACGATTACAGTCAGCCATGACGCCCAGTGGGACTTGCCTGACCCTGTCTTCGTATAGATGTAACAACATGGTATCCACGCGAAAGCCGGCTTACAGTACAAGATAGTCAAAAGGGTCATCTAAACCACAAGTTATGCAGAGTACAAGGCTAATAACCGGAAACTCAACGATTATTAAGCAGAACTTCAGATCCTGTGTGAAACAACTCGGGGTTTTTTGTGGACTTAGCAGCAAGCAATTCGTTCTCCTTGAAAGATCAAGTATCCTAGACTCGGAAATCCGGGTCCTGGAAACTCGGGATCTTAAGAGAGGAAAAAATTGCTTAGTTGTTAAGGTTCGAAAAATCCAAACATCCGAGTCTTGGGGACTTGGGGACTTAGAAGCAATCCCGCTTGTTAACACCCATGAAACCCGGAAACCGAGTCTCACAAAAGGAACAATACAGAAAGTCGGATATCGAGAATAAAGAAAGTTGGATATCGAGAATAAAGAAAGTCGGATATCAAGATCACATGGGTTCAAAAGTAGATAAACATAAAAGCCAGAAGAGGCACAAGGTGTATCAGGAACTTAGAATGCATTACAAAGTTTCGATAGAGAGTATCAAAGGTGCACAGGCGCACCATTCAAAAATAATTGTTTAAACGGCACATCAAGCCGACTGACGCATGAGAAGTGGCAGGTATTACTCGGCACTCTAAGCCGCGGCATCCATCTTCGCCTTGCCTTTGCCATCACTTGTGGTAGCAGCAGCACCCGGGTCAGCAGCAATGCCGGCTCGCGCAGGTGGAGGGACGATGGGTGTAGAGGTAGCAGGCGCAGAGTCGGCTTCAGCTTTCTTCTTTGCAGCTTCCTCCCTAATCTTGGCAGCTTCTTCCTTCCATCGGGCAAGCATATCGTATGGCTTGGGGCGATCTGCCTTAATAACCTTGTCACTAGCATCATATGCAGGAAGAATAGAATCGATCTCCAAACTGTCGGCGATCACACTGGCCGGGTGACGAACTTCTTTCTGAATGGCTTTGAAATCCTTTGGTGAGAACTTGGACCCGTCTTGATTGAATTCTGGAAACCCGCCCATCAGCTTGGCCGGCTCTAGCTTAGGGAAATAAGCTTTAGCCAGCGCAAGACCCCGGGTTACCCCAAACCGACAGGATGAGCGCTTCCAATGCCAAATCCACTCAGGAATGGTGGAGCAGACTTCCAGCAACTTTTTCATGTTACCAGGTCCAACACCCGGCAGTCGTAGTTCATCGAGAATCCATCCAACTCCGGCACTGAGCTGCCGGACAGTATCTTTAATGAGCTTTAGCTTGGCAGTATCATCCTCTTCCGGGATCGAATCATCCGGACCTGCTGAAAGTAAGAAAAGTAATGAACAAGGAGATCCGGCTATTCATCCAAAGGAAAATCCGGGTCTTAAATGCTAAAGTTCAAAGATCATACCAGTTGCTGCGCGGTAGGTATCGGCAATCTGCACAGAAAGTGTCGTTAGCTTGTCCTCAGCCAAGTGAGCCCTTTTCCTATACTTCCTGGTGATTTTTCCACTCCTACGAGCTTCAGCTTCAGCTGCTTCGCGAAGAGCTTTCTCCTTCACAATGCGTTTGGCAGCCTTTGCCAGCTTCTTCTCAGATTGCGCAACGAAATCCTAGGTGGAAACACAAGGAAGGGTCAGTCGGATCTACTATGAAGTTTCAAGCAAATTAAACCAGTAATTCACTTGGAACTTGGGGACTATACAAGGATACAAGTGGTTTCACTCGGACTTACCTTGTGCTTTGTTATCAAAGCATCTAGAATATCTCTTCATCGGCCTTTAAGGTGTAGAGGGCATCAAGCATTTGGGCGAACGTCATATCCTCAGGGCGAACTCCTAGAAGGGCCGGCAGATTGGTCTTCCGGCTGGGGAACTTCTCCCGGTCCTTGGGGTCGAAACCCGGACCGTCTGAGCCTCCGGGTTAGGAGAGCCCGTCTTCGTCTCCAAGATCTCAATATCTTCGTCCACTTCTTCAGAGGATTTGGGAGACACGGTTTCCTGTTGAGCCGGGTCATTGAAGGGGTCTTGTTCTTGGCCGTCTTCAGCCTCATCATCAACTGCAGCATCCGTGTTAATAGTCGGCCCCTCCGTCCCCTGCTTTTCTGCTTCTGTGATTTCCGGGTCACTAGTGGTAGCTTGGGCGCTAATAGGAAAGAGGGAAAAGTGGTTAGCGATGTAGGTTGGTAGTTATCAGGTATAAAAGGATATCGAGCGATGGAGACTTACCCGGTGTTCACAGCGTAATCTGGCGGGAGTTCGCCGCTAGAGGCGGACGAGGTCGCCAAAGGCACCGATAGCGGCACCCGGAATTGCCCAGCGAGTGGGTGGCTAGGAGATGGGTGGCGCTGAGGAGATTTGGAGGGCTGAGGTGGAGGAGTGCTGGCCCGGTGAGCAGGTGAAGTGGAGATACCCGGGTTAAGGGGATCCTCGCCCGGGGAACTCCGGGTCACCCTGCGCTTAGCCGGGAGAGGATCCTTCAAGAATGATGAGTGTGACAATTGTTGATTAAGTTTACGCATGGTATCGAAGGAGTAAGGCTCAGAAGACATAAAGGAAAAAGGAACCTTTGCAACCACTCCTCTGGCCTTCCTCTTGGCCCCGACTGTGACCTCCTGATCGGATTCAGTGGCCTCCGGGTCTTCCTCTTCCTTTTCTTCTTCGTCTTCCCGCCCTGAAAATCGAGTATGTATCCGTGGGAAAAAGGTAAATGGTAGGAAAATAATGCAAGTAAAAGATAACATGAGATTCGGATAAGTACCTTCATCATCATCAGCCGGCTCGTCCTCTTCTTCCGGGTCTCTGGAGGGGGGGAGGTTTCAACTCTCCAGAAGGGATCATCAGCCTGAAATCAGAAAGATGAAAGTAAGAATTGGAAGTTGCATCAGGTCAAAGTGTGGAAAAAGGTTATGAGAATTGGATCTTACCGCTGGAGCCGGGTTTTCCCGAGTGAATGGAGGTAACCCGGTAATGTTCTTTATCACCTCCAATTTTTCCGTCAAGAAACTCTTGATGGTTTTGTTGGTATCACCGGTTGCAAAGTTCCTGGTAGAGTATCGGAGCGCGTCTGTGGTGTGCCCCGAATACTCGCACATCAACTTGGTACGGGTAGAGTTGGGCTGGATCCGGAAATCGACCCACGTCTTCACCAAGTTGAGCCCAAGAAGGCCTTGTGCCGAGAGAATAGCTAGCCTAGCTAGCAAAGGCTGGATGGCCTCCCTGTCCGACTCAGGGGCAAAGGCATTGAAAGACTCGGAGATATCTAGGAGACCCTCCGAGTAACCCGGCAATCTTCTCTCGCCGGGTAGGGAGGTGTCTCGGCAGTAGAAAAAGGAGAGTTGCCAATGCTTAACGTGAGAGTTTAAGTTAAGGGTCGGCATAGGGGAATTCTTGCGGCGCTGGATGGAAACCCCGCCGCAAGTCAAGAGTGCACCGTCATCGCTTTCGCGGCACAGTTTGCATTGGAAAAGTTCTAGGAAAAGAGTCAAATTTGGCGGAATGCACAAATAGGACTCGCAAAGGACGATAAAGTGGGTTATGTTCAATATAGAGTTAGGCCCTATATCGAACACCCGGAGGCCGTAATGGTTAAGGACTTCCCGAAAGAAAGAGTGACCCGGAGGACGGAATCCCCGGGTCACGTGTTCTACGAAGCAGATTACCTCGTTGTCAGCGGGTGTGGGCTGGGTCTCGTCACCCGGCGCCCTCCAGTGGATGTCCTTCTGGGAAGGGAGGACTCCCAACTCGGCCAGCCCTTCTAGCTGGGCCTTCGTAGATGTGGATCTCCCCCAGTTGGCGGATATGGTCTGGATTGTCTTCGCCTGAGCCGGCTGCTTTCCTTGTCTCTTAGGAGCCATGGGATCAACCTGTGAAATACCAGGAAAAAAGATACAGGGAATGAGACTCGAAAATATTGGGATATCCGGGTATATACTTGGGGTATCAAGAAGGTGTGAAGACTAAGAGCTATCCGGGTATTGTGCCACGGAGTGAAGGTTGTGAATTATCCGGGTATCAAGTACAACTACGGAAATTATTGGTCACTTACGTATTGAAATGAGTTTGGGGAAGACGGATGGTTGCCCATGTGTCTACTGCAAGCAAAATAGCCGGAAAAGGAGGATTTTCCGGGTGTTAATGATATGCGCGGAAATTTGGATGAAATGGATCTAGATTGGAAAACTTGCGAACGAGTCTACGGGGAAATTGGTGATTAGCAATGATAGGAGGTGGTGTGTGATCATCCAACAGGTTGTTGAAGGGGTTGGCGAGCATTTAAATCATCTAATTTGGTGTGACGGGAAACACGGTCTGTGGATTGACCCAGATCCAATCTAGATTGAATCGAAAAAAAATCGCGGGGCTAGATTGACGAATACTTACTGGAAGGAATTGGAATGTGGCCTGGCGGCGGCCGGTGTCGTGATCTAGATCCCCCCTTGCAGCTCTTGATGAGCGAAACGAAGGCGCCGTGGCGGAGTTTGGCGGCGGCGCGGAGCGATTCAGGGTTGAATGTAGCTGGCGGCGGCCTTGTTACGGCGGCGTGCTCGGGACTCTCGAGGTGTTGCGGGGCGCAGGGAGTAAGGGAGCCAATGAAAGATTGGAGTGATGTGTGGAAGTTCAAGCTACCCTCTGGGCTCTATTTATAAGGTGTGGGCGGATACACCTATCCCAACGGGCGGAATCCGGAAGATTTGGGGTAATGGCTATCCGCGCGGATTTTACGAGATATGCTTCACATGCCGAGCAAGATATCCGGACGAAAAAGAGAAGGGGATCCTCTCCGCGGTATCGGGATCAATTATCGAGTAAAGTATAGAGTTTTGGCATTGTTATCAAGGCTTAGACCCGGAAAGTTAAGCAAAGCGTTTGGAGAAAAGCCGGGTTACTATATGGCCACCATGGAGTTAGGCCTAGCTATATATCAAAGCATTTTAACCCGGCCTCCATACACTTGTGCGTTTGATATTTTTGCAGGGAATAGCCAGTGCTTCAAGGAAGGATCCGTGAAGCCCAAGCTATTCTGGGGACTACTGATGGAGGGATAATAACCCGGTAGGCCAACTCCAAGGTGTAACCCGGCCCAAGGGACACGGCGCAGGGTCCGGCTAAGGATAACGAAACTTCTGGAAGGCCCAAAGTTTGTAGGCCTCGTAACCCGGATTGTGGGTTGCGGTAAGGAAAGCTAGGGTTTGTAAGCGGTGTCCGGGTAGGATTCAGGGTGCGCCTTGGAAGGCAAGTCAGGAGGGTACGGTGCTTTATAAACAGACCCCTAAGTCTAGTTTAAAGAGATCCAAGAGTTCTAGCAATCTCGCCTAATATCGAGTATCTAGTGTAACACGCAATTTGAGTTGTTATCTTGAGATCGGAGACTCGGCGACTTGATTGCCGGCTACCAGATCAAAGTTCATCATCATGTTTTCCTCTGAGCTAAACCCTCTCCCAAACGCCTGTGTCGTCTGGCCCCAAGATCAGTTACCCCCGGTAACGTCTGCCGTGATTGTCCCACGACACTTGTGATGCTTCATTGTTATTTTTGCATATTGCTACACTGGCAGGACCATTTAGTTTTATACATCAGAGATATTTTAGTTTGAGTTATGAGTACTAAAGGTGTGTTGATTCATTGTAAAATAGAGTGTTGCCCCTACCCTTGAGGTTATATATCAAAAAAATAAGAAAAGGAGAAAAGGCCCAAAAGAGAAAAAATAAAAAATGAAAGAAAGAGGCAAAAGAGAGAAAATAAAGAGAGAGGGGGCAACATTACTATCATTTATTCCACACTTATGCTTTGTTTAGCATCATTACTTCAGTTTGGAGAGAGTTTTCATATTATGACTTGCATAACTATGTGGGGAACTTACATTATAGAACTTGTCTTGTATATTCCAATGATGAGCCTCCTCAA
The DNA here is from genome assembly GCA_028641055.1 of Alopecurus myosuroides. Lineage (NCBI taxonomy): Eukaryota > Viridiplantae > Streptophyta > Magnoliopsida > Poales > Poaceae > Alopecurus > Alopecurus myosuroides. Next base: position 166,034,237 of record CM054057.1, read on the forward strand.
AAGAGCTCTAGGTCTTCGTGAGCAAGCAGGTTGGATGCACCCCCAGTAGTTCCATTGGAGAGCTTTCATACACTTATAGCTCTATGTGCATCCGTTGTGTGGCAATCACTACTCCTTGCATAACTTCGATTATTAGACTTCCTCTTGTCTAATGATAACTTTCAGTTGTGTGATACTTTCTTCCATTGACCAACCAAACCCCCCATAATGTTCTTTTAGCCATAACATCCTGGTGCCAGGAACCAATACAGAACGCTTGCTTGTTTTAAGTGCACATTTATTTGAATGATTTTCCTTTGTGCATATTGTTGTCACTTGACTTGATCCTAACAGGACTTGTCGTGAGAGTTTGATGCCTTGGATGATTATATTGTTGTTCTTGAAGCTTAAATCATCTTTAATATACTTTGCACAGTGGATTGTCTTTTAGTATTGATTCATTGAAAAGTTTTACTTTGTTATTCCTAATGGTTTATGCATTACTCTTTGATATCAACTATAAATCACAACCTTTATTCATTTGATCCTAGTTTACATGCTTTACATTACTATGATGATCAAGTTTATGTTGGTAGCATGTCACCTCAGAAATTATTTGTTTTGTCGTTTACCTAAGCTTGGGGATGTCGATACATCATAAATGTATTCATAATTTCTGATGTTCCATGTTGTTTTCATGCCATATGCTACATGTTTTCCTTACACTTTATGTCATTTTTATCGATTTCCTGGGACTAACCTATGGACAAGATGCCACAGAGCCAGTTCCTTGTTTTCTGTTGTTTTTAGTTTCAGAAAAGTTGTTCTGGAAATATTCTCGGAATTGGAAAATTCGAAGCCCGGAAGTCTTAGAATCCCGAAGGTTCCACGGAGTCCCGAAGAGGCCCGGAGGGGGGCCACACCATAGGGCGGTGCCCCCCGGCTGCGCCTGGGGGTGGTGTGGGCCCCTCGGGCATCCAGCGCCATGGCCCTTTCGCCTATTTATTCCCCCGATACGTCAACCCTACAAATATACCACTTTTTTCCGAGAAACACCCGAGGCCGCCGTCATCGTCAAACCGAGATCGGGAGGGTTCTGGAGCTCTCCCGGGCACCCTGCCGGGAGGGGAATTCATCACTAGAGCGGTCTACACCACCATGCCTGCATCCGGAGTGATGCGTGAGTAGTTCATCCCTGAACTACGGGTCCATAGCAGTAGCTAGATGGTTGTACTCTCCACCTTATGCATCATGTTTAGATCTCATGAGCTGCCTCACATGATCGAGATCTTCTATTTGTAATGGTACATGTTGTGTTTTTTGGGATCCGATGATTATTGAATGCTATGTATGTTCATTATCAATCTATCATGTTATCTTCATGTGTATGTTATTTATGATCTTGCATGCTCTCCGTTGTTAGTAGACGCTCTGGCCAAGTAGATTCTAGTGACTCCAAGAGGGAGTATTTATGCTCGATAGTGGTTTCATGCCTCCTTTGCATTTGTGCTCGAGTGAGAGAAACATGAGGGATGGAGGATGTGATGTTTCCATTAGGGAGAAAACAACGATGTTTATTTCATTTACATTGTTTACATTACACGCTTTGTTTACTAAGATTATACATTGCTTGCAACTTAATACCCAACGTTTGTTCGGATGATATTCGAAGGGTGGATTATTAGTCATAGATGCAGTTGGATGACGATCTATGTATCTTGTTGTAATGCCCGCATGAATCTCATAGTAATATTTAGGGCATGCATGTTCTTTATATGTCAATTACTCAGCTGTAATTTGTTCACCACGCATGTTAGCTATCTTTTATGGAGAGACACCTCTAGTGAACTATGGACCCCAGTCCATTTTCTCATACTGATAATACAACTACTGCTTCCACAGTTTTCACACTGGTACTGCTGTTTTCATATTGTTCTCGTACTGTTTTCCACACCATACATTTAACCTCTTTGTTATCAGAAAAACTTGTGAGATTGAAAACCTCACTTCTATGTTTGGGCAAAGTGAATTGATTGTGTTGTGTAGGTTCCACGTTGCTGCTGAACTGGTAGTGCGCCCTGCCATCTCAGCTGCATCAACCTTCATAAGTGCTTCTTCCTCATGCTGATCGATTCAACCTTGGTTTCTTTTCTGAGAGAAATCTTGTTGTTGAACTCTTCACACCTTGCGCTTGGGATCTCCCAACAAGCGTGTGTCTACACTCCATCAAGCTTTTCCGGCGCCGTTGCCGGGGAGGAAGAGAATTTCTGCAAGGGGAGCCTCTCACCTCCAATCATTTTTTACTTTGTTATTTGTTTTGCTTGTTACTTGCTTTATCATGCTTGATATCAATGTTTGATGTCGTTGAAACTAGATCTTATTGGCAAGGTGGGTTCATAGAGGAACAACAAAAATATTATAAGGAACACCGCTTGTCACAAAAAGGGATACACTTATGGGAGCAAATTAATAAATTGCATAACCATGTTAAAATCTTGTGCTCTACTTATAATGTTACTTATTGTTTTGATAAACCTCGTTGCTTTAGGAGGTATAAGCACCTCCCTTTTCAATGTGAGTGTAATGATAATGTTACCATATCTTCTTATGTTAAGGCAAATTATGAACTTTATGATGTGGAACAAATTTAAGAATTTATTGCTTGGAAGGATGCATTCGAAATTGCTTAGTTGTTTAAAAATAATGATGATTGATATGTCCATTTTGCATCACTGTTTTATATTGTTATTTTCTTTTATTCATCGATATATTTCATTTTATGATGCATCACTTATGTTATTTTATCTTTATTTGCATGTTCCATAATTTTTGGAGAACAAACACCGAAACCAGAAATCTGATGGAAAAAAGCACCATCGAGATACCCTATTTCAGAAGATCAGAAGAAGAGGGGGGATATTGGAGGAGTCTTAGAAGTTCCGAGGACGAAGTGAGCTAGAAGGGCACCCGAAGGGGGGCCACCTGGGGCCCACACCACCAGGCGACGCCCCCTTGGCCGCGCCTAGGGGTGGTGTGGCCCCTTGGCCCACTCCCGGGTGATCCCTTTCGCGTACTTGACCCCCAGGGAACCCTAAGCCCCAGAACATAATCGAAGAGTTATTCCATCGCCTCCTCGGGGCGGAAAACACCAGAGAGAGAAAATCTCTCCGATAGGGAGAAATCTGCCGGGGAAATTCCTCCCCGGAGAGGGGAAATCATCGCCATCGTCACCATCGTCGCTCCTGGCATCATCAAGATCGTCATCGTCATCATCATCACCACCAACACCATCACCCTCAACATCCACTGTAACAATTAGGGGTCTCTATCGTTGTTTTACATTAGATCTCTCTCCCGATGTGGATTACTTGTTATTAGTTGATGTTTGTGAGATTTATCGGTGTTAGCACTTTATGACCATATTGTTATTATCCATTATATCACCTCTGATTATGATCCATATGATGTCTTGTGAGTAGTTCGTTTAGTTCTTGAGGACATGGGAGAAGTCATGATGTTATTAGTGAAGTTATGTTGAAGTAATATCTCGTGGTTCGGTATTTAAGTTGTGGTGCTAGTCTTCTAGTGGTGTCATGTGAACGTCGACCACATCATACTTCAACTTTATGGGCCTAGGAGGATGCATTGTGTATTTTGCTACTAATTGTGGGGTTGCCTGAGTGATAGAAACCAAAACCCTCGTTAGGAAACCAATGCACGAGGGAGTGTAGGATCCCAGAGTTTTAAGGCTGTGGTTAGATTTATCTTAATTACTTTCTTGTATTTGCGGATGCTTACGAGGGGTATAATCACAAGTATGTATTAGTCCTAGTTGGGCGGTGCCTTAGCATAGAATCACCCACACAACAATTCACGAACCAATAAATATTAATCAACCGTAATGAAACATAAGCACTTGACAAAATTCCCATGTGTCCTCGAGAATGTTTGGTAGTCATAAGTAGAACAACCGGCATGTCCTTTGCTCTAAAAAGGATTGGGCAACTCACTGCAATATTATTTACTGCACTTTATGTACTCGCACTTTATTTATCTGTTGTATCAAAAACCTCCAAAAACCCGTTTGCTAGTGTTTATAGTGAACCCTCTATCCAACCTGCTTGTCAACACCTTCTGCTCCTCATTGGGTTCGACACTCTTATTTATCGAAAGTACTACGATACACCCCCTATACTTGTGGGTCATAAATGATGCTCCTTATAAATATGAGGCTTGTGATATACTTGAATTTTGCTTTGATAATTACAAGGAAGGGAATGGATATATTCTTAAATATCTTTATAAATACTCTCAACCAAAGGAAACTAATGCTTTGCAGGAGCCTATGAAAGAAGAAATTTCTGAATCTAAAATCTCATTGGATGAAAAAGAGGAGGAGAGTGATGATCAAGAGGAGGAAGAATGGAGCTACCCATGTCTACCTCCCAATGAGAGTAACTCTTTAACTCATACCTTATTTGATTGCCCTCCATGCTCACCAAAGGAGGTTGAGTTTTATATTGATGATCCTATTGATTCTTTTGAAATATCCTTTTTTGATGAAATTGATACTTGCTATACTTATGTACTTGATACTACTATGAATGAATCTTGTGAGAATGATATTGCAGCACAACTGAGCGCGTGCGGGCACGGGAAAGGCTAGGTTCAACGTGCGCCATCGATTTTGTGATCGACGGTCCAGGCACATCTTCTACCTCTCCCTCTATTTCTCTCTCTCACCGAGGCGACGGGAAATGGCGACGGCCGTGGACTCATCATGGGGCTACGGAGAGGGGTGGCGCGACGTCGAGGAAGATGCTGGCACTTGGGGCGGTGGAGTGGCGCGGAGTCTTGGCGACGGCGTGGCTCCAGTCAGTGGCGTTGAGCAGGGCGTCCGCGGCGGCGAGCTCGACAGCGGCGACGAACCTGCACACGAGGGGACGCGAGGGGGTGTTAGGCACACTCTACTAGGTACGGGGAGCTCATTGGTGGCGAAGATTAGCGGTGGGAGGGCACGGGTCGAGCAGCAGCACCTCGGTTACACTACGGTGGTCGGAGGCGGTTTTACGGCTCGGGGCGTTCACAGGGGCTTCTCGGGGCGTTTGCTCGGATGGAGGCGAGGGTGTGGGAGTGTGGGGAGGTAGTGGCGAGCGGGGAATGTGTGGTTTGGCTTATACACGCGGCAGCATGGGTGAAGGCATGGAGGCGCTCTCGGGGTTGTCAACTACGGCATGGGCTCGCGCTCTAAGTCGTGTCCGCGACGTGCCACGGGTTGGAACCATGTCTGGGGGGTAAGGGATGGTAGGGGTAAGCTGCTAGGCGGCGTTTGAGTGCTGGACAAGCCACAGCATGGCCACGGTGGCCGTGCACTATGCGCCATGTCCATGTCCTGCACCTCAATGTCCCCTCCACTTTCCTACTTGTGTTCTCTCTCCCTTGACCATCTAGAAGCAATCCAAAGCATCCAAGGTGAAGTTCAAACATCAGAGAATCAACTTGGCAAAGTTGCATTTCCAAACTTGCAATAAAAAACAATTAAAACATCTGTTAAACTTTTGTAAAAGTACTGTTTCAGAAAAATTCAGAAAAGTTCAGTTAAGGACTTTGCAAATTTTTCTAAGTGTTGAAACATTTAAAAACCTCAAAATTTCCAGCTTGTTTTCAAGGATCAAATGGAAACCAAATTTTGTTTTCAAAGTTGGAGATTGTTAAACATGTTTTAAAATTTCAGAAACATCTTTTGAAAACAAATTTGGAAAAGTGGAAGGCTATGAAAACAAACTGGAAAAAGGCTACTTTATGTTTCTCTGTTTTCTAAAAAATGCGATTTTTCTGTCTTATTTTTCTTCCACAAAAACAACAAGCAAAAGATTGTTTTTCTTATTCCAAAATCCAAACCAAGCTTATGGATTTGTAGTCCATATATCAAAGAACGCATACAATTCAAGAAAACACAAAATGGAATATTATAGACTAGTGAAAACACGTGTGGAAAATAGGTACTTGGCTATATTTCTAGGGAATAGTTTCAGTAGAAAACTTCCATAAATCATTTTGTATTTTTGTTTTCTTGTATCCAACAAAGTCAAAAGTTTAAATCAAGATGCAAACAAGCATGGTCCAAGTCTTGGAATAAGAATCACTCAAGTCATAATTGGGAAAACATCAGGAAAAAAATTGGATGTGTTTTCAGGAAAAAATTATATTGGTTTTAAAATGAAACAATCCTTGCATTGAATATATGATTATTGTCACATACACATGTTGGTTCAAAAAAACATGTTGTTAGAAAAAAAAATTGGCCACATTTTTGTCTCCTTTAACTACAGTACAAGGATCAAAAAACTGGGTGTGACATACGGGTCCATAGAGTAGCTAGATGGTTGTTCTCTCCACTTTGTACCTCATTTTCAGATCTTGTGAGCTGCCTATCATGATCAAGATCATCTTTATGTAATGCTACATGTTGTGTTTGCGGGGATCTGATGAATGTTGAATGATATGTATTCTTATTATCAATCTATCATGTTATCTTCATGCATATGTTATTTATGATCTTGCATGCTCTCCGTTATTATTAGATGCTTTGGCCAAGTAGATGCCAGTAACTCAAGAGGGAGTATTTATGCTCGATAGTGGGTTCATGCCTCCTTTTCATCTATGCTCGAGTGACAGAAACGTGACGAATGGAGGATGTGTTGTTGCCATTAGGGAGAAAACAACGGTGTTTACCTAGTTTACATTGTTTACATTACACACTTTGCTTACAAGGATAATCTGTTGCTTGCAACTTAATACCCAACATTTGTTCGGATGATATTCGGAGGGTGGATTATTAGACATAGATGCCCTTGGATGACGGTCTATTTATTTTGTTGTAATGCCCGCATGAATCACATAGTAATCTTTATGTCTTGCATATGCACTACAGTGCAGCCTTCATTTCTGTCAATTGCCTAGCTGTAATTTGGTCACCACACATGTTATTTATCTTTCTCGGAGAGACACCACTAGTGAACTATGGACCTCGGTCCATTTTCCTCATATTGATAAAACACCTACTGCTTTCATACTGATTCATAATGTTCCTACTATTTACCTACTATTTTCCACACCATACGTTTAACCTTTTTGTATTCAGCAAAACCGGTGAGATTGACAACCTCGCTGCTTTGTTGGGGCAAAGTGATTTGATTGTGTTGTGTAGGTTCCACGTTGATACTGAACCGGTAGTGCGCCCTGCCATCTCAGCTGCTTAAACCTTTTGAAGTTACTCCTTCCTCCTACTGGTTGATTCAACCTTGGTTTCTTTCTGAGGGAAACTTGCTGCCGCACTCTTCATACCTTCCTCTTGGGGTCTCCCAACGAACGTGTGTTCACACACATCAAGCAACTTTTTTGGCGCCGTTGCAGGGGAGGAAGGGAATTTCGGCAAGGGGAGTCTCTCACTTCCAATCTCTTTACTTTGTTTTTGTTTTGCTTAGTTTATTTTATTTTTTATTTTTCTCTTCTCTTTATCAAAAACACACAAAAAAAATAGTTCTTATTCTAGCTGTAGTTTTATTCCTGTTTTTAGTATTGTTAAAATGACTACTCCTGAGAACACTAAGTTGTGTGACTTTACTAGCACCAACAACAATGATTTCATTAGCACACCTATTGCTCCACCTGCTCCTACTAACGATTTTTATGAGATAATGAGAGAGCAATTTTCGGGTGTTAGAACTTATGATGCTGATGCCCATCTTAAAATTTTTGTTGAAATTTGCGAGATGCAAAAATATAAAGATGTAGATGGAGATATTATTAAACTGAAATTTTTTCCTTTCTCTTTGAGAGGAAGAGCTAAAGAATGGTTGCTGTCTTTGCCTAGAAATAGTATTGATTCTTGAACTAAGTGTAAAGATGCTTTGCTTGGAAAATATTATCCTCCTACTAAGATTATATCTTTAAGAAGTAGCATTATGAATTTTAAGCAACTTGATAATGAGCACGTTCCTAAAGCTTGGGAAATAATGAAATATTTAGTCTAGAATTGTCCCACTCATGGACTGACTACTTGGATGATCATCCAAACTTTTTATGCAGGTCTTAATTTTTCTTCAAGAAACCTTCTGGATTCAGCTGCTAGAGGAACCTTTATTTCCATGACCTTGGGGTCAGCAACAAAGCTTCTTGATGATATGATGGTAAATTATTCTAAGTGGCACACTGAGAGAGCTACAACTGGTAAGAAGGTAAATCCTGTTAAAGAAACCTCCTCTTTGAATGAGAGACTTGATGCTATTATGTCTATGCTTGTGAATGGCCATGCTCCTATTGATCCAAATAATGTTCCTTTAGCCTCTTTAGTTGCTCAAGAAGAACATGTTGATGTGAACTTCATTAAAAATAATAATTTCAACACCAATGCTTATAGGAATAATTTTGGTAGCAACATGTCGAGACATCGTAGTAGAATTCATAGACGGGGGTGCCATGAGACTACCGATAGAGATTGTGGGGGGACGTGGTTGTATGACAAACAATGACACCGGGGTTTTACCCAGGTTCGGTACGTCGCAACTAGGCGGCGTTCCTACTCCTGCAATCTCACTAAATAAGGACTGAAGCCATAAGTATACGTAGTACAATGTGAGTTGGTTTTAGCAGCTCGACAAGGATCAACCTCTCGGCGAGTTAGCTTCTATCTTATTGTCTATGTTCTTCTCTCCCGTCCGGCTTTATATAATAGCCGGGTTAAGGCTTACAGAAAAGGAAACCTAGGAGACTACAGTAAGTCCTAACTTGGAAGGCAAGAATCCGCCTTCTACTCCAAGCCGGACCACATGGGCCATGGTCCAGGTTCTTCTAAAATCCGGCTTCTGTGCATCAGCTTACTGGACCGCCTAATGGACCGTAGCCCATTACCATTCAGGCCACCCTGATAATCCGACACTTTAGGACACCATCTGATATACCCCTAAATGCTATATATCCGACAGTAGCCCCCAAGAAGGATTAAGACTCGGAATCGCCGTCTTTCGTCCAATTGCATTCTTTCCGAGAAATATTGGCTCTTCGTCTTGATTTCTTTTCCTTCAAATCATGCTTTAACACGAAACTCGGATTTCGGGAAATCCGGCTTTTTCTTCCACGAGCCTTCGTGGAGAAGGAACTTCCTACGTCAGGGACGTTTGGGTTTTCGCGTGTGAAACCCTGAAACGTATCTCTGACAGATTTTCACAGGAAACGAGGAGATAGCCATTATCATCTGTCGATTCATTTCCCGGATTTTCCGGCGAGTGACACGCGTTGAGCATCCAACGGTCAAAAGTGTCGTTAGTACGTATCGTAAAGAATTTTTGGGCTATAAATAGCCTATTCATCCTCTCCGGCAAACCTTCCGCTCCCTTCTCACCTCCCATCTCAAGCGCCCAGCCTTTGCCTTAGTCCAGTGAGAACGAATCAGAGCTCGAGCTCGCGCGAGCGCTGTCCCCGGATTTTACGTCAGAGAACTCACGGTCCTCGTCGCGCCGCCGCGAAATGGACTCACCACACGCATCCTCGGAGCGCTCCGTTGCCACAGAGATCGACTACATCATCAACGAAATGGATCCACTATTGGATTCGTCGAGCCGCGCCACCGCCGACGTGTCGGAAAAAACTTCTGGTGGCCAGGACTGCCGATAACCTGGCCACATCTTCTTCTACTCCACCTCCGCCTCCGGTTCCCGTAACAGCAGAGGAAAAGCGCACTCTCGTCGGAGAGGAGCTCACTGCCGCGGTTGTCGCCGCCGGAGCCAAGGAAGAAGGCGAATTTTCCGGCAATTGGAGCTGGAGCAGCATCCCTCCTTCTCTTCTCCCGACAATGGAGAAAGAGGGACTGTGTAGCATCCCACTTTTTAGAAAAAGTGAAATACCTGTGTTATTGTCCTAGTCCTTGGTTCAATTGCTAGCACCACAGTACAAAATGAAATATCATGCAAATGCATCAAATTCTATTACATCGCATGATCCAGTCTTTACAAAATAGGATTACAACTTGCATAGTCTTAGAAGACTAGCAGAAAACAAAGAAATACATCGGAAAACATAGTACAACATTGAGCCCATCTTCTTCCTGTGCCACAGGCAAAACATGTTGGCGATAGTGTAACATACCAAGTATGAAATACCCCTTAGAATGTTTTGTTTCTTGTTTTAAATTCAAGCAATGCATCATGTCATCATCTCATTGCATTTGTTTTATGTTTGTTTGCAATTGTTACTATTTGTTCTGCATCTGTTTTATCCTGTTTTCTTAATCAAACTCAAACAAATTTCAAATGGTTATTTTCATACTTGATCTGTTACAACTTTTGGAATAAAAATAACAAATAAAAACAACCATTTTATTCCTTGTTAATCACCCATTAAATTGTTGGTTTAATCAAACCATTAATTCAATCAATAATTTCTAAAACATTTTCAAATTCAAACCTAGTCTCAAAATCAGTACCTTTTGAAACCTTAAAGTTCACCACACATTTGTATTCTTAAAATCATTTTTAAACCTAGGGGTAACCCTATTCAAATGCTTGTTTTTCATAAGGGTTTATTAATATTAAAAATATCCCAAATTTGGATTCAAATACAAACCTCAATTTAAATCTCAAATTTTTGAAATCCAATCTTGGAAAATGGTTTCTTTTTACCTAAATAGCTTAACTAAATTTTTCTGGAATTTTTCTCAAGCAAAACCTTAACAAATTCTTCCAAAATCAGTTTCAGCAAAAAAAATAATAAACAGAGAAAAAAGAAAAGGAGCAAACAGCCGCGCGCAGCAGCAGATAGCCAGCCCAAAGCCCACCTAGTCCATCCTTGCGCGCAGCCCAGCCCTCCTACGCACCGCGTACCGCTTCGAGATTCGTGCTGTGCTTCTTTTTGAAGTACGGCAGGCAATCTGCCGGCGCCACCGCGACCGCGCGCGACGCCGGCGGCCAACCACTGCCTCCTCGCCTATAAGTACCAGCCCTAGCCCCTGGAACCTAACCCTAAGCCCTAGGTTCGCTGTCCCATCGCCAGCGCCGCCATTTTCCCTCTCTGTCGCCGCACTCCCCTCTCTGTTTCTTCTCGCCGGCGACAACCTCCTCTGAAGATCACCATGGCTCCACCACCTCCCGCCTCCACTTAGCCACCCACCACCTGCCATCGTTTCGCCACTGCTTCCTCTCCCCCTTGGACACCAGAAACCACCCCGGTGAGCCTCCGTTCGACGCCGCGGTCCTCTCCCTTTTCTCCGGCCACCGTGCGCCCGTGACTGAACCCGAAGTGCTCGTCGACGTTGCAGGGCTTCGCTGCACCGATCGCTTGCTGGAATCGCGTCGCCTCTTCGTCATCTACACGCTGGACACCGTAGCCACGCCGGAGGAGCACGGATTCGTCGCCGTCGTCAACGCCGCCGTCGTCATCAGTGCGTCATCGTCGGGCCGCTGCTTCGATTACGCCGGTGGTGAGCTTTCCCCGTCGCCTCCTCTCTCCCTCCGTTGCATCCAGTAGCTGCGCATCCATCTGCAACGTCCAAGCACCACCGCAACGAGCGCAGCCGTGGATCAGCTCCGGCGAACTTCTGTTCTGACGGACGAGCAAACGTTTGGTCGTCAGACTAAAGTTCAGTTATCTCGCGCTGAAGAGATAACCTCACTCCGTCCCCTTTACTGTCAAAAAGATTCAGTTAGCGCAGTGGTTTTGAACCTATTGCGCGCGGGCGAGGGCGCGGGTTCGTGCCCCGCAAGCCCCAATTTTTGTTCCTTTTCCTTCCAAGCGCGAGCAGGCCCACCTGGCATAGACCCCCACGGCCACGCAAGCATTTGCTCAGCGCCGCGCTGTCTAGGCCCACGGGGCAGTGAGAGTGAGTAGATAGCAGTGCGGTGAAAAATGGTTTCTGCGAATTCCAGGAATTCCAAAATCTTTTTAATTAGCAGAATTAAAACAAAACTTCAAAATTTAATATCTTTTGTTCTGTAAATCCAATAAATAAAAAATTTACATGTTTATTGCTCCAAATTTCATAATCTTTCCAATTATTCCATTTGTGTTCTGTTTTGAGTTTTCAAAATACATTTAAAATTCAAATTTTAATAATTCAAATGTAATTTGCAATAATTCATAAATAATTCATATTAATTCCAAATAAGTCAAATAAAATATGTTTTTCATACCATTTTGAATGTCCTATTCAAATATAAAATTTGTTTCATTGTTTGAATAATTTAAATTGCCTAAATAATTTAATACTTATTTAATTCAATTAAATTTGATAAAATCATAACTTGCTTAATATAAAATATTTTTGGACATGCAAAATATGTTTTCAAACCATCAAAGTGTGAATTTTTCAAATGTGAATTTGAATTTATGGTTTGAACAAATAAAATTCAAATAATATTCAAACTTGTTTTAAATTCAATTAAAACTTGTTTAATATTGTTTAATTCATAATAAATTCATCCTAATTCAAATTTCAATATTTGAAACATGTAATCCAACTAAAATTTGATGTTCTTTTCAAATATAAATTTTGTTAATTGTTTTGCACACTTTAAATTGGTGAAAACAATAATTGTATGTGTGGCATGTTTAAGTAACCAAAATTTTCCAAACTTAATAAATAAGTTCTAAAGTTGTTTTATTTCCTTTTCCTTTGCATCTATCATTGTTATTTATTGTTATCTGTGGTTATCTTGTCATCATCATCATGCATGCATCATGATAACAACTATCACATAATAAATAATTGTAAATCATTTGTTCCACTTATTTCAATGGATCCTTTTCCATATGCAACCCTTGCATATGGGTCCATTTAATTTGTGTCATCTTGTTAGCTAATTTATTTTGATGCAACTATTAAATTGTCATGCATCATCTTGATTGTGCACAATGCCATGAAAATGATTGTTTACATTCCTGTTTTGTTTGTTTGCTTCTTCTCGAATAGACGACGACGTTGAGGCAGACGACCTTTACAGCACCCCTTCTGAGGATCTAGCTCAGTACCCGGCTGCTGACTTCGCAGGCAAGTTATCACTCACATGAACCATTGTGTTCCTTTCAACCCTGGTTACCGATACTTTCCGTTGTCTATTCTTGCTAGCCTTAGTGGTAGTTGTTTCTGTTACGAACCTATCACATGATTCCCTGAACCCTGATATTGCCTCCCCACCCCTCCTACAACCCTATTGATTGGGCCAGTGTCTTACTAGTATGCTTAGGTTGAGTCTGTTACCCGTTACTTTCAGTTACTATTTCATTATGTTCTGGGGGCTCGATGCTTAATCAATCAATCAATCATGCTAAGGTTATTACTTAATAATAATTTGATGATAAGGCACCGGCAGGAGGCCCTGTGTGGTTTTGAGGCCTGCTAGTGTCGACCCTAATAGGAAAAGGGTCTTGTCTACTGATCCATGATGAGCGCACTACCCGCATGTGGGAAGCGAGTATGGGCGCCCCCCTCAATTTGATTCGATTCGCATCTCGTCCAAATCATCTCATTTAGTTCGTGCTTTCTATTTGTCACATGCATGTTTTTGCGAGCCCAGCGCAGGGTGGAACTTTTGTAGTCGGCATATAGGGGGACACGGTCTTAGAGTGCTATGAGGGTCCCTTTTCTTCGGGGCTTGATTAGTCGTGCGCCCAAGGTGCTTTGGGCTTGATGCGGAGAAGAGTTGAGTTGTGTTGAGTGCCCCGCTTGGTGGGAGGCATCCCATCTGGCGGGTTATTCATACGTGTACGGCCAAATTGGTGCAACCCTGCAGGGATAATCTTCTCGAGAAGCCGTGTTTTCCGCGGTTATGGATTACTTGGTGAAAGTACTGGCTAACAAGTACTCAGGACAACTTAAACATAATGATCAAACATGTTACACCCCATGGTTAATAACTTGACTAGTAATAGGTTGATGACACAATAATTTGATTCATCCTTAATACAACTGTGTGAGTTATCCTCGGATTGCTTCTTTGGATAAGGGGCGAGATCCAGGATGGGTTTGTTTGATGTTATCTTCCAGTTGGTTACAACCCTCGATCTTATCCCCTTTCTAATAGTTGGAAGTGATAGAATCTCTGTAGTTGGTTAGCGCAGCCAGTTGCAGCATCTTATATATCCCCTTCTTTCCGTTGAACCCAAGTCATCTGTGCTTGTGTTGACGGGCTATACTTTGGTGAACTGTGAGTCTTGCTTGCCAGTACTTGGATGTACTGACCCCGTTGGGGCTGTGGTTTACGCAGACTACGACTACGGCTACGATGACCACCAGGATGGCTACTTCGTGGAGTTTGACGAGACTGCAGACGAGTAGTTAGCTGGACCAGGGCAGGATCCAGAACCTACGTTGATGGGCTTCGTCTTCCTTATTTTCTCCGGCTTCTTAAGCCTGTTGGATTTGTCTGTACCCAGACACCTTTGATTGCTTCCGCTGATGTAATGAATGCTATGTTGGGACATGTGTCCTCTGGATGATTGTATTTACTATTTCTGCCTTAGTGAAGGCCATTTGCAACTTTATTTCAATCTTTTGTGTCGTAGAGATAAGTTGTGATCATCATTCGTTCAAAGCTGTTGACGTACAGTGCGTGATTGATATGAAGTACGTCGACAGTAGTGCCTATGACTTCTAGTGGATAGTTTACATCGACGGTGGAATAGCAGGGCTTGTGTTGTCGCGTATAAGCGCAGGCCTACCAGGAAGCTGGGACGTGGGAGCAGTTATGCCCCATAATCCAAGCACCTGCTATCCAGTTCGTACGATGAGTATCCCTTAGAAGCCAGGGTGCGACAAATGGTATCAGAGCCTGTCTGCCTGTAGGATCCCTTTTTACTGGTCGCAGTTGAGTCTAGAAACTATTTTGTAGCTATATAGGAAAAATGAAACGTGAGAGTAGGAATTCTGCCATTTTTCTTCTTTCCCCACCCACCCACCCTTTTCTGGTAAGGAAGTGCAACGTTGTTTTCTGTTCTCACCTAAACTTTCAAGTTAGGATTTCACGTGTTTTGGGTTCTCTGTAGTACCTCAGGAGTTTTTGGTCTCGAGTTTCCCGATGTTGCTTCGATGTCACGTTCTTTTCAACATCCTTATCGTCCGTTGAACCTTGTTGTTGTTTTTGCACATCCTTGTTTGTCTACCGGAGTCTAATCAAAACTTCCCCGATCATCTGCAGATGGATCTCAGGTTCTACCCGCAGGTGGTTCGGATGACTCGCTGTGAGAGCACCGCCGGTTATCCGGAGATGCTGAGAGACATGGTTACCTATCTGGGGTTCCATTGGGCACCAGAGTACCAGGTCTACGAGCAGCAGCGAGAGTTTGACCAGACCTGCTACCGGGCTATCGTCTACATTCTGTCGGATGATGGCAGGAGCATTGTCCACCGCTACGAGGCAGTAGGTTCCACAGTGGATATGGCCGTGCAGCAGGCAGCGTATGTGAGTCTCACCGTCCTCCGTGATGACTACTGGGGGTTTGATGATTCCATCTATCGTCACATCCCCCGTGGTTACATCACGGCAGCGGGAGTTCACTTCACCCTCCACAGCAACCTGGATACCTACGAGTCTGATAGCTCCAGGCTGCACACCACTGCTCGGTTCGTGAGGCACAGTGACGCAGTTGCTTCCGCACTTTCTCAGGAGTTAGCCTCAGTCAGGGAGCAGCTCCACCTTGCTCTCACTCGTCTGGCGACGTACACCACAGACTTCGTTCGAGATGAGCGCTTTGCACGTATCGTTCAGACAGCTGGGTTACCGCTGCCAGATGCTGGAGGTTACGAGCCGATCAGAGGCCCACTTCTCGACCTCGGAGCTGGTTACACAGGGATTCCTCGCTATGGAGCACAGGGAGACGACGCTTTCTACTTCACCACACCGAGAGTTGCTCTCAGGGCAGTCCCGCTCTACGTGGATCGTCGTCATACCTACTTCCGTGGGATTCCTCCGCACCGTATCTCTCGTCGTACTACTCACCGCCGTCCTGCGTGATGAGCATGGGAGTACCGTTGTATCCATTCCTAGCTATGTTAGTTATCCTTTGGCATTCGAACCATGTATTGGTCTGTTGGATATTCTGATGTATTTGAACTTGTGATGATGTACCTGTTGGTTATCTACTCATGCGTCGGAATAATCTATCTTTCGGTTACCAAGTCTATCCTTTTCTGTTGTTGTGCTAAAATGCATTTCTGTTCAGGATGCCTCCAACCAGGAACAACCCGCCTCCGCCACCACCAATGGGGGAACTGTTAGCTCAGATGACCCAAGTGGTGACACAGATGGCCCAGATCCAGGCTAACCAGCACACCAACCAGAATGCTCCGCGAGTCAGCATCAAGGAGTTTCTGAGCGTGGGGCCAAGAGCTTTCGTGGCAACACGTGAGCCTCTGGATGCTGATGACTGGATCAGGGAGATCAACAGGGCTCTGGAGATTGCTCATGTTGCTGAGGAAGATAAGGTCAAGTATGCCACCTACCTACTGAAGGGTCAGGCAGCTACTTGGTGGGAGAACTACCAGACCATGAGAGCTGGCTATCCTATCACCTGGGGATGTTTCAAGGATGCCTTCCTGAAGCACCACATCCCGGATGGTCTCATGGAAAGGATGCGTGAGGAATTCTGCTCTCTCAGACAGGGCAAGCTGGACGTCCTCGGCTACAAGAACGAGTTCAATCGTCTCGCTCGGTACGCTGGTGACGAAGTGTCCACTGAAGCCAAGAAGATGGCAAGGTTCCGCCGAGGTTTTAACCCGGAACTGAAGTACGCTCTCACCAACATCAAGTGCAAGGACTTCGTGGAGCTCGTGAACACCGCGCTCAATGAGGAGAATGGGCGCAAGGCGTTCGAAGAGTCCCGCAAGCACTCGCGCGAGGGTGGTTCCTCCTCCAACATGACCACCCCTCCGCAGAAGCGCCGCATCTGGGTGCCAAATGGTGCTGTCACTAGGGCTCCAAATGCCCAAGCTTCTCCAGGCTTTGGACCCCGCCCTGAAGGGGAACGTAGCATAGAAAACAAAAATTTTCCTACGCGAGAGATACCCGAAAGGCCAAGATCTAATCTATGAGACGAAGTGCAACGGGCAACAAGAGGGTTAAGGAGAACACATACCCTCGAAGACTCAAAGTGGTACGAGATCAAATCTCGTTGTTGGCGTAGTCGTACTCACACCGATCCCGATAGCGAGAAGATGGCACCGCAATCCGGCGGTGCATCCGTGATCGGTCACACGTACGGTTGATGACGACCTCCGTTCCCTCGTTCCAGCGGGGCGCGGAAGTAGAGGATCCCTCGGAACTCCAGCAGCACGACGACGTGGTGGTGGTGAAGAATCCCACGGTCAGGGCTTCGCCAAGCCGGAGACCATGAAATGGAGCAGCGGGTGGAGGGAAAGGGAAGTGGCCAAGTGTGTGGAGGAGGGAGAGCTCTCACCCTCCTTTTATAGGAGAGGGGGGAGGCAGCCCAAGGGGGGTGCGGCCAGCCCCATGGTGTGCCCCCACCTCTTCCCTCATGATGTGAGTGGACACTCCACTCACCTCCACTCACTTTCCCATTATTTCCCACTTGGAAAATCCAAAGGTTTTCTTTTAATAAATAAATAAAACCTTTTTATTTCTTTATTTCAGCATTTGTTAATTCTATTAACAAACTTTTGCATATAGCACCTCGAATCATTTGTTAATTCTATTAACAACCATTCGACGAAAAACCCCTTGAACTATTTCAATTTTCCCCGAAACAATTTCGGTGCTGTCCAAAATATTCTCCGATATTCCGTATCCTCTCAAACGCGTCATCGAACCTTAAGTGTGTCACCCTACGGTTCGCGAATAAGATAGACATGATCGAGACTCCTCTCCGATCAATAATCAACAGCGGGATCTGGAGATCCGTGATGACTCCTATATATTCAACAATGACTCTCGTGATCGTGTGAACCAACAACGCCGTGAACTATTCCCTTTGTCTCGCGATATTTTACTTGTCCGAGATTCGATCATTGGTATCAACCATACCTTGTTCAATCTCGTTACCGACAAGTACTCTTTTCTCGTTCCCGTGATATAACATCCTTTGTGATCATATCACGTGCTTGCAAGCGGTTTCGATGTGATATCACCGAGAGGGCCCAGAGTATATCTCTCCGTCATTTGGATGGACAAATCCCACTCTTGATCCATGATCCTCAACTAATACTTTCCGAATACTCAACGACACCTTTATAGTCACCCTGTTACGGTGTGACGTTTGATGCCATCAAAGCACTCTTCCGGTATCAGTGATTGACATGATCTCATGGTATAAGGAATAAGTTACTTCGTGTGTTTGATATAACAATGTAAACTAAATGACTTGATCGCATTGCTATATTCTCTTTGGGTATATGTTCATCACATCATTCTTCTAATGACATGACCCCGTTATTAATAACATCCGATGTTCATGATCAGGAAACCTTGATCATCTATTAATCAACGAGCTAGTTAAAAGAGAGGCTTTACTAGGAACCATTGTTTGTTTATTAAGCACACATGTATCAACGTTTCCGGTTAATACAATTCTAGCATGAGAAATAAACATTCATCATAAACAAGGAATAAGATAATAACCATTTTATTATTGCCTCTCGGGCATATTCCCTTCAGTCTCCCACTTGCACTAGAGTCAATAATCTAGTCTGTAAGCACTTAACACATATGGCGTACCAGTGTTATTACCATGCTTCGCATGTGGTAAACATTATCAAAAAGATCTGAACCGTTCAGGTCCTATTGTATTTGCGTGTTCTTTGCGTCTACACGCATCACTCATTCTCTAATGAGATGGCTTTGTATATATATGGTCAATCGGTGAAAACTTAATTCCTCAGCTTAAACTGATGTCACTAACATTGTGAAAATGTAGCTTCATAGTGTTAGCATTCTTGGAAACTCACCAAGTTCCGGTGATACCTTAATTCCTCAGCTTAAACTGATGTTACTAACATTGTGAAAATGTAGCTTCATAGTTTCAGCATTCTTGGAAATTCACCAAGTTCAATAAAGAACTCCTTGACACAAAATACGCTTATAATCAGTTGTTAACACAACGATATACTTTAGCCTTTGTTGTAGTATCTGTCACAATATTTTAATTTTGAAACTCTTTCAAATCCAGCATGGAACTTTCTTCCATCCTATTGTGCTACCCTTCATCACATATTTTATTTGAGATAAAATTACTTGAATAAATGACAAGACTATTTAGGGTAACATATTACAACTAATATTTTGTCATTACTATATAGGAAAACATATCCTTAGCATTTCTAAAATGACACAAGGATCTCTCCCACTGTTGTCTAATCATCATATGAATTATCCTACTATAACATTTTATAGCATAGGACTCATCTGGTTGTGTACATAGCATGGAAACATGACTTAAAAATCTCAATTTCAATGATGCTCATCATGTGTCAAAACACATGAATCTTGCTCAATTATTTTCCATGTGACAAGAACTCCTTCTTATCAATTGTATATTGACTTACTTCAATATTTCATCTATGTAATTTGGCTTCAATCATATCAGGCGCTTGAATCCATCTTTTATAGACATCGATGCCCAATATCTTCCAAGCCTTTCATCAATATGAAAATCTTAACCGTGTTAATTTAAAATACATATTTTCCAATCAACCATATGTCATCTACATAAAGTATTGGAAATATGTCATAGCGCTCCCACTTAATTTCTTGTAACTTTACAAGCATCTTTATCGTTTATGATGGAATCAAACTCTTTTGATAACTTCATTAAGGTAAAGATTTCAACTTCGTTATGCTTACTTCAACCATTAAAGTGTGCATGCCTTTCTAGCAACCTTTTGAATTTTACAAAACTCTCAGACTGTGTCAAGTACACATCATTGATCAAACTTCCTCGAGAGGAGACTTGGTTTTGTTATTCAACTTCGATATCATAATATGTAACCTTTTGCTAGAACTATCCGCAAAGACTAAATCATCACTACGGAAGATCAAAATCTTGTAGTAGTCAACTCTTTGTACTTCGTCGAAACAACTTTTCAATAAGTACAACTTTCAAAGGATGTAAAATCCATGTCTTTGTCACTATATAGACCCTTTTGATATCGTTAGGCATCATGCCTATCGAAAGGACTACCAAGTCACATACTTGATATTCATACAAGGATACTATGGCGGATATAATGACTCATAGTCAATTTTACGAAGTCAGGGCCCATCATTTGCTTCCTTTATAAGGTCCAGGTCCTTTTGTTGTCAAAACAACACTTTACACTTAAACCACAAGTTGTTCTAAGTACAAAGTTTTTGGACTTTACTGCTACAGTTCGCAAACTCATTTGAAGTATCTACAACATTTGTAGTGTCTTCTACTTAGTCAAAATAGTAAACCCCGGAACAACTTCCAGTGCTGCGCTACTCTTGACATGATAACGAAGATTCTCTAATCTCGTTGAGTTTGTACTGTGCTCCCACTCACTTGTTTCGCAAGAACAACTTTCTCGAGAAATCAACCCTTTCTGACAAACAACATTTGTCTTTTGGTTCGGTGATAGGAGAAATACCCAATGTATTCTTTAGAATAACCTTATAAACATATATTTATCCTATTTTGGTTGTAAACATTTTACACATGCTATGCATACCAAAACTTAAGAAAATGACAATTCGGGTCACTACCCAAACCATATCTTATATGTTGTCAATTTCAACGGATCTTGATGGTGCTCTTTTCAGTGTAAAAGCGGTTGTCCTTAATGTATAAACTACAAAATTATAATGGCAATTTTATTAATCTTACCATGTCAAACAGGGTTTGATTTTGTCTTTTGAATACTCCAATCTAATGTGGGGTATTCGAGAAGTATAAGTTGTAGAACAATTCTGCAACTTCTCAGATGTTTTGCTAAACTTGTAACTCAAACTTTATCCTTTATGATCCAATCATAAATACTTGATTATCTTGTTACATTGATTTTAACTTCATATTAACAACCTTTTGAACCAATTCAAAATGTCAAACTCTGTTCCCTTTAAATAGATATACTCATATATCTATTTAAGTCATCGACAGAATTTTATGAAGGAAAAATTAATCCACCATACATGACTACACATAATGGACTATATACATCAATATGTATAATCTCCACTAAATTAGTCGTCCATTCTACTTTGACCTATGAACGGAATTCTAGTCATCTTTTGGAAGAGGTCTCACAAGCGTCAATTTATTCAAAATAAAATGACTCCGGAAGTCCATCAATATGGAATTCCTTCATGTTTTCCTTTCCGATATGAACTAAAATGGTGGTGTCACAATTTAAGTGAAACTCTTTTACGTCTTGCAACGTTTAGCATTCAGTCTTATAGATGTTTACTTTACCAACATGATTTATATTAACATATCCATCAATTATGGAATATGGTCATCGTTTGAACAATCTCATTTGTTCTCACAAAAGACTAGAACAAAATAACAAATTATTAAGTTCTTTAAATAAATCTTGACTGTTTAGTTCGATACGACAATGAACACAACAACACTTTATTTATGTTCTTGTCATAATCGATTCCACATCTATTACTAGTTCCTTTTAGGCCCTTGTATTTCTTGCATTGTGTTGCTTTGTATGACAACTCATACCAACCAATGTGGTATCAAAATACCCAAAAATACTTTGTTAACTAGTAATACATCTATAACTTGTATATCAAGTATATACTCCTGAGCTGGACTTTTCCAGTTATCTTCTTTTCTGCCATATATCTATTTGTAATTCTATTTTCAATATTCCCTTTCCTTTATAGAAGAATCATTCAACATCAAACAATGCTAGTCTTACTAGCTCATTTTCTTTGACGTGTTAGTCATATACTATCACCCATTGAGTCATACTTTGAGTTTGATTGTTCTACTAATATCACCATATTAATAGCATTCTTCTAGATTCCACTCTTAACAATCTCCAAGTAAGGTAAACTACTTTATCCATACTTGTAATCCATCCCATCATGACAATTTTATGATTAAGCTACTATAGCTCGAAGGAAGGGATTTAGAGGATAATTTTTTAGCGCCCAACTTCTTGGAATATTCAAACGCCTAGCGTCTTCAATCATTGCATATATTCAGATAATATAAGCAAACATTGTCACGCTAAATTTGCATATATTCAGATAATATAAGCAAACATTGTCACGCTAAATTTGCATATATTCAGATAATATAAGCAAACATTGTCACGCTAAATTATACTCAGTCATGTTGCCACAAATAAGTTTCTAGATATCAATATATCTTTCACTTGATTGTTTCTGAAAACAACTCTTTTCAGTTCCTAAATCACCTCGATCAACAAAACATTCTTTTGAAGATAAAGTAATAAGGAAGCAACCATGACTCTGGATTCTAAGTAGGAATTATTTGCTCTCTAGATTAATCAATCATTAACCACATGGAGCTAGGTAGGAAATACCAAAAATCTACAATAGGACTCAATTTTAAATTTCACTAATACGGTACCAATCTTAAATGGTATTTACCAGATCATAACAGTTATATCTCAATTAACAATCTAAGTGTAAGGTAATTATAGATGCCAATGAATACTACAATTTGTGCAAATTCACTTTGATTTGTTGTTCATGATAAATAAGTTCAAGTTAATTCAAAAATTAAACCATGAACTCCCACTCAAAAACAACATCCCTCTTAGTCGTCTTTAGTGATTACACGAACCAAATTCACTACACCAAAACCGATCATCACGTGAGATGATGTAGCTTCAAAGGCGAACATCGACATGTTCATCATATCATCCATATGACTCATGCTTTACCTTTCGGTTACGTGTTCCGAGGCCATGTCTGTACATGCTAGGCTCGCCAAGTAGAACCGTAGTATTGCGTGTGTTTCAAGGCCATGTCTGTACATGCTAGGCTTGAAAACACCCGTTGTATGCGAACGTTGAGTCTATCACACCCGATCATCACGTGGTGTCTCGAAAACGACGAACTTTCTTAACGGTGCATACTTAAGGAAGAACACATTATTATCTTGATATTAAGTGAGAGGGATCATCTTATAATGCTACCGTCGCTATCTAAGCAAAACAAGATGCATAAAAGTATTAACATCACATACATCACATGTAAGGATAACGTGATATGATATGGTCCTCCTTGCACTTGATCTCCATCATGTGCATTATGGTATGATCTCAATCATTCCACCGGCGTGGTACCAAGTACCACGGTACCCCAAACTTGATCGTCCATCAATAAGAAGACAACCATATGGATACCTTCCGGTATATCAATAATTTACAAAATAGATCATCTCATAATCAAATTTGTAATATTGACCATATCACATCACATGCCCAGCAAAAAACTAGTTAGACGCCTCTAATTTATTTTTGCATATTTTACGTGGCTTAGGGCTTTCGATGATAGAACCGTTCATACCTACGAACATCAACCACAACGTTGATAAACACATTTTTAACAACCCTTCATAGATTAGATCTTAACTATAGTAGGAGAAACAGACACCCGCAAGCCACTTATGCAATACAAGTTGCATGTCAGTTGTGGAACAAGTCTCATGTACGTGGACATGTAAGGTTAGTCCGGGCCGCTTCATCCCACTATGCCACTAAGATCATAAAATAATCAAGGAGGTAATAACATGATCATCAACGCCCACATACACCTATGTGTTCTACCCGTACAAAACATCTACGCATAGATCCGGCTCTGATACCACTGAAGGGGAACGTAGCATAGAAAACAAAAATTTTCCTACGCGAGAGATACCCGAAAGGCCAAGATCTAATCTATGAGACGAAGTGCAACGGGCAACAAGAGGGTTAAGGAGAACACATACCCTCGAAGACTCAAAGTGGTACGAGATCAAATCTCGTTGTTGGCGTAGTCGTACTCACACCGATCCCGATAGCGAGAAGATGGCACCGCAATCCGGCGGTGCATCCGTGATCGGTCACACGTACGGTTGATGACGACCTCCGTTCCCTCGTTCCAGCGGGGCGCGGAAGTAGAGGATCCCTCGGAACTCCAGCAGCACGACGACGTGGTGGTGGTGAAGAATCCCACGGTCAGGGCTTCGCCAAGCCGGAGACCATGAAATGGAGCAGCGGGTGGAGGGAAAGGGAAGTGGCCAAGTGTGTGGAGGAGGGAGAGCTCTCACCCTCCTTTTATAGGAGAGGGGGGAGGCAGCCCAAGGGGGGTGCGGCCAGCCCCATGGTGTGCCCCCACCTCTTCCCTCATGATGTGAGTGGACACTCCACTCACCTCCACTCACTTTCCCATTATTTCCCACTTGGAAAATCCAAAGGTTTTCTTTTAATAAATAAATAAAACCTTTTTATTTCTTTATTTCAGCATTTGTTAATTCTATTAACAAACTTTTGCATATAGCACCTCGAATCATTTGTTAATTCTATTAACAACCATTCGACGAAAAACCCCTTGAACTATTTCAATTTTCCCCGAAACAATTTCGGTGCTGTCCAAAATATTCTCCGATATTCCGTATCCTCTCAAACGCGTCATCGAACCTTAAGTGTGTCACCCTACGGTTCGCGAATAAGATAGACATGATCGAGACTCCTCTCCGATCAATAATCAACAGCGGGATCTGGAGATCCGTGATGACTCCTATATATTCAACAATGACTCTCGTGATCGTGTGAACCAACAACGCCGTGAACTATTCCCTTTGTCTCGCGATATTTTACTTGTCCGAGATTCGATCATTGGTATCAACCATACCTTGTTCAATCTCGTTACCGACAAGTACTCTTTTCTCGTTCCCGTGATATAACATCCTTTGTGATCATATCACGTGCTTGCAAGCGGTTTCGATGTGATATCACCGAGAGGGCCCAGAGTATATCTCTCCGTCATTTGGATGGACAAATCCCACTCTTGATCCATGATCCTCAACTAATACTTTCCGAATACTCAACGACACCTTTATAGTCACCCTGTTACGGTGTGACGTTTGATGCCATCAAAGCACTCTTCCGGTATCAGTGATTGACATGATCTCATGGTATAAGGAATAAGTTACTTCGTGTGTTTGATATAACAATGTAAACTAAATGACTTGATCGCATTGCTATATTCTCTTTGGGTATATGTTCATCACATCATTCTTCTAATGACATGACCCCGTTATTAATAACATCCGATGTTCATGATCAGGAAACCTTGATCATCTATTAATCAACGAGCTAGTTAAAAGAGAGGCTTTACTAGGAACCATTGTTTGTTTATTAAGCACACATGTATCAACGTTTCCGGTTAATACAATTCTAGCATGAGAAATAAACATTCATCATAAACAAGGAATAAGATAATAACCATTTTATTATTGCCTCTCGGGCATATTCCCTTCACGCCCACCCAACCCATCTCAGATGCAGGGTCAGAGGATTCCAATGGTGCAGCCAAGGCCAGGTCCTCCTCGTGTCGTCACTTGCTTCAAGTGCAAGGAGACTGGGCACTACGCTGATAAGTGCACTCAGAAGCAGCTACCCCTACCTCCTCGCCCCAACACCAACCAGGCAATGGTTCGTGCTCCCCCGGCTAAAGCCTTCAACTCCAACAACAGGCCTGTCGGGAGGAACGCGAGGGTGAACCATATCAAGGCCGACAAAGCTGAGGAAGCTGCTGACGTCGTTCTCGGTATATTACCCGTAAACTCTTTTCCAGCTAAAGTGTTGTTTGATACTGGAGCATCGCATTCGTTCGTGTCAAAGATCTTTGCTACAACGTACAATTTAGCTCTGGTTCCACTAAGCAATCAAATCTATGTGCACTCTCCGGGAACTAAAATGATTACTTCCAAGATAAGCATGGACAATCAGATCCTAATTGGAGGTCGCATATTCCTTGCTTCACTCATGTTGCTGGGAAATTCTGACATTGATGTCATTCTGGGTATGGATTGGTTGAAGACCCACAAAGCTAAAATTGACTGTGCTCAAAAGTCAATAACTCTGTTCCATCCGG
Organism: Alopecurus myosuroides; assembly: GCA_028641055.1. Classification (NCBI taxonomy): domain Eukaryota; kingdom Viridiplantae; phylum Streptophyta; class Magnoliopsida; order Poales; family Poaceae; genus Alopecurus; species Alopecurus myosuroides. Next base: position 166,060,300 of record CM054057.1, read on the forward strand.
CTGGCCAGATAGTCTATTCTCCATATGGATCAAGTTCTGCTCAGCTGTTCAACCTCGATGCCAAACCCCTTCCTGCAATTGAAAATGTTCCGGTGGTTTGTGAATTCCCTGACGTCTTTCCAGAAGAGTTGCCAGGGATGCCCCCGGACAGAGCAGTTGAGTTCGTGATCGAGCTTGAGCCAGGTACTGCTCCAATCTCTAAGCATCCATACAAGATAGCTCCTCCTGAACTGAAATTGTTGATGGAGCAAATCGATATGTACATGGAGAAAGGTTACATTCAGCCTAGTTCCTCCGCTTGGGGTTGCCCAACTCTGTTTGTTGCCAAGAAGGATCGAACAAAAAGACTCGTGGTTGACTATCGTCCTCTCAACGAGAAAACAATCAAGAACAAGTATCCAATTCCTCGTATCGACGATCTTTTTGATCAACTTGCTGGAGCCTCAATATTCTCAAAGTTGGACCTTAGGATGGGTTACCATCAGATAAAGATCAGAAAGGAAGATATTCCTAAGACAGCTTTCACCACTCTGTACGGTCTATATGAATACACCGTCATGTCCTTTGGTCTCACCAATGCACCGGCGACGTTCTCAAGACTCATGAATTCTGTCTTCCATGAATACCTCGACAAGTTCGTTGTGGTATATCTCGATGACATTCTAGTCTACTCAAAATCCGAGGAAGAGCATGGAGAACACCTTCGTCTCACTCTCATGAAACTTCGCGAGCATCGTCTGTATGCCAAGTTCTCTAAATGTGAGTTCTGGATTCCAGAAGTTGCATATCTTGGTCATATCATCTCTGCCAAAGGCATTGCCATTGACCCGGAAAAGGTTAAGGCAATTGTTGATTGGAAACCCCCTAAGACGGTGAAGCAAGTCAGAAGTTTTCTTGGCTTGGCTAGCTATTGCCGTCGTTTCGTCCAAAACTTTTCCAAGATTGCTAAACCTCTCACTGATCTCACAAAGAAGGACAAAAAGTTCATTTGGACTCCACAATGTGATGAGAGTTTCAACCTCCTGAAGACTAAACTCACTTCTACACCTGTTCTAGTTGGCCCAGATACTACCAAACCTTTCCAGATATTCTGTGATGCATCTCTCCAAGGCCTAGGAGCAGTTCTTATGCAAGAACGTCAAGTTGTGGCTTATGCTTCACGTCAGTTGAACCCACATGAGCAAAACTATCCCACTCATGATCTTGAACTTGCAGCAGTTGTGTTTGCCCTCAAGAAATGGAGACAATACTTGTTGGGTAACAAAACTGAAATCTTTTCCGATCATAAGAGTCTGAAATACATCTTCACTCAGCCAGATCTGAACCTCAGGCAAAGGAGATGGATTGAGAAGATTAAAGACTTTGATCTCACCATTTATTACACTCCAGGCAAGGCTAATGTTATGGCCGATGCTCTCAGTCGCAAATCATATTGCAATAATCTCATGATCATGGAAAGCCAACCTCCACTTCATGAAGAATTCCAGAAGCTGAACCTTGGTCTTGTCCCTGAAGGATACCTTGCTAGCTTGACAGCCAGTCCAACTCTCGAGGACAAGATTCGTTCTGAACAACTTCGTGATAATGAAATCAAGAAGATTGTAGAGCACATCAAGGAGGGCAGTGATAAATTCAAGTCCTTCACAATTGATGACAAGGGAACTGTGTTCTTCGAAGGACGCATTGCAGTTCCTCAGATTCAAAGTCTCAAGGATATTATTCTCAAGGAGGCTCATGAAACTCCTCTATCCATCCACCCTGGAAGTACAAAGATGTACCAGGATCTCAAGACTCTGTATTGGTGGCCTGGCATGAAACGTGAAATTGCTCAATACGTTTCTGAATGCGACGTTTGTCAACGTGTTAAGGCAGTCCATCAGAAAACAGCCGGTCTACTCCAACCTCTAAAAATTCCTGAGTGGAAGTGGGACATGATTGAAATGGACTTCGTTACTGGGTTTCCAAAGTCCAAGAAGGGCAATGATGCAATCTTCGTTGTTATTGATCGTCTCACTAAGGTCGCTCATTTCTTTGCTGTCAAGGAAACTATCTCAGCTAGCCAGTTAGCAGAGCTCTACACAGCAAAGGTTGTTCCTCTTCATGGTGTTCCATTGGAAATAAGCTCAGACCGTGGAAGTATTTTCACTTCTCATTTCTGGAAGAGTTTTCAAGAAGCATTGGGCACCAAACTTCTGTTCAGCACAGCTTATCACCCTCAGTCTCAGGGGCAAGTCGAAAGAGTCAATCAGATTCTCGAGGATATGCTCAGAGCATGTGGTCTCTCCTTTGGCATGAAATGGGAGGATTGCCTTCCATATGCTGAATTCTCCTACAACAACAGCTACCAGGCAAGCCTAGGCATGGCACCATTTGAGGCACTGTATGGTCGCAGATGCAGGAGTCCAATCAATTGGTCTGGAGCTGGTGAACGTTCACTTTTAGGCCCTGACATTGTTAAGGAAGCCGAGGAGAAAGTTCGTATCATTCGTGACAATCTCAGGATTGCTCAGTCTCGTCAGAAGAGCTATTATGATAGCAAGCACAGGGATATGATCTATGCACCTGGTGATAAGGCATATCTCCGTGTAACTCCCCTCAGAGGCACTCATCGTTTTGGTGTGAAAGGAAAGCTTGCACCAAGATACATTGGTCCTTTCAACATCCTCTCAAGACGTGCAGAGAATGCTTATCGTCTTGAACTTCCAGAAAAACTATCCAAAGTGCACGATGTGTTCCACGTGTCACAGCTCAAGAAGTGTTTCAAAGATCCAGATCGTGCAGTTGATCATGATTCCATTGAACTGCAAGATGATCTATCTTATGAGGAGCACCCTATTCGTATTCTCGATGAGACCGAGCGTAAGACTCGCAACAAGAGCACCAAGTTCTTGAAAGTGCAATGGTCGCATCATTCCGATAAAGAGGCAACGTGGGAGACCGAAGAGGATCTTCGCAAGAAGTATCCGGACCTTTTCACATCTCAGTAAGGAATCTCGGGGCGCGATTCCTTCAAGGGGGGGAGTTTTGTAACATCCCAAGTATGAAATACCCCTTAGAATGTTTTGTTTCTTGTTTTAAATTCAAGCAATGCATCATGTCATCATCTAATTGCATTTGTTTTATGTTTGTTTGCAATTGTTACTATTTGTTCTGCATCTGTTTTATCCTGTTTTCTTAATCAAACTCAAACAAATTTCAAATGTTTATTTTCATACTTGATCTGTTACAACTTTTGGAATAAAAATAACAAATAAAAACAACCATTTTATTCCTTGTTAATCACCCATTAAATTGTTGGTTTAATCAAACCATTAATTCAATCAATAATTTCTAAAACATTTTCAAATTCAAACCTAGTCTCAAAATCAGTACCTTTTGAAACCTTAAAGTTCACCACACATTTGTATTCTTAAAATCATTTTTAAACCTAGGGGTAACCCTATTCAAATGCTTGTTTTTTCATAAGGGTTTATTAATATTAAAAATATCCCAAATTTGGATTCAAATACAAACCTCAATTTAAATCTCAAATTTTTGAAATCCAATCTTGGAAAATGGTTTCTTTTTACCTAAATAGCTTAACTAAATTTTTCTGGAATTTTTCTCAAGCAAAACGTTAACAAATTCTTCCAAAATCAGTTTCAGCAAAAAAAATAATAAACAGAGAAAAAAGAAAAGGAGCAAACAGCCGCGCGCAGCAGCAGATAGCCAGCCCAAAGCCCACCTAGTCCATCCTTGCGCGCAGCCCAGCCCTCCTACGCACCGCGTACCGCTTCGAGATTCGTGTTGTGCTTCTTTTTGAAGTACGGCAGGCAATCTGCCGGCGCCACCGCGACCGCGCGCGACGCCGGCGGCCAACCACTGCCTCCTCGCCTATAAGTACCAGCCCTAGCCCCTGGAACCTAACCCTAAGCCCTAGGTTCACTGTCCCATCGCCAGCGCCGCCATTTTCCCTCTCTGTCGCCGCACTCCCCTCTCTGTTTCTTCTCGCCGGCGACAACCTCCTCTGAAGATCACCATGGCTCCGCCACCTCCTGCCTCCACTTAGCCACCCACCACCTGCCATCGTTTCGCCACTGCTTCCTCTCCCCCTTGGACACCAGAAACCACCCCGGTGAGCCTCCGTTCGACGCCGCGGTCCTCTCCCTTTTCTTCGGCCACCGTGCGCCCGTGACTGAACCCGAAGTGCTCGTCGACGTTGCAGGGCTTCGCTGCACCGATCGCTTGCTGGAATCGCGTCGCCTCTTCGTCATCTACACGCTGGACACCGTAGCCACGCCGGAGGAGCACGGATTCGTCGCCGTCGTCAACGCCGCCGTCGTCATCAGTGCGTCATCGTCGGGCCGCTGCTTCGATTACGCCGGTGGTGAGCTTTCCCCGTCGCCTCCTCTCTCTCTCCGTTGCATCCAGTAGCTGCGCATCCATCTGCAACGTCCAAGCACCACCGCAACGAGCGCAGCCGTGGATCAGCTCCGGCGAACTTCTGTTCTGACGGACGAGCAAACGTTTGGTCGTCAGACTAAAGTTCAGTTATCTCGCGCTGAAGAGATAACCTCACTCCATCCCCTTTACTGTCAAAAAGATTCAGTTAGCGCAGTGGTTTTGAACCTATTGCGCGCGGGCGAGGGCGCGGGTTCGAGCCCCGCAAGCCCCAATTTTTGTTCCTTATCCTTCCAAGCGCGAGTAGGCCCACCTGGCATAGACCCCCACGGCCACGCAAGCATTTGCTCAGCGCCGCGCTGTCTAGGCCCACGGGGCAGTGAGAGTGAGTAGATAGCAGTGCGGTGAAAAATGGTTTCTGCGAATTCCAGGAATTCCAAAATCTTTTTAATTAGCAGAATTAAAACAAAACTTCAAAATTTAATATCTTTTGTTCTGTAAATCCAATAAATAAAAACTTTACATGTTTATTGCTCCAAATTTCATAATCTTTCCAATTATTCCATTTGTGTTCTGTTTTGAGTTTTCAAAATACATTTAAAATTCAAATTTTAATAATTCAAATGTAATTTGCAATAATTCATAAATAATTCATATTAATTCCAAATAAGTCAAATAAAATATGTTTTTCATACCATTTTGAATGTCCTATTCAAATATAAAATTTGTTTCATTGTTTGAATAATTTAAATTGCCTAAATAATTTAATACTTATTTAATTCAATTAAATTTGATAAAATCATAACTTGCTTAATATAAAATATTTTTGGACATGCAAAATATGTTTTCAAACCATCAAAGTGTGAATTTTTCAAATGTGAATTTGAATTTATGGTTTGAACAAATAAAATTCAAATAATATTCAAACTTGCTTTAAATTCAATTAAAACTTGTTTAATATTGTTTAATTCATAATAAATTCATCCTAATTCAAATTTCAATATTTGAAACATGTAATCCAACTAAAATTTGATGTTCTTTTCAAATATAAATTTTGTTAATTGTTTTGCACACTTTAAATTGGTGAAAACAATAATTGTATGTGTGGCATGTTTAAGTAACCAAAATTTTCCAAACTTAATAAATAAGTTCTAAACTTGTTTTATTTCCTTTTCCTTTGCATCTATCATTGTTATTTATTGTTATCTGTGGTTATCTTGTCATCATCATCATGCATGCATCATGATAACAACTATCACATAATAAATAATTGTAAATCATTTGTTCCACTTATTTCAATGGATCCTTTTCCATATGCAACCCTTGCATATGGGTCCATTTAATTTGTGTCATCTTGTTAGCTAATTTATTTTGATGCAACTATTAAATTGTCATGCATCATCTTGATTGTGCACAATGCCATGAAAATGATTGTTTACATTCCTGTTTTGTTTGTTTGCTTCTTCTCGAATAGACGACGACGTTGAGGCAGCCGACCTTTACAGCACCCCTTCTGAGGATCTAGCTCAGTACCCGGCTGCTGACTTCGCAGGCAAGTTATCACTCACATGAACCATTGTGTTCCTTTCAACCCTGGTTACCGATACTTTCCGTTGTCTATTCTTGCTAGCCTTAGTGGTAGTTGTTTCTGTTACGAACCTATCACATGATTCCCTGAACCCTGATATTGCCTCCCCACCCCTCCTACAACCCTATTGATTGGGCCAGTGTCTTACTAGTATGCTTAGGTTGAGTCTGTTACCCGTTACTTTCAGTTACTATTTCATTATGTTCTGGGGGCTCGATGCTTAATCAATCAATCAATCATGCTAAGGTTATTACTTAATAATAATTTGATGATAAGGCACCGGCAGGAGGCCCTGTGTGGTTTTGAGGCCTGCTAGTGTCGACCCTAATAGGAAAAGGGTCTTGTCTACTGATCCATGATGAGCGCACTACCCGCATGTGGGAAGCGAGTATGGGCGCCCCCCTCAATTTGATTCGATTCACATCTCGTCCAAATCATCTCATTTAGTTCGTGCTTTCTATTTGCCGCATGCATGTTTTTGCGAGCCCAGCGCAGGGTGGAACTTTTGTAGTCGGCATATAGGGGGACACGGTCTTAGAGTGCTATGAGGGTCCCTTTTCTTCGGGGCTTGATTAGCCGTGCGCCCAAGGTGCTTTGGGCTTGATGCAGAGAAGAGTTGAGTTGTGTTGAGTGCCCCGCTTGGTGGGAGGCATCCCATCTGGCGGGTTATTCATACGTGTACGGCCAAATTGGTGCAACCCTGCAGGGATAATCTTCTCGAGAAGCCGTGTTTTCCGCGGTTATGGATTACTTGGTGAAAGTACTGGCTAACAAGTACTCAGGACAACTTAAACATAATGATCAAACATGTTACAATCCATGATTAATAACTTGACTAGTAATAGGTTGATGACACAATAATTTGATTCATCCTTAATACAACTGTGTGAGTTATCCTCGGATTGCTTCTTTGGATAAGGGGCGAGATCCAGGATGGGTTTGTTTGATGTTATCTTCCAGTTGGTTACAACCCTCGATCTTATCCCCTTTCTAATAGTTGGAAGTGATAGAATCTCTGTAGTTGGTTAGCGCAGCCAGTTGCAGCATCTTATATATCCCCTTCTTTCCGTTGAACCCAAGTCATCTGTGCTTGTGTTGATGGGCTATACTTTGGTGAACTGTGAGTCTTGCTTGCCAGTACTTGGATGTACTGACCCCGTTGGGGCTGTGGTTTACGCAGACTACGACTACGGCTACGATGACCACCAGGATGGCTACTTCGTGGAGTTTGACGAGACTGCAGGCGAGTAGTTAGCTGGACCAGGGCAGGATCTAGAACCTACGTTGATGGGCTTCGTCTTCCTTATTTTCTCCGGCTTCTTAAGCCTGTTGGATTTGTCTGTACCCAGACACCTTTGATTGCTTCCGCTGATGTAATGAATGCTATGTTGGGACATGTGTCCTCTGGATGATTGTATTTACTATTTCTGCCTTAGTGAAGGCCATTTGCAACTTTATTTCAATCTTTTGTGTCGTAGAGATAAGTTGTGATCATCATTCGTTCAAAGCTGTTGACGTACAGTGCGTGATTGATATGAAGTACGTCGACAGTAGTGCCTATGACTTCTAGTGGATAGTTTACATCGACGGTGGAATAGCAGGGCTTGTGTTGTCGCGTATAAGCGCAGGCCTACCAGGAAGCTGGGACGTGGGAGCAGTTATGCCCCATAATCCAAGCACCTGCTATCCAGTTCGTACGATGAGTATCCCTTAGAAGCCAGGGTGCGACAGATAGTCTCGAGATCCTAAACGAAATCCTCACTCGTCTTCGGAAACATCTGGAATATGGAATATGCAGCCACAAGGGAGTCAATACAATTTAATGTATAGGAAAGTAACACTATGGTGGATATAAATGGCAAGACTATATCTACATGCATAATTGGCTTGGTGGAGTTTTGGCTAAGTTTGCATAAAGCAAGTTTTCTCCTATCACTTTTGTAAAAGAAGACTTTTCTTTTCAAAGGGGTGGCGGCATTGGACTGAAATCCAAGCACCACAATACTGTTCACTTGGTTAAAATTTTAATTATTGAAAATGGTGATGTGATTCTTCCGTCCTTCCTTGTCCAGCTGCTCATAGTTGTCCATAACCGGGGACACGGCTAAGATCTTAGTTTGTTGACTATGGAGAGCTTGTGCACTTTCACCTTCAGACCCAACTCAACCCAAACATCCTATACGCTCTGAGTGCATTAAGGAAAGGAGAAGAATCGAGACGAGATCTTTCAGAAGCAAGAATCCAACCCAATGGCAAGACCCGTTCCACCTATAATTATGCTACATCTGCTTGTCAAGCCCGAACTGAACCCTCGCAACTTAATTAATCAAGACAGAGCCCATATGACTAAAGGCTGCACTGGAAGCAATCTAAACTTGGGGAACATCATAATCACTTTGTTCCTGTGTGGCATTCCTTCAAGTGAACTCCCCTCGGGGAGACACTCAACTATCAACAGCCCCGCATTACCAATCCACCCAGGTGGTTCATTGAAGTTGTTACTTAGAATTTTTCCACAACATCAAGTAAAACTCATTTTATAGCAGGGCTAAGCATCAACTAAGTAACAAGGCTTCAAAATAACAAGGTATAAGGATGTCTACACACTACTAGGATATAGCATAGCATAATATAACTTAGTAAAATTTCCTATCAATGCATACTACTCAAAAATCAACTAATGCATATAGAAAATAATGGGTAGTTGAATGATGTGTTACTTGCCTTGTTGAAGTTGGTGAAGATATCACACTCTCTTCACAAAGGATCGTTGCTCTCCGTACAATCTATTCATTGTCAACACAAAACCAAATAAACAAGCATCCTAACAAACAAACATACAAGTGTATAAAACATACATAGCAACTAACATATCAAAAGGGGCTTAACCAAGTTGGTTAGTACAAGGTCTAGGTTTGAGTTGGAAGATTCATTCTCTAGTGGTCTCTTTCTTGTTAAGGAAATTCCAATGATTTACTTAGGAAGGGCTAGGTTGAGTTTGTAGAAAACTAACTTTATTATAATCATACTTGTCGAGGAAGTTCCAAGAGTTCACTTAGAATAAACATATTACTTCTTCAACTAAAGTAATACATGCAAACACTTGGTCATATTCACCTTCAAAAATATTTGAGTGACTATGTTAGTATTTTCCATTGTGGTCAGGGTAGGTCTACTAACTTCATCATCAAAGGGAAAATATTACTAAGTCTTTGGTTTTCCATTTGGATCAAAGGTTGGACAAAAACAACTTGTTATTCTTCAACTTGTATGAATTGCTTCTAGTCTTCACATGCTTGTCTTCTTGAAGTTCATCTTCATGCTTCTATTGTAGTTTCCTCCTTGTTGTGAAGATTCTCTTGTACTTGATAAATCTTCATGATCTTCACTACTTGGTTTAGGTATGGGATGGGCACAAATACCACTAAGTTAATTTGAAAGAAAATTTAAGAAGAAGGATAGAAAGAGAGAGGGAGATGCTTTCTTCATTTCTTCATACATTTGTACTTCATTGAGTTTCTTCTATTTGTTGTGAAGCACAATTCCTTTACTTCAAATTCTTCAATGATCTTCTTTGTAGCTCTTCATGTTGCCACTAAGTTGGAGATGAAGTTTTCTTCTTATGCTTGAGTCTTGATCTCCAATTTGTTAGCTTGATGATTTCTTGAAGCATGAAAGGGGAGTGGAGAAGTAGATAGAAAACTAAATTTCACTACTTGGTACTATATGTGATTGACACATTCTAAGGACTTGGCTTGGCTCCAAATAGATATAACATCAATGAATAACAATTGAAAACAATTCCTAAGACATGGTAAAGATGGATGAATCACTAGGTTGGTTTTTTGGTCAAAACACATGGCCATGGTCCAAGGATTTCCAAAAGGGTTGGGCAAGGTTGTTTCTGGTTCAAGGTTATCAAAAGGAGCAATTTTGCTTAAGGGAACATATTCCAATTATTTAAAGAATTAATTCTATGCCAAAAATACTTAAACAGACAATTTAATTCTAAAATCAATTTTAATTTGATCAATAATTATTTTGGGACAGAGGTTATGAAAGTACACATCATAAGGTTTCCAAATATATTTTATTTACATTTTTTGGATTTGTAGAATTTGAATTATGCCAAATTTCATCAAACAAACATATTTGAAATTGAACAAATTTAAGTTCGTCAAATTTGAATTTGGCCAGTGCCAAAAGTTTTCTACATGTTGTGCTGATTTCAAAAAGTCCAAGTTTTCTAAATTTGGCCTTATGGTTAAAAAGTTATGATGGTTGCAAGTTACAAGGACTATTCTGCAAAACTGCCAAAATTTTCTATTCCGGAGAAAAATTTGAATTAAAGGCTGGGCCATGTGGCTGGATCTGATTGGGTGCTGGTGCTGACTGTGCTGCTGACTGGGCTATGACATGGATAAGTGATTGGATCTGGGCCACTAGATCTGGATCTAACGGTGACGTACCCCTTCGCATAAGTGATATAATCTAGGCCTCTAGATCTAGATCTAACGGCCAGAAATAAAAGAGAGAGAGAAGGGGTCTCACCGGAGGGATCTCGCCGGAGATGGCGGTTGCGGTGGTGCTGCTCACGGGAGGTTGACGGCGGCGCGTTCCGGTGTGCCTCCGGGCTCGGGGAGTGCACGGGGAGCTTCAGCACGACTCGGTGAATCCTATGGTGCTCGCGGGGTGCACGGTGGAGGCTCGTAGCGGTGGCGCTGTGCAGGAGGAGACGGCACGGCTCCGGTGACCCCCGGGAGACGACGACGTCAATGATCCCGCTGCGAAAAAGTTCACCCGAGGGCCAAATCAAGGGGGGGGGGGAGTTGGGCAAAGACTCGGGCTCGGGGGAGGTCTCACCTCGCCGGAAATGGAGGAAGAACGGCGGCGGCCGAGAGGAACTCCGATGAAGAATTTCTTCATTCTCGGGCACGGTTTCAAGGGGAAAAAGTGGGTCACGTGTAGAGGGGGCCGTGGCATCTTATAGAGCCAGAGGGGGAAGGCATTAACGGCCTTAATGGCGAGGAATCGACGGGATTTGAAATCCCCTGTCACGGGCATGATTCCAGGCGAGAGGAGGGAGATGATGGTGACGTCAGCAATGACGTGATCCAGATTTTTCTTTTATTTCCTGTTTAATTGTTTTAATTATATCTTCTGTTTTATAAATCCAATTAACATGAAACAAATTTCTAAATTCTTAAAATTTCAAATGCTTTCCAACAATATCATTTTTGAAAACAATTCAACATATTTTATTTTTGAAATTTTGGAAATTTTAATAATTCCTTAATAGTCTCTTAATGTGAATTTTAATTTCAAAAAATTATAAAATATGGTTATGGGTCAATTACAATTTTAATGACATTCTAAATGTTGAAAACAAAATTTTGAAAGTCATTTCATCTTGTTTTCACAATTTTATATTTGGAAAAATAAATAAAACACTAATAATACTTTAAAATTTTAGAGAATGATAAAATGATGTTATTATCTAAATAAAATTTCAGAGACATTTTACATGTCATATATTATTTTTGAAAGCCATTTTTAACCCATTTTCACATTTTAATACAAAGGTTTTACTAATATTAACTTAATGTTATTTAATTAGTTCATATCAATAATTAATATTGTTGACCAAAAAAATTTAGAATAAACCCACAAGTCATAATATTGTTTTCAAAACCCTATTTTATGTTATTTTCAAAACAAAGCATTTTATTTCCACACCTTCATGTTTAAAACTTGGAATAACAACTAAAAGTTATTATTAACAATTTTATTCTCATCAAATACCTTTGAGGCTTAGAACTTAAGGGTTATAAATCTTTGATTTTTGTTGCCATAAAATATCTTCAAAGTAATATTGGAGTTGCAAACATTTTAGATAAAGGTTTGTTAATAGAAGATATTCCCTTTTTATGAAGGAACTTATTTTTTTGAATAAAGGTTTTAGGGTTTAAGGAACATAGGCATAATTGGATTTCTAATTCCAATAAACTTGGTATAGGACCACATATTTCATTTTTGTTTGAGTTTTATTTGTTTTTGGTGACTTGTATTGTCATGAAAATAAATTTTTCAAATTTTTGTGATATTTGCATTTTCCAAAGGGATGTTACAGACTGATAGAAAAAGGGAAATGGCGGAGCGAGTAGGACGAGTCTGAGCCCTCACCTAAGGCTGGAGGGGTGCTTCTTACTTCTCATATCTCCCGAGGTATGGGATTTCCGTCGTCCACCTTTTTTTCTAGGTACTCAATCATTACCACATCCAACCTCATAACTTGCCACCTAATTCCATTCTCTACTTAGCCGGGCTCCAGGCCCTTTTCGAAGGGTATCTAGGTTTAGCCCCTAGATTAGATTTCTGGACTTATTGTTTCGGGGTTAAGCGAAACCCTTCAGAGGGCGCACTCCTGACTTGCGGAACCATTTCTTTCACCCTGCATAGATTCAGGGAAGATTGGTTCCCCAGGATCAATACTTCGGAATCCGTCAAATTTTGGACGGGTTCCTTCTTCTACCATCCAGATGTCCCCTTTCCCGGAAAAACAACTGGGATTTCACCTTTCGCCAACACTGCCGCCACTCCCCAGGAAAACTGGGCGACTGAAGCAGTGCAAACCCTGCCACCAAATCTCCTTAAGATAAAGCGACGCATCGCCAAGCTCGTCACTTCTGATCCGCCTCTGACCGGCATGGACATAGTTCTATGCTGGTTAGAGAGGCGAATTCAGCCTTTGGCTGACCATGGTCCCCGGCTTTTATGCGACTATACGGGAACCGCGGACGCCATGCGGACGACGGACAAATCCTTGACGACGAAGGATTTACGGAAACACGTGAATCAATTGGTCGCAGCTCGCGACCAATACGAGGAAAGCCGGCCGATATACACGACAGCTAACCCGGCTCCAAAGGTACATCTTTTGCATTTTGGGTTTCATATTATTCTCTTTCTCGGATAATTGTCTTAACCCGAACTTTGTCTTTTTTGACAGATCATCGATCTTCCTGAGTCGGACTTTGCAACTGATGCTGAGTTGGACGCACTGCGTGCCAACTTTGCGGGTGGACGGAAACAAAGAAGATTTCCGCCTCCCAGGAAGTGATCGATCTTGATGGTGTCCCCGTCGTTACATCCAGGTTTGACATCCAAGTTTTTTATTTTTATCAGAACTTTTCTTACTTTGTCTCGGATTTTTAATCTTTGGTACTTCTCTTTTTAGCTTGCCTCCTTCAACCTTGAAGCCTAAAAAGCTTAAAAGGTTTAAGGTTGTGGCTAAAATAGGTCCACATCCTTCTCCTGCAACTGCCCCAGATACTCCAGTTGCAGATACAGAAGAGCATTCTGCTGCAATTAACGAAGAAACCCAGCAGACCAGCCATCCATTGTGCCGGAAACGGACATGAGGGAAAGGGCGGCCCCGGAAATGGGAGGTACTTCTCAACCAACTAAGGAGGATCCCATTCCCACCTTTGATAAGGATTTCAAGGATATCCATGAAGGCCTTAGCAATGTCGGGACTCTTTTTGCCGAGTTTGCAAAAGAGTTCAACGAAACTTGGTCAGGTTTGCAGCGGATGAGCCAGGTAATATCTCTAGCCCCCAAGCAATAAGTCAAATGCATGATTTTGCCTTAATGCTTTTTTCGGTTTTATGCTTGTTTGTAACTTAAGCATTTTTTGTCTCTTTTCCGTGTTTCAGTAAACCGCTGAAAACATAAACATGGAAATCTTTAACAAACTTACCTTCAAGAATAAGGAGGTGAAATCCCTTCTTTCTATTCTTGAGGGTAAAGAGGCAGAACTGGCATACACTCAGCAGTAGCTGAAGAAGACAACAGGTATGATTTTTCTCTGCTTCCAGTTGTATGAATTTTTCTAAGTACTTTTCCGAGTTTTCTTACTCGTCCTTTCTACCTGCTCTTCAGCTTCTTTGGCAAAAGCCAAACAAGTTGCTGAAGATGCCGACAATGCCGAGAACCTGCGCTGGGAAAACCTGGATCTTCATAAGCTCAATATGAAGTTGCAGCAGGACCTGGAGGCCAGCCAATTGGCAGTCGGCATTGCCGAGTCCAAAGCCTCCGACCAAGCAGCCAAGGACAAGGACACTATCCGAGATTTGGAGAATGCCTTGAACCAGCGCTTGGAGGAAGGTGCCGAGATGGACAAATTCTCGGTAAGATTTTTATCTTTTACTGGATTTTTCCTGTTTACATCTTTCTCTGTTTTTACTAACACTTTTTCGTGTCTTACTGAACAGGAGATAGCCCCCCAGCTTACTCGGATTGAGAAATTCCGAGCATTTGGGAAGGTGTTCACCACAATCAAGGCTACGGGGATGCTGCTGGTCAACAAATGCCTTCCCGCCAGGACTGGGGAGTTCTCGGAAGTTGAAAAACTTCCGGAAGCTATGGTGGAGGTGGCGGAGTCGAGGGAATCCATCCTACGCTCCGCGGCGCGTGGTGGTGCGCGCATGGCTCTAGGGCTCATGCGCATGCACTACCCTGACGCCAAATCTTGGCGCGTGGCGTCCGGCATCCCGCAAGGATACACGGAGGCGCAGCGGGCCGACATCTTTGAAGCCATCAAAGGTCACGCCACCAAGATCGCCACCATGGTCAACATCTCCACCTTCTACCCAGAGGAAACCATTCCAGATATTCCCGAGGAATCCAGCAGTGAAGATGACTCGGATGCCTAAAGGATGCCTTGTCCTGGGTAAAAAAATAGTAAATAGGAGCATTACTGATCTTACAATGTAAACTTATTGTAATTCTTTCTATTCTTTTGTATAAACAAGTAGTCCGCTTTTGCAGCAATATTTATTAAGTCCTTTGCAAGTTTTATGGGTTTTTTATTCCTTTATCTTCTAATTTCTCTGGTTTGTATGCTTTAACTGTCCTTAGTGTTAGAAATGGCTTGATAGTATTTTAATCTTCATGCCAAGTGACTGGGTATAACCAACCAGTCGAAACTCGGAAACATGGATCATACTAAAGGCATTTTTACTTACTAGCTTCAGCGACCCAACAAAAAACAATCAGATAATACTTGGAGAAAGGTAAGGAATTTGAATGAAACTCAGGCACGCAGGCACAACTTGATTTCCTTAAGCCTTTTTAGGCTGAAAATCATTCAGTTATTTAACACCGAGCACGCAGGCACAATTCGGGTTAACATTGAGTATTTTGAAAGATCATTGGGAAATAGGTAAGACGGAATTATGTTTTAAACTATAATGAACATGTAAAAAAACACAGATGTATGAATTCCGACAACTTTATTTCATGATCTCAAAGATGTTTACATAGAAATTGAACTAAGTATAGAAGGCACGTAACTGATGGATGCTACAGGGTCTTTTGGTCTCCCCTAGTTCGTCATCTATCTTTCCCTTTCTTTTGCGATTCGGCTTTTCGGGATCATCTTCCGTGTCTCGAATATCTACAAGATAGTATGATCCATTTTTCATAGCTTTGCTGATGACGAATGGTCCTTCCCAAACTGGAGCCAATTTGTGCTTTCTTTGTTGTACCAATCTTAGCACTAGGTCACCTTCTTTAAAAGAACGATGCCTGATTTTCTGACTATGGTAACATCGTAAACCTTGCTGATAAATGGCAGATCTTTGAAGCACAAGTTCTCGTTCTTCCTCTAGGAGATCGACGACATCCTGACGTGCGCTTTCGACATCTGAGTCATCGAAAGCCTGCACTCTTGGGCTATCATGGATCATGTCTGTTGGAAGAACTGCTTCCGCGCCGTAAACTAGGAAAAACGGGGTTTGCCCTGTTGACCTGTTTGGCGTCGTTTGAATACTCCAAAGCACGGAGGGTAACTCTTCCACCCATGCTCCTGCTGCTCTATGAAGGGGAGATTCGAGTTTTGGACGTATTCCTTGCAGGATTGAACTATTCATTCTTTCAACCTGCCCATTGGATTGTGGGTGTGCCACAAATGCAAGATCTAGGCGTATTCTCGTTTGTTGGCAATATTTTGCCAACTCTCCAATAGAGAGATTTGTCCCGTTGTCGGTTATTATGCTGTGTGGAACGCCGTATCTCATGACTACGTCAATTATGAAATTTTTGGCTATTACACCGTCAAGCTTTTTGATGGGTTTTGCCTCCACCCACTTGGTATACTTATCTACTGCAACGAGTAGATGTATAAGTCCACCTCTTGCAGTTTTGAATGGTCCCATCATATCTAGCCCCCAGACCGCAAATGGCCATGTAATAGGGATAGTTTTGAGTGCTTGGGCCGGCATATTCGTCTGCTTGGCATAATACTGCCATCTGGCACATGTATTGACTATGTGTTCGGCATCTGTCTTGGCTGTTAGCCAGAAAAATCCTGCACGGAATGCTTTCTTAACTATGCTTTTTTGATTGAGCATGATGTCCGCAATCTCCAGCATGGATTTCTTGCAGAATTTCTCGGCCTTCTTCTGGCGAAATGCATCGCAGAAAAATTCCGGTAGTGCTGCGTTTATACAGGCAACCATTGATTACCGTATATCCTTTGCATCGACGTTTTATTTGTCTTTGCAAAACCTCTTCTGCTCCTTTCGGGTACTTCTGGTCTACTAAGAAGTTTAAATATGGAATTGTCCAATCCGGTTTAACGAGCAAAACTTCAATTGACTCGGAAACGAGAGGATAATCGACATCTCCACCTTTTATGGATGGTTCGTACAAATGCTGGACTAACACACCTGGTGGTAGGGTTTTCACTCTTTCCGAGCCCATGCGGGCTAATGCGTCCGCATTCCGATTTTCTTCCCGTTTGATATGAAGTACTTCAAATCCCAGGAAGCAAATTGCAAACTCGTCCACCGTTCTCCGATATTCGGCCATGATGGGGCTTTTGGCGTCCCATGTTTGGTTGAGCTGGTGCTGTACCAAATCTGAGTCACCATAGCATAGGATGCGTTTGACACCTATTTCTTTTGCAATATGCAAGCCATGAAGCAAGGCTTCGTATTCTGCCACATTATTGCTGGCGTTGAAGTGTATTTGTAATACGTACTCCATTGTATCTCCCTTGGGGGATTTTAGGACTACACCAGCTCCAGCGCCTTCCTTCATCTTGGATCCATCAAAATGCATAACCCAATATTCCGACTCCGGCATTGGTGTGTTTTCCATTGCTTTTGTCCAATCGGCGACGAAATCTGCCAACACCTGGGATTTTATTGCCGTCCGAGGTAGGTACTTAATGTCGAACGCAGCCAATTCGATGCCCCATTTGGCTACTTGGCCTGTTGCGTCCGCATTGTTGATTATATCCCCTAGTGGTGCTTTGCATACCTCTGTTATGGAATGTCCTTGGAAGTAATGGCGGAGTTTTCGAGATGCGAAAAATATGCCATATGCCAGCTTTTGATAGTGCGGGTATCTTTGCTTGGACTCAGAAAAACTTCACTTACATAATACACCGGATGTTGATCTGGTATGGTTTGCTCGTATTTCCGCCTTTCCACAACTATCATCGCACTAATAACCCTGCTTGTTGCTGTGAGGTACAGTAACATGGGTTCTTCGTTTTTTGGCGATGCCAAAATCGGAGCTTGCATCAAGGTTTCTTTTAACTGGGTTAACGCTTTGTCCGCCTCTTCTGTCCATTCAAATTTGTCGGATTTCTTCAACAATTTGTATAATGGCAGAGCTTTGTCTCCTAGCCAGCTTATAAACCTGCTGACGGCAGCTGCAGAACCTGTCAATCTTTGTACATCTTTTAAGCACGTAGGCCTTGAGATGTTTAGGATTTGCCTTGATCTTTTCCGGGTTTACTTCTATTCCTCTGTGAGAAACGATGAAACCCAGAAGTTTTCCTGAGGGAACCCGAATACGCACTTTAATGGATTTAACTTCATTTTATAAGTGCGCAAATTTTCGAAGGATTCTCGTAAATCTTCAAGGAGCGTGTCCTTTTCCTTGGAAACGACGGCGATATCCTCCATGTAAACGTGAACATTTTTGCCAATCTGACTATGCAAACATCATTGCATGCAACGCTGGTATGTTTCACCTGCGTTCTTCAGGCCAAAAGGCATGGTTATGTAGTAGTATGTTCCATATGGAGTTATGAAGGATGTTTTAATTTGGTCTTCTTCCTTCATGCGTATTTGATGATACCCGGAATAAGCGTCCAAAAAGCATAAAAGCTCAGAGCCTGCAGTGGCGTCTATTATTTGATCGATTCGCGGTAAAGCAAAATCTTTTGGACACAATTTGTTCAAGCCGGTGTAATCTATACACATCCTAAGAGCAGTACTATCTTTCTTCGGGACTAATACTGGGTTTGCAGACCATTCAGTATGTATAACTTCCCGGATAAAATTAGCTGCTAATAGCCGGATAATTTCCTTGCCAATAGCCTTCCGTCTTCTTCCATCAAATCGACGGAGACCTTGTTTGACGGGTTTAGATCCTGGAATTATCTTGAGTTGATGCTTAGCAAGTTCCCTGGGTACGCCTGGCATGTCCGCTGGACACCACGCGAAAATGTCCCAGTTCTCACGGAGGAACTTGATGAGCTCGCTTTCCTATTTGTCGGTCATGCTAGTTCCCACTACGACAAACTTTGTCGGATCTTTGGGATCTAAGATAACCTGTCTTGTATTCTTTTTTTTTTGAAACCTACCTGTCTTGTATTCTCGGAAGATTTGAAGTTGTCTACCGGCTTCCGGCTTTCTTTTCTGCCGGCATTTCTGTCGGCGATACTTCTTTTGCCAGCTCCTTTAATTCCTCCTTTGCTATCACTTTTTCTGCACAAAGGGCGTTTTCTTTTTCTAGCTCGTTTTCCAATTTGAAGTCTCCACTTATGGTGATTACTCCTCCTTTCGGTTCTGGCATCTTCAGCTTGTTATATATATAACATGATCTTGCCATGAACTTGGCGAAAGCTGGACGTCCGAGTATTACGTGATACACGCTTTCGAACGGCACAACCTCGAAGGATATTTTTTCCTGGCGGAAATTTTGTTTCTCTCCAAAGGTTACTTCTAGGGAAATTTCTCCTAGGGATCGTGCTTGCCTGCCAGGGACGATGTCATGAAAGCGTATGTTGCTATGGTTGAGCTGGGTCTCGGAGATTCGCAGGTGCAATGTATCCAGGTAAATTATGTTAATGCTGGATCCTCCATACATCAGCACTCTTTTTAGCCTAGTGTTTTGAACAATAGGACTTACAACTAGAGCTTGTGTGCCGGGTTCTGGGATATTTTCGGGATGATCAGACTGATCCCAGGTAATTGGTGTATTAGAGTACTTCAAGAATTTCGGGGTTGGTGGGACAACCGCGTTTATTTCTCGAAGTGTTCTCTTTGCCACCTTTGCTGATGGAGTTGCCAGGAAAGTTAGGTTGCATTCTCCTTCAACTCTCGGAAACTTAGGCTCGCCTTTTCGCTGTTGTTCCTGGATTTTTTCGTCAGTGTCCGATTCACTGTCTTCTTTTTCAGCTTCTGGCTTTTCCTTGGAGAATTTCCTCTTGGAATTTTTTCCCTTGCTTCCGGATCCTGCACTGCCTTTCATATGCTTGTTGAGCCGGCATTGTGCGTTCGTATGGGTGGGTTTCCCAAATTGCGAATGGTGGACACAGTTTTTGGACTTTATTCTTTCCCACTCTACTTTTGTGTAGTTGATCGGATCTGTGCTTTGTCCTTTCCATTTGCTCCCATTTTCTCTTCCAAAGGCTATGTTAACTTCTTTGGGTTTTTGCTGTGTTTCTGAAGATTTTTTTTCTCAGGGCGAGGGGTCTTTTTAGCTTCAATCAAAATATTGATATTGCCACCTCTCGCTCTGATGTCATCTTCGGCTGCTGCGTGCTCGTTTGCGGTTGTAAGCATAGATCCGAGATCTTTGTGCTTTTTGGAACCGATCATGAACGGTACGAGTCCGGGTTTTAAGCCATTGACGAAAGCGTGCATTGCTTGTACATCAGTTACTCCAGAACAACTGTTTTTCATTGCAGTCCACCTTGAGATAAAGTCCACGTATGGTTCATCTTCAAACTGGGTGCAACGGTTTAACTGGTTGATGTTGTTGGGGCGTTTGTACGTTCCCCGAAAATGCTGAGTAAATACCCTAGCCATATCATCCCAGCTGTCGATAGTTCTTGACGGAAGCCCGTTGATCCAATCTCTGGCTCCGTCCAGTAACATTAGGGGAGGAATTTTACTGCCTCTAGGTCTGTCCCATTGTTAATCTGGACGGCTTTGTAATAGTCTGAGAGCCAGGTATCCGGGTTTGTACTGCCGGTGTATTTTTGATATGTTGGACCAACTTTGGCGAAGCCAGAATGCAGAGTTATTCTTCGGATCCTTTCAGTGAAACACTTAGGTCCGAAGTATAGATCATCTCTTTTCGCTCTGTCAATGTGTGCGGAGTATCTCCCGGGTGAATGGATAGAAGGGGATCTTCTCCTTTCTTTTCCATTGTTGCGCGAACGCGCTTTTACGGGGTTATCTCTATTTCCTCCGTTATCGTGCCCTTTGGGATAAGGTGGAGTTCTACTCCTGTGTCTTTCCTTATTCCTGGGGGTGTCCGGGATCTCTCACGCCTGTGAGGAATGTCGTATCTTCCGACTTTTTCCGTAGGGCGTCTCGGAGGCGGCATTGCTTTGCCGTCTTTCCGGGTTTTTTCTTCCCGATCTCGGGGATTAATTCCATCTTTCGGCAGATGGGATCCGGTTCTGGATGCTGCATCCTTGTTATCGGGCTTATTATTGTCCTTTCTCGGATCTTCTTTCTTATCTTTCAAATTACTTGAATCTCCAGGTTCTTCAGGTCCAGGTGCTCCAGCGGCACAAGTAGCTGTTTTGCATAGGGCTGAGTTGTCATGCAACTTCCCTGATCTTGCTTGGCCTCGTTGTTGTTGTTGCAATGCCTTCCTAAGAAAGCATATACCCCTTAAATTTTTTCGCCATTGGAGTACAGATCATTGTTGAGGATGGCGAACGCGGCCTCCGCGTTTTCTGCTGTGGTTTTGTATATAGGTTCGCCCCTGGCATCTGTGCCGTTTACTTGCTTTTGCCAGGCCGGGTTTTGAAACCGTTCCTTTGGCGGCAGTACTTCCGGTCTTGCGATTCCGGGTAACCGTGTAGGTTTAATGCCAGATCTATTCCTTCTCTCGTACTCCTCTATTTCTTCCTGCTTTAACTTAATGTCAGCTTGAGTTTTTTGGAGGTGTTCCCGAGTTCGGAATAGATGTTGCTATTGCCTTTGGAGAGCTTGTCTCCTGGCTTCTAGCACTTCAGGGGGTTCATGGGGTCCTGCTGGTGTTTGAAGTAGATCATGTTCGTCTTGTTCTGACATTGGCGGAACAGAGATTTCCTTCGTTTTCTTCTCCGCAGGCTTAACTCCACTTCCTCCTCCTGCTTCCAGGTTTTCGTTGGCTGGATCAGACGATTTTTTCTTCCGGAGCTTGTATTGGAGTTTCTTGGAAGCTTTGTGTTTTTTCTTGGAAGAGGGAGGTTTTTCACCAGGTTCTTCCTCTGTCACTTCCTTGACATCCGGGTAAGTTGGATTGGCTTCTCCATCCTCTCTTTCCTTTGGCGCAGGTGTTCTAGGGCTTTCCTGACTTTCGGCATCCGTGTTTTCAGCCGGTTTTGCCATCAGTACTTCGTGGAATCCCTCTTGAAAGGATTTGACCTTTCTTTCGAAGGCGTCTACATCTTCGTCTTCGGTATCGAACTGGTCCGATCCGGGTTCCGACTCTAATCTCGCCTCAATGGCGGCTAGCACAGAGTCAGCTTCCGAGTTCGTCGTCAGATTGACGGATGTCGGATCTTCCACCTCTGTTGTGGGATTTTTGTTTTCTACCTCTTCCACGGGATTGTTTTCATCCGTGTTTTCGGCGATCTCGGATTGCACCATACCAATAAAGTGCGATTCAGCAGAGTATCGATGATCTGAGCAAAATTCGGCATCATAGTCTTCTTCGACTGGGTATAGGGCGGGTGGGATAAATTTGCTTCCACCACAGAATCCCATTGCCTCTGCAGTTAATCCGATAAAGATGTTTGCAGATCCAATCGGTAAAACACAGGCACTTGCCAGATGATTCTGTGATGGCATGTACGATCCGTTGTCGAGGAAGCGCCCGACGTGTCGTCGAATTTCAGACTTCTGACAGTTATGGTATTGCCAATTCCGCCGAGTATCCCCGATCGAAACATAACGCCTGACGTCGCTGGCCTCACGGTGGGCGCCAACTGTCGAGACATCGTAGTAGAATTCATAGACGGGGGTGCCATAAGACTACCGATAGAGATTGTGGGGGGACGTGGTTGTATGGCAAGCAATGACACCGGGGTTTTACCTAGGTTCGGTACGTCGCCAACTAGGCGGTGTTCCTACTCCTGCAATCTCACTAAATCAGGGCTGAAGACTAAAGTATACAAAGTACAATGTGAGTTGGTTTTAGCAGCTCGACAAGGATCAACCTCTCGGCGAGTTAGCTTCTAGCTTATTGTCTATGTTCTTCTCTCCCGTCCGACTTTATATAATAGCCGGGTTAAGGCTTACAGAAAAGGAAACCTAGGAGACTACGGTAAGTCGTAACTTGGAAGGCAAGAATTCGCCTTCTACTCCAAGCCGTACCACATGGGTCGTGGTCCAGGTTCTTCTAGAATCCAGCTTCTGTGCATCAGCTTACTGGGCCGCCTAATGGACCGTAGCCCATAACCATTCAGGCCACCCTGATAATCCGGCACTTTATGACACCATATGATATACCCCTAAATGGTATATATCCGACACAACAATTATAGGCCATATCCTCCCAATAATAGCAATACTTATGGTAATTCCTACAATAACAACAAAAGTGTACCCTCTTATCTTGAGAACATGTTTAAGAATTTTATTAGTACACAAACTGCTTTTAATAAATCTGCTGAGGAAAATTTTGGCAAAATTGATGTTCTTGCTTCTAAAGTTGATAGTCTTGCTCTTGATGTTGATTTTCTGAACTAAAGGTTATGTCTCATGATGTTATAGAAAGTAAACTTTGAATGCTATCCAAATTTGAATTTATGATAATGTTAGGATGTTAGCTGAACTGCATGCTAGATGGGAAAGAGAAGATGAAATAGCTAGAATAAATAATATAGCTAATGTTTGCACCATTAACACGACTAGTAAAACTGAAGCTTCTCATGCTAGAAAACCTTCTACTATCAATGGCAAAGTAATTGGTGTTGGAAACACTCCCACTTCGGCTAGTAAAATTGCACAACTGCCTGAAACTGCTAAAAATGTTCCTCATAAAAGTACTGAAATTTTTAGAAACATGGGAGATAATGGTCCCATTATATTTGATAAAAATGATCTTGACTTTGATGATTGCAACATAACTGAAGTGATTAAGTTCTTACAAAATCTTTCTAGTTGTCCTAATGCTAGTGCTATGAATATGGCTTTCACAAAACATATTACAAATGCTCTCGTGCCAATTAGAGAGGATGAATTAAGATGCGGAGCCTCTATCCCTAGGAAGCTAGATGATGGTTGGGAGCCTATTATTAAAATGAAAGTGAATGATTTTGATTGCAATGCTCTATGTGATCTTGGTGCTAGTATCTCTGTTATGCCCAAGAAATTCTATGATATTCTTGATTTACCACCATTGGAACCTTGTTATTTGGATATCGTCTTATTAATAATGTTAGAAAGAAACCTTTGGGGAGAGTTGATGATTTTATTATCATGGTTAATAATACTCTTGTTCCCATTGATTTTTTTGTCTTGAATATTGAATGCAATGCTTCTTGTCCGATTGTTTTGGGAAGACCTTTTCTTAGAACTGTTGGTTCTGTTATTGATATGAAAGAAGGGAATATTAAATTTCAGTTCCCACTCAAGAAATGTATGGAAAACTTTCCTAGAAATAGAATGAAGTTATTTTTTGATTCTTTTATTCGAACACGTTACAATTTGGATGCTTCTTCACTCAAACATACTTGATTCCACTTTGCTGGGCCTAGCTAAAAGGCGTTAAAGAAAAGCACTTCTTGGGAGATAACCTATGGTTTTATTTTTGCTTTGTTTTTCTCTGTTTTCTTTGAGTAAAGGGGTTGTATAATTCTGTAGAAACTCCTTTGTATCTTTATTTTCATGTTTTAGTAGTGCCAAGTAAGGTTTCCGACGAGAGTTGGAGTTGGTTTTCGGATTTCTGCGCAGAAAACAGATTTCTGCCGTCCACCGTAAAAAATCGTATAAAATACACGAAGATCAGAATGATCTGAATTTGTTTGTGCTTATTCCGCGGCTAATTCTTCAACTTTTTTGTTCTTTAAGTTTTTCGATCTGAGTAACGTAAGTGCCTCGAAAAAATTCTTCTTTACAGACTGTTCTAGTTTTGATAGATTCTGCCATTTTTCTTGCATTTGCTCTTTTGCGATGTCAAGTGGATTTCTTCTCTTCATGAAACATTAGTGGCTGTAGCTAATGTTTAAAAGTATCAATATCACTTTTTCCATATAGAACCAATGGATTCTTCATTGTTTCACTAACCCTCTAATGCGAATCACTGTTTGAGTGTGGTGTGAAAGAAGTTTTCAAGGATCAAGAGAAGAGGTGATATATGTGATCAAGAAGAATGCAAGGTCGAAGCTTGGTGATGCCCCCGTGGTTCATCCAAGCATATTTTTATAAGACTCAATCATATAAGCTTGGGTATGCCCAAGGCATCCCCTTCTTCATCAACTATCTATCAGGTAACTTCTCGTGAAACTATATTTTTATTTGATCACATCATATGAAGTTTACTTGGAGCGTCTGTTTGTTTTTATTTTATTTTATTTTGTTTTCCTTTGTTTTATTTTTTTTCCTTCCTGCAACAATATAGTTGTATCCTATAATTCTTTGTTTGGGAGAGAGACACTCTCCGCTTTTTCGTTTGAATACTTGCCATGCTAGTATTCTTAGTTTTTCTTCTAGTTGCGGCAAAAAATCCTGTTTAGCTCTCGTTTTTGTTGCATCTCTTATTCAGAGCTGTTAGTTTTAGTAGTGTTATGTGAGTCCTCTCATGTTTACTTGCTGTAGCATTTAGAGATTTTTTGTTGAAGCATGTTTTTTTATGGTGCTTGTTGGAAAAAGAAACGGCAGCTTGAGGTAGATTTTTTAACGGTGCAAGTAGAAGCTTGTATAGACTGCGGCTAGACTTTTTCATATCATGCTAGATGTTATTTTAGTTCTAAAGCCTTATGGTTATTTAGTAGCATGATTAGCCTCAAATATCTGAGAGTGTTTAATGTTCCATTGAAAGAATCATGAGTTGTTCTTGTCATATTGAAGCATAAATTTGTGGTGTTCTCCTTTGAATGTTTTATTTGGTTGACTTGGCGCATGCTCACACATGTTTATGACTATGAACCAGTCACGAATATCCTCCATGATCATTTAGTTTTTGAACTTGTGGTACCACTTATGCTTTGATTAATGATGTTTATGTCGCTATGCATGATTATGGCTCTTATGCTCTCTTGATTTGTCGCTCCCAGTCTTTTGCTAGCCTCCACCTGTACTGAGTATGAGCTCTACTCGTGCATCCAACTCTCCAAAACCAAAGTTTTCCCATTGTGTCCACCATACCTACCTATATATGGTAATTAACCGCCACTCCAAAGTAAATTTCTCATGTGTTACCTTTAAACCTTTCAAAATTACTCCTGTTTTGTGCTCCTGTTTTAGCTCATGAGGACGTAAATAGAGAATATTTATCTCACTTGTTGATTGGACTTCCACACCCTATACTAGTGGCTTCATCCGCTTATCCAATGATAAAAGAGCTGGCAGCGGGGTGCCCAGCCCCAAATTAATAACACAGACTCTCTTCACTATTTTTGCCCCTGATTTATCAGTCAAATCATAATTGTGTAAACAAAAGAGAAAGAGGGATGACCTTCTACCCAGATGCGTCCTTCTATGGGAGCCTCTCTTGTGAGTCTAGTTGGCTTGTGACGTACTGTATTTTTTGTTTACCATTCATTGATATAATCATACAACTCTAAAATATAGACACTCCTCCACGGTATGTGATTGTTGGCAGGGACCCCGAGGATTCGGTTAGCCATCGTTTGTGAAAGATGGTTGGGAGGAGTGTCAAGTTTTTTATACCTCTATTTATTAAAATAAAAGCTCTAGCACACGAGTGATCCAAGCTTCCCTCTGCGAAGGGCCTTTCTTTTACTTTTATGATGAGTCTCCATCTTCTAACTTTATGCACAGTTGAGAGAGCATTTTTGCCATTCTAAGTTTTATGTGTATTTGTCCCAGAAACATTATTAATTGATTCATGATGTGTTATTGCTTGTTCTATAATTATTTGTCCTAGTCTTCCTCATGAACTTTGAAGGTGTCCTGGCATTTATGTTTTGCCCCACTCTTAAGGACTAGCGAAATATCACTTTGACATGTTCTCTCTATACTTGAAACAAACGTATATCTTTTGTTGCATTGTTATTCATGATCTTTTATTTGAGTTACTTCTCATGATGCAAAGTGATTGCTATGCTTTATTATTAAAGTTCTATTTATCATGCTTGTGTTAAAGTTCTATGATCTCAGCTTACTTAGGCTTTTACATTATTGACGATCAAGTTTATGTTGGTAGCATGTAACCTCAGAAATTATTGTGTTTTTATCATTTACCTACTCGAGGACGAGTAGGAACTAAGCTTGGGGATGTTGATATGTCATAAACGTATCCTTAATTTCTCATGTTCCATGTTGTTTTCTTATTGTCTCCCACGTGTTTGCTATACACTTTATGTCATATTTATCAATTTCCCGGACTAACCTATTGACAAGATGCACAGAGCTAGTTCCATGTTTTCTGCTGTTTTTAGTTTAATAAAAGTTGTTCTGGAAATATTCTCGGAATTGGAAAATTCGAAGCCCGGAAGTCTAAGAATTCCCGAAGGTTCCATGGAATCCCGAAAAGACCCGGAGGGGGCCTCAGGGGGCCCACACCACAGGGAGGCGCGCCCCCTCTTGGCCGCGCCAGGGGGTGGTGTGGGGCCCCCAGGCCTCCACCGCCTCTACCCTTTCGCCTATTTAATCCCTAAATATATTCCACTTCGTCCCGAAAACACCCGAGGCCGCCGTCATCGTCATCCCGAGATCGGGAGGGTTCTGGAGCTCTCCCCGGCACCCTGCCGGGAGGGGAATCCGTCATCGGAGGGGTCTACACCACCATGCCCTCCTCCGAAGTGATGAGCGAGTAGTTCATCCCTGGACTACAGGTCCATAGCAGTAGCTAGATGGTTGTTCTGTCCACTTTGTACCTCATGTTTAAATCCTGTGAGCTGCCTATCATGATCAAGATCATCTTTATGTAATGCTACATGTTGTGTTTGCTGGGATGTGATGAATGTTGAATGCTATGTATTTTATTATCAATCTATCATGTTATCTTCATGCATATGTTATTTATGATCTTGCATGCTCTCTGTTATTAGTAGATGCTCTGGCCAAGTATATGCTAGTAACTCCAAGAGGGAGTATTTATGCTCGATAGTGGGTTCATGCCTCCTTTTCATCTGTGCTCGAGTGACAGAAACGTGACGGATGGAGGATGTGATGTTGCCATTAGGGAGAAAACAACGGTGTTTACCTAGTTTACATTGTTTACATTACACACTTTGCTTACGGCGATAATCTGTTGCTTGCAACTTAATACCCAACATTTGTTCGGATTATATTCGAAGGGTGGATTATTAGACGTAGATGCAGTTGGATGACGGTCTATGTATTCTGTTGTAATGCCCGCATGAATCACATAGTAATATTTATGTCTTGCATATTGACTACGGTGCAGCCTTCATTTCTGTCAATTGCCTAGCTGTAATTTGTTCACCACACATGTTATTTATCTTTCTCGGAGAGACACCACTAGTGAACTGTGGACCCCGGTCTATTTTCCTCATACTGATAAAACACCTACTGCTTTCATACTTCTTTCATACTGTTCCTACTATTTTCCTACTGTTTTCCACACCATACGTTTAACCTTTTTGTATTCAGCAAAACCGGTGAGATTGACATCCTCACTGCTTCGTTGGGGCAAAGTGATATGATTGTGTTGTGTAGGTTCCACGTTGCTGCTGAACCGGTAGTGCGCCCTGCCATCTCAGCTGATTCAACTTTCTGAAGTTACTTCTTCCTCCTACTAGTCGATTCAACCTTGGTTTTTTTCCTGAGGGTAACTTACTGCTGCACTCTTCATACCTTCCTCTTGGGGTCTCGCAACAAACGTGTGTTCACACGCATCAAGCAACTTTTCTGGCGCCGTTGCAGGGGCGGAAGAGAATTTCTGCAACGGGAGTCTCTCACTTCCAATCTCTTTACTTTGTTTTTGTTTTGCTTAGTTTATGTTAGGAATAATTAATATTACATTAATTAGTAGTTAATCCTCTTTCTTTCCCTCATTGTAATCCCTCATTCTGGGAACCGTCGGGCGGTTATTTTCCTCGAGCACCGCCTCTGGGAAACGACGCCACGCCCCCTCCGCATGTATATAAGGAATTGTAACCATCAATAAAGAGAGAGTTCGATTCATTCTCTCGCTTTACATCTCGAATCAAAACACGTTATCAGCGCATCGCTCTCCAACAGAGCGAGAAGCCTGCCGGCGAGTTCGCCGGAACAGAACAAAATCAACACCAAATGGTGAGACAGAAGAACAATGTGCTGGAAATATTCTCTTCTTGTTTCTTCGACTCCTTCGCGATTAAGACCTGCGGCGGTGGGCGGACTTCGTCGCTTCCGCCATCGAGTGCGAGACCTTTGACGCTTGGTGGAGGTTGGAAGCAGCATCGGAGTCGTCGCCGCCACCAGATAGGCACCCTAAGGCCCGAGTGTGCCGGTGCAGGCCCTAGAGCCGGCCGCGCCGCGCTTTGCGCCGCCAGCCAATGAGCCGGCCGCCCGCCCCGCTGCTGACGGTGGTGGCTGACTGGTTGTACGCCGGTCCGGCAACTCCAACGCTGCGCATAACCCGGTCGCCCCCTGTCAAAGCAGTTACGCCACCAGGGAACGAGAACTGCGGCGGACGACGCCCTCGCGCCTCCGTGTCTGCCATCCCAGACACCCACCTTCGTTGTGCACAGGCGCTCCCCGCGTTGAGCAACCACTCTGGTCGCGCTGGCACATGGAGTCCAGCGGCATTCAGACTTGCAAACGGCCTCGCGCCGAGCACCCTGCTCCGTGGAGATTTCTCGGACGGTGACGAGCGCCCTAGATGCACCTCGTGTACAGGTTCGCGAGGGCGACGTGTTTGCCTTCGTGTTTGCACCGACCGGCGCCACCGTCTTCAACTTCGGCTCCGGCGGAGACAGCTCCTCCAACCACACGGTTGTCGATGTCGACGCCGTCGCGCCGCGCCTGCCGATCCCGACGCCGGCCACTCCCGCCGTCGCCTCGCACGAGAACTCGCCGTCTCCTCATGGCTCTTGGCGTCCCGCTGGCAAGCCCGCCGTCGAGCGGCCGCTCCGACCCATGGGGACCTGCTACGCTTGGACTTGCAAACGGAAGCCACATCCCGGGTGACTCACTATCCGTGGATGGGCAAGGCGAGAGTTATTCTCGCCGCCTGTGATGCGGCCGGCCGGCCGGCCGTGCCCAAGTGCTCTCCGGCTGTATCGGGGTCGTGAGGATTAGAGACCGAGCTATTGGGGATTTTTCCTCTACGGCTGGTCGCCTGGTCCTCTCCTTAGGCTGGTGCCAATGCACCACACACTCTCATGGGCTATAGCCCCGCCACGTCACCTTTTTTCACCACTCTCACGCCACTCTCACGCCACTCTCACGGCACGGTGCCAGTGCACGGGCTATAGCCCGGGCTATAGCTTCTCTCTGCCACATCAGCTTTTCTCTCTTCTCCACGTCAACATTTATTTTGAAGATTAAAAATATTGCAAATAATAGAGGAAATTATTTTATTCAACTAAAATTGTACCGATTACATAATAATAAATAAAAATTACATAAAAAATGAAAAAAATTACATAATCTAGTTTTGAGCCCACACATGCTCAATCAAATCCTGCTGGAGCTGTGTATACATCGGCGAGTCCTGCATTTCGTTGTCCATCTGAATCTTTGCTGCTAGGCTTGGTGGTGCATTGGTATGTATTGGAGGGCCGACAGTGCTCGCAACTGTCTCGTAGATGTTCTCCAAATTGGTACCACGCTCATCGTCGATGATCATGTTGTGCAGAATGACACATGCACGCATGATCAACCCAAGAGTGCGTCTGAAGTAGGAGCGTCCGGGAACTGCTAAAATGTTGAACCTAGACTTCAGCACTCCAAATGCACACTCCACATCTTTGCGCCAACACGATTGAGCAGCAGTGAAGACACGTTGCTTTTCACTTTGTGGAAGAGTAACACCCTTCATGAACACCGGCCAGGAGGGGTAGATGCCGTCGGCAAGGTAGTAACCCCTGTTGTACTGGTGTCCATTCACCGTGAAGTTCACTATGGGTGCTTCTCCTCTAAGCACATCCGTGAACAATGGCGACTGATTGAGCACATTGATGTCGTTGTTGGACCCGGCGACTCCAAAAAAAGCATGCCAGATCCAACGATCATACGACGCAACGGCTTCTAAGATTATGGTAAGGTGTTTGATGTCTCCCCATGTGAACTGACCGGCATGCGCAACTGGGCAGTTCCTCCACTGCCAATGCATGCAATCTATGCTCCCTAGCATGCCCGGAAAGCCGCGCTCCTCGGCTTTCGCTAACAGACGCTGAGTATCCGCGACGTTAGGTCGACGGCAAAACTCTTCCCCGTAACAGTCGATGATGCCCTCACAGAATTCATCTAGACAGTCTGACGAAGTTTGTCTAGCTAACTTAAGCCACTCATCTATCGTATCAGCACCGGATCCATAAGCTAACAGACGCAACGCCGCAGTACACTTTTGTAGCGGAGAAAAACCAGCACGGTCCAGAGCATCATATCTTTGGGTGAAAGCCGGAGAGTATTCACCCAATCTATCCACAATGCGTAGAAAAAGGGATCGCCTCATCCGATACCTTCGCCGGAAGAAGCTCGGAGGATAAGCGCAGTTGGTGGCGAAGTAGTCGTCGTAGAGCCGCTCGTGGGCGCCAACACGATCACGCCTGATGAACTCTCGACGGCGTCG
The DNA here is from genome assembly GCA_028641055.1 of Alopecurus myosuroides. Lineage (NCBI taxonomy): Eukaryota > Viridiplantae > Streptophyta > Magnoliopsida > Poales > Poaceae > Alopecurus > Alopecurus myosuroides. The sequence goes on from CM054057.1 coordinate 166,091,441, forward strand.
CGGCGGTCTTGGCACCGCTTGGATCGCCGCCTCGTACTCGGCCTCCATTGCGGCCTGCATTGCGGCGAGCATCTCACCCTCCACTCCCTCGCTCGAATCGCTGCTGCTTGACGAAGACATGGCGTCGAGAGGGTGGAAATGAAGAGTAGAGAGGATGAAGTTGGTGTGGAATGAGTGCAGCATATGAGGGGGTATTTATAGGAGGGATCAGCTGAAAATTTCAATTTTTTCGAAAAAATTTTACAATTTTTTTGACAGCAACGGTAACCCCCAACGGCTAGCTGACGTGGACCAATAGGGGGGCGCCACGTCAGCTAGCCGTTGCCCCCAAACGGCTAGCCACTCTCGCCCCCCCTCTCGCCCGGGCCGGCCCAACGCCCCGCCCACTCTCTCGCCCTCTCGCCCCCCCCCTCTCGCCCCGGGCCGCCGCTATCGCCCCGCCTACGCGGGCGGGAAGCCGGGCGGTAGCGCCCTGTCGCCGGGCGACCCCGCCAGCGCCCGGCGCCTCCCTCCCGCCCCCCTACTCGCCTCCTCTCGCCCGCCACCAGGCGATAGGCGCCCCTCTCGCCCCCCTAATCACCCCGGTTGGCACCAGCCTTATCTGTTCGCGAGGCTGGAACCAATTCGTGGCATGCGCGCACGTGGCTGGGAGACGCGCATGCCTTATCGTGGCCATGTGATGCGGCAGGGAATCAATTATTCCATTGATCGCTGGCACCAACAGCCCTAGCTGTTTGTTTATTTCCTTCAGTACTTCTACTTATTTGATCTCCTCACTAGTACTAGTACTACTAGTTTAGATCATTGGCAGTTCAACGTCTAACAGTTACGCTAGTGTCTAGCAATTTTCTATTTAGTTTGTTTTAGACATGTTACACTGCTTTATTTTAGTACTGTTTCTGTGTCCAGTACAACATATTCCAGACTATCTAAGATGTAAATACATTTCCATGTTTTGTACATGTCGAGATTATTATGTCTATTTGCAATCGAGATTTTTAATTTCTTGCAAATATAAATGCAAAATTGAAAGTGATTTCGTCAAATTGATGTCTTGGGATCATGAGGTGGTGTGTAGATTTATCTACACCTACTGTTTAAGCCTACATTTTGTCATGTATGACATTATGATTTCCAATGTGCTCTCCCAAACATTTAATTAAGTTATGACATAAGGCATTAGAAGCGTGAGTACTACTCCGCTAATGCTGCTAGATCTACTCCAAAAAAAATCTTTTTGTGATTATCTACAACGTGTCATGCTTAACAATTTGAGGTCCACACTAATGAATTCAAGACCACTACTTGAATCTTCATTTATTTTGCATACTTCATTACGACATAACCATGATGGATTTTAATTTACAAAATGTAAATTAATATTCTCTGGTTTACCATGTAGGTAAACGATGGCTCGAGAGTTTGATGCACTCGCTCTCAACGGACACAACTACCCTATATGGGCCATGGACATCAAGATCTCTCTTGCGTCCCGTGAATTAGTGCATGCAATCCAGCCCCTGGTGAATCCACCCCCGGTTGGAGTGACGCCGATGACAGACGAGCAAAAATATGCTTCCTTATACATCATAAGGCACCATATTCACCCAGATCTCAAGTCTGAGTACTTGGAGGAAGAATCCCCAAGTGCCTTGTTTCAGGCTCTTAGGACGAGGTATGAACAGCAGAAGTCAGTTATCATGCCAGAAGCACTCCATGATTGGACACACCTTCGACTTCAGGACTTTAAGTCCGTCGGGGTGTACAATCATGAGGTTCATAAGATCAGTTCCAAACTGCGCTTTTGCGAGAAGGAACCTACTGACACGGAGAAGATAGATAAAACTCTGTCTACTATGCTCCCATCGGACAGGATCCTCCAGCAGCAGTACCGTGCTTGCAACTACCAAGTCTATTCCGATCTTATTCATATTTTACTTCAGTCTGAAAAGCATGATGAGCTACTCGCTAAGAATGGCTCTCGGCGTCCGGTTGGTTCCCAACCTCTACCTGAAGTTCATATGAATGTCGCGAACAGGCGAAAGTTTGATGGTGGCTTCAACCGCAAGCCTTCGAATTTCAATGGTAAGCGAAAGCGCAACCGGAACAAAAAGCCCAGAAACTCAGACCGTGGGAAAGGCACTGCAAAGCCCAAGTTTGACAAGTCTAAGCTTTGCAACAAGTGTGGATGCTATACGCACCGCACTGAAAAGTGCAAGACCCCAAAGCATCTGGTCATTCTATACCAGCAATCCCATGGATGCAACGCACCTCGAGGGAAAAGGTTTGAAGCCAACTTCAACTTTCATCCAGATGGCAGCGATGGAGCTGGCTGTTCGCAAGACGTTCCCCCGGGACATAGCAACGCTGTTTCCCTCCTTCCATCAGAGGACCCTATAGGAACGGAGGACATGATGGTTGAGTACGCCTCAACCGACGTGTTTGGGGACTTCGACCAGTCTCGCTACCTCCTTAGTGATTGATGTATTCATATCCATTTGTGATGTTGTAATAGAACATAAGTATTGTTGTCATTTATATTGTATCAGCACTTTAATATATTAAGATTATAATCTATGTATTTAAATAAAGGATTCTTATTGAAAATTCTTCATTTTTATATATAGTTCTCTACGGGGACAATCCGATGGAAGAGGAATTATGCCTTGTGGACAGTGCTACCACAAACTCCATACTGAGGGAGTTGAAATATTTCCAAACATTGAAAAAGATGAATGGTGATATTTTAACAATCGCTGGACGCGATACGGTAATTGTTGGCACCGGTCGTGCCATATTTACCCTCCCAGGTGGTACACAAGTGACAATTGAGGATGCATTATTGTATCCCGATTCTTCACGTACCCTAATCAGTTATCGAGATATCCGTAAGAATGGTTTTCACATTGAAACCCATGAAGACAACAAAGAGGAATATTTACTCTTCACAAAAGATCACGGATATGGCAAGCAAGTAATTGAAACAATTCCCTCTCTATCGGCTGGACTGTACTATACGTATATTAAGCCCGTAGAACATGTTGCTTACAAGGTAATTTTCCAAAATGTTAACGCATTTCAAACCTGGCATGATCGCCTAGGCCATCATGGTATCGGGATGATGAGGAAGATTACTAGAAATTCCATTGGTCATAATTTGCATGAGTCCAAATTTCCTCAGTCATCAGATTTTGTGTGCACATCATGTGCCAAAGGAAAGCTTATTCTAAGGCCTTCGGACCCCAAGATACAATCTGAACCACTTCAATTTCTTGAGCGAATTCAAGGAGACATTTGTGGTCCCATCCAACCATTGTCTGGACCGTTTAGGTATTTCATGGTTCTTATTGACGCATCTACACGATGGTCACATGTGTGTCTTCTTTCCACACGGAACCATGCATTTGCCAAGATAATGCGGGAAGTAATTAAGTTACAGGCCCATTATCCAGAAAGTCGAATTAAATCAATTCGCATGGACAATGCTGCAGAATTTTCCTCACGTGCTTTCAATGACTATTGTATGGCCCTGGGGATTGAAGTTCAGCACTCCGTTCCATATGTCCACACTCAAAATGGTTTGGCTGAATCTTTGATTAAGAGGGTCAAACTCATTGCAAGACCTTTGTTGATGAATTGCAGTTTGCCAACCTCGTATTGGGGTCATGCAGTTTTACACGCTGTTGACTTAATACAATTGTGACCTACCGCACATCACAGTACTTCCCCTCTACAATTGGTACGTGGAAATCCACCTAGCATTTCCCATCTGCGTAAGTTCTAATGTGCTACATACATCCCGATCTCACCACCTCAGCGGACATCTATGGGCCCACACAGAAAATTGGGGATCTATGTGGGGTATAAATCGCCGTCGAATATTAAGTACCTGGAACCCCTTACTGGGGATCTATTCACAGCCCGTCACGCTGATTGTATATTTGATGAGGAACATTTTCCGGCATTAGGGGGAGATTTCAAGTACCAGAAAGAATGCCCGGAAATTGATTGGAATGCTCTTGCCATTTCAGCCTCCGATCCACGTACCCAAGAGATCGAACTCCAAGTTTGGAAAATCATAAATTTGCAACATCTTGCAAATAATCTGCCCGATTCATTTACTGATTTAAAACGTGTTACCAAATCCTTGAATCCGGCCAGAAATGCGCCCAAAAGAGTGGAGGTACCAACTAAAACCATTCAACTACCCATTCCCAAAAGGAGGGGGGGTAGTACGGCCTCTGACTCGGATCCTACTTCTCGCAAGCAGCAAAGGAGAGTGAGGCGAAACTCCTCAAAATCAGTAAATGCAAGTCAGCTCAACGTTGACAAACACCTTATGGGTAGTATACACCCAGTGGAAGGGCAACCTCCACAGCCCCGCTCCAGCTTGCACACACTGGATGGAACATCGGAACACCTAGACTCACGCGTATTGGGAATGTGGGGACCCCAGACTAGCAGTCCGAGACCTCCAGTATGCATACATTCACGATCCCATGATCAGTTAGTCGTGAACAACATACTCGAGTTGGTATTACAGATACAACATCCACTACACGAATACACGGCTTACACAACTGGTCACATGACCCAGTTGAAAACAACTGCCATGCAGGGCAGGAAAACACACTAAATAGCGGAAGTCTTCAAAACACACTCGTGGTAAACCCTAGTCATGCCTTGACTACCTACAGGCTACTGACTCGAAAACGTTCCTAGTTCGCACAGCCGTCAGCGACACCATCTTCTTCAGGTTCTCCGGGTTTTCTGCTCAAAGTCTGGCTAAGACAATAGCCAGGGACGAAACCATTGTGAGTACATTGGAATGTACTCGCAAGACACCCCAAATGAAAGCCAAACATGCAGGTATGCAAATATATAGGTGGTAGGAAGGCTATATTTAGAGTTCGACTAGCTATGATGAATTTAAGACCCATCATAGTTGCACAAGTTTTAGTTTTTCTTTGTTGAAGAAGATACTTCACAAGATATTTAATTTCTCTTGTAGATATTGCATATCCACAAAGTTTTGATAAAGCATTCTACATAAAAGAAAGTTTTTCTTTGTAAAACTTCTTGGAGAATAACTTCTTCAAAATCATCATTTTTCCCGTACCTCAAAGGTACAATCATTTACCTCCCAGGTACAAGTTCCAACACACTTTCCAGCTTTTTGAAAACATTGACACAATGCTAGCTACATGGCCATTCAACTGTCCATCTCCGGCTATTCTGAATAGTTTTACTCTGCAGAGGTGTACACAATCCACAAGATCCAGTATATCCGCCGTGAACAACCACGGACTGTCCGAGACAGTATGCAAACATCGGATAACTGGTCCTAACCATCCACTATGTAAGCGCTAGTAAATGACTACCCTTTCAACTAGGTTTGTTCTCCCCGGCACCGAGTGAGTCAGCCGTATCGATCCGGTTTCCCCTGACAACACACTGCCATGGCAGGAGACCCAATTGCTGCAACCGATGGTGAACTTAATCCCACACTGTGAATGTCCCGTTTCTCCCTCCTGGCGACAATTCGGTTCAGGGGACTCTAACCCCTATAGCACTTTGAGGTAGGCACGGACTAACACCAACAAGCAATTAGCTAGACCCCGTTCCCATATTGAGGTAATGTGGAAGTACGGCTTGGTTGTCCGGCGAAGACTAGGTTATGTGTCATTTTGGAAAAACAAGTTGAAAACATTTCCTCCTGCACAAACCTCCCTCGGACAAGGTCCCACCTTTCCTCGAATTTTTTCCAAGCTTTTTCTTTCCAAAAACATCAAATTAAAATGTCCACTAGGGGACTTAAGTGAATGAAGTGATGATACTAAAATATCTAAAGGGCTTGGCAACACCAAGATTATAAGGTGGAGATAACATAATAGATACATAAAAATAGATAGTGGTATAGTCCACTTGAGGAAATAGTTTTTGAATCAACATTTGTAAAACTTCAGAAGTAAAACATGCATGATAGATAATGATAAGTAAAACAACAACAAGCATTTAGAGTGGCTTGTACGGCACTGGTCTTGGTCTTGCTCTTGAAATAAACAAGAGTTGCAATAATAACCGCTCTAGGAAATAATACCATCTTCGTTATCTAACATCGTAAACTCAAAAAGGAAAACGCCCAATCAGAACCAAACAAAGACAAGCACTTGACAAAAGTAAACATACAGCAAGCATTTCATCAAACAAGTACACTCACAAACAATATTACTAGGGTGCACACTGTAACACCGGGGGGATTTTCCCCCAAATTAGAAATTGATTGTTTACCTTTGGCATTGCATTGCATCATGCATAAATTGCACTTGTTTTCAAACCAATATAAACATTCAAACCGATTTAAAAATTCAAACAACGCACCTTTGTTTTCAAATCAAATTGTTTCAATAAAAAAATTGAATTGGAAATAAAAATTGCCTTGGTTAATAAAACTCTTTTTATTAAACCCTAATTTGAATTTCAAATTCAAACAGCAACAAATATTTGAAAATTTTGAAAAACAAAAGTGGTGCACATGGGCATTTGTAATGCTGAGTGCATGCAAATTATTTTCAAAAATTTTAAACACCCGAAACCCCTTCTATCTCCCTCTTATTCTATTTCTACACAAAAAAAAACCACAGCCACAGACCGGGGAAGGCAGGCCAGGCCGGCCCACCTACAACCCCAGCGAGCAAAGCCCAGCAGCCCACCTACCCCTTCACCCTCCACCTCCGTACGACAGAAACACGAGGAGGACGTGATTCCCCTCCTGTCGTTTTCACCAAAGCAGAGCACCACCCACCTCCATGGTCCCCTCTCCCCACCTGCTCCCCTTCTTATCTTCCCCTCCTCCAAGCCAGAACCCTAGACCTCTCCCCTCTCCCTCCTTCTGCCGCCGCCACCATTTTTTTCGTTTCTCTTCCTGGTCGTTTTCCCCCACCGAAACCACCATGGACGGAGCTCGGACCTCACCTCGCCATCGTCAGAATCCATGCCACCCTCCCCTACGTTCGGGAACGGAAGCGCCGTGCATCCGTCGTCGTCTGCGTGGAAGCGCAGAGCAGGAGGAGCCCCAGGAGCGACGCGCTTCCACCCCTTCCACCGTCACAATCCTTGCCCGAGCAACCTCGCCGTCGCCTCCTTCTTCGACTACCGCCGCTGGTGAGAACCCGCTGCTCCCTGTATCCCTCGCAACAAGCACTCGCACAAGGACACTGCCCCTCCCCCGCATATGCACGCACGCCGTTGGGAGGCCGGCCGTGCCCAGCACTGGCGTCCTCGCCGTCGTTCTCGTTCTGCCCCCCGTCCTGTTCTCTGAATTTTGGTGTTCAAAATTCAGTTAACCGCGACGACAACCTCTTATTCGCACGGATCTGTATACTATCACAAGCACGCTCCCAGCCAAGTGGCTAAAGCCCTCAACCGCACCCCTGGGACCCGGGTTCGAATCACAGCCGAGGCAAAGCCTCACCCCTTTTTGCTCTTTTTTCCGCTAGGGAGTCAGGCCCCACCCGTAAGCGACCCAGCGCGCCGACACCACCTCATCCCCGCCCCGTCAGCGCATCGTGGCGCCGGGCCCCGCTGGTCAGTCCCTCTGGCTGGACTGCCCGTCGGTAGAAATCTCCTAGATCCAGATCTGGATCTGGATTTTTCGCATCTGGGCCCATGTTCTTTCTGTTTTTGTACCGGAGCCCTTCCACCTTCTGTTTCTTCACACACAGGTCCCTGTTTTTGGCAGAAAACACCCTAATATTCAAATGCCCATATCTTTTGTTTTACAATTCCAAATAGTGCAAACTTTATGTCTATTTCGATCAGAAAAATGCAAGGAATCTTAATATGCCATCCATGCTCATGTTTGCATCTTGTATCGTGCATTTTAGCCTGTGTTATGCCTGTCAACAAAATAACAACATATGGAATGTGTTGGGGTATTAACTAAATATTGCCCTATTCCATTTAATCTTGTTTAGCCCACCTACTTATTGTTTTTCCATGTTAAATAACATTTAATATGATGGTTAGATAAACAACTTAAACCATAATTATTTGTCCGAACTCCGGGTCCGATTAAATTGTCTAAGTTGTAATTTTGCGTTGCATCCCGCATGTCATGCATATAAAATAGGATCATGCTGGATCTTTTGCCGTAGAAGTAATTGCTGCATCCGTTGATTCTTTTAGTGCTTTGCTTCTTCGCGGATAGGACGTTGAGATGATGTGAGCACCGATAAGTTCTTCGGATGTACCTCTACTTGCTGGATCTCAGGCAAGTATACTCACTTGCTACCTATGTTGCCTTTCCTCACTTGTTACCGATTCTTTCCGTTGTCTTTATGCTAGCCTAGTATTTTCGATGCTTGTGTTCCGATCCCATCACATGTTTACCCTGCTGCCACGATATTGCCTTACCTCCACACCTATAACCCTATTGTTTGTTGGCCTGTGTCGTACTAGTATGCTTAGGTTTGTTTGCGCTCGAGTCTTGTTGTCCTTTGTCATATCACCTGTTTAGTCGATAGTTGGGTTTCAATTCAATCAACTTTATGTTAATGTTTGGGGTAGTAACAATTTGATGATAAGGCACCGGCAGGAGGCCCGGCGTGGTTTTGAGACCTGCTAGTGTCGAACTTAATTAGGAAAAGGGTCTTGTCCTCCGATCCATGATGAGCGCGCTAACCGCATGTGGGAAGCGTGTATGGGCGCCCCCCGCAACTTTGATTCGATTCGCATCTCGTCCAAATCGCCACACTTAGTTCGGGTTTTCCATTTGCCGCATGCATATGCAGGTGCGAACCCTTGGCGCCAGGATGGAACTTTTGTAGTCGGCATTTAGGGAGACACGTTCTTAGAGTGCTATGAGGGTCCCCTTTTCTTCGTGGGGCTTGATTAGTCGTGCGCTCAATTGCACGTGGTTCTTTGGGCTTTATGCGAAGAAGAGTTGGGTTGTGTTGAGTGCCTCGCTTGGTGGAAGTGCATTTCCATCTGGCGGGTCATTCTTACGTGTACGGCCAAATTGGTGCATCCCTGCAGGGTTAATCTTCTCGAGAAGCCGTGTTGTCCGCGGTTATGGATGACTTGGTGAAAGTGCTGGCTAACAAGTACTCAGACAACTTACACTTAACGATGATAACTTGACTAGTAATATAGATTACCTCCACCATGAAAATGAATGTCACCTTAATCAACAGTGTGAGTTTCCTTGGGTTGCTTCCTTAGTAGGGGGTAACACTGGATGGGTATTGTTTGGTGAGTAGTTATAGTTGGTTTTGTCGCGCTATCTTATCCCTTTCTTTTAGCCGGATGTTGTAGCGCGTCTCTGTAGTTAGTTAGTGCAGCCCGCTGCCGCTTCTTTGCAATAATCCATTCCTTCCGTTCTACCCAAAGTATTTGTATCTTGTGATGATTTGTTACGTTGGTATCTTGTGAGTATGGTTTATCCACTTGCCAGTACTTAATAGTACTGACCCACGAATCCATTTCGTGGCTGCATATTCCACATTGCGTCAACAGGTTTGAAGTCTGACGACGTTAGCTTGGGAATCCCTCCGGCTTGGCCTGGGCAGGGATTGGACGCCATCGGTTATCTTCAGGACTCTTAGTCCAATTTGTATCTTGTCCGTAGTCGGACACTATGTTTCTTCTTCCGCTGTTATTTGGATCTTTGTATTGTATAAGTTGTATCCTTGACTCGTTTGAGTCGTCTTGTATATACCTCCTCTGTTGTTGTTGTGGATTATTCGTGAACTGTTGTAATGTTATCACAAGTGGCAACCTGGAATCGGTTATTATGTGGATTTTGGCGGAAATGCTGAAATCTGCATAGTGCCCGTGCTCGGGGCGTCACAAATGGTATCAGAGCATGGTTTCCGATTCCCAAAGTTGTTTCGATACGAATGGTTATCGAAGCAACGGGTCCGCAAAGCCTGTAGGATAACCTCGCTAACGGTCGTGTTTCTTTAGTGTCAAAAACTATTTCTGCTAAACTGTTTTGGAAACCTCTCGATAGGATTCTTGTTTATTCCTTTCCTCTATTCTACTTCCCGTCCACCTTATTTGTTTTGGAGTCTCCCCTCTTGTCTATCTTTCAAAGTTTAGAATCCTACTTGGGTTGGACGTTTCTCTTAGCCTTTTAACCTAATAGGTTCGATCTTCGAAAGATTCTCGACGGAACGACATCGTCATCAACGCGAGTAAGAATCTCTTGTTAGTGGTGTCGAGAAGATCAACAAGGTGACCGAAGACTCGATAGCTCTGATTTCTTCCCCTCCCGTGTTTGTGGCGGATTGCAAGGGCGCAATCCCTTGTTAGTGGTGTCGTCTGTAACACCGGGGGGATTTTCCCCCAAATTAGAAATTGATTGTTTACCTTTGGCATTGCATTGCATCATGCATAAATTGCACTTGTTTTCAAACCAATATAAACATTCAAACTGATTTAAAAATTCAAACAACGCACCTTTGTTTCCAAATCAAATTGTTTCAATAAAAAAATTGAATTGGAAATAAAAATTGCCTTGGTTAATAAAACTCTTTTTATTAAACCCTAATTTGAATTTCAAATTCAAACAGCAACAAATATTTGAAAATTTTGAAAAACAAAAGTGGTGCACATGGGCATTTGTAATGCTGAGTGCATGCAAATTATTTTCATAAATTTTAAACACCCGAAACCCCTTCTATCTCCCTCTTATTCTATTTCTACACAAAAAAAACCACAGCCACAGGCCGGGGAAGGCAGGCCAGGCCGGTCCACCTACAACCCCAGCGAGCAAAGCCTAGCAGCCCACTTACCCCTTCACCCTCCACCTCCGTACGACAGAAACACGAGGAGGACATGATTCCCCTCCTGTCGTTTTCACCAAAGCAGAGCACCACCCACCTCCATGGTCCCCTCTCCCCACATGCTCCCCTTCTTATCTTCCCCTCCTCCAAGCCAGAACCCTAGACCTCTCCCCTCTCCCTCCTTCAGCCACCGCCACCATTTTTTTCGTTTCTCTTCCTGGTCGTTTTTTCCCACCGAAACCACCATGGACGGAGCTCGGACCTCACATCGCCATCGTCAGAATCCATGCCACCCTCCCCTGCGTTCAGGAACGGAAGCGCCGTGCATCCGTCGTCGTCTGTGTGGAAGCGCGGAGCAGGAGGAGCCCCAGGAGCAACGCGCTTCCACCCCTTCCACCGTCACCATCCCTGCCCGAGCAACCTCGCCGTCGCCTCCTTCTTCGACTACCGCCGCTGGTGAGAACCCGCTGCTCCCTGTATCCCTCGCAACAAGCACTCGCACAAGGACACTGCCCCTCCCCTGCATATGCACGCACGCCGTTGGGAGGCTGGCCGTGCCCAGCACTGGCGTCCTCGCCGTCGTTCTCGTTCTGCCCCCCGTCTTGTTCTCTGAATTTTGGTGTTCAAAATTCAGTTAACCGCGACGACAACCTCTTATTCGCACGGATCTGTATACTATCACAAGCACGCTCCCAGCCCAGTGGCTAAAGCCCTCAACCGCACCCCTGGGACCCGGGTTCGAATCACAGCCGAGGCAAAGCCTCACCCCTTTTTGCTCTTTTTTCCGCTAGGGTGTCAGGCCCCACCCGTAAGCGACCCAGCGCGCCGACACCACCTCATCCCCGCCCCGTCAGCGCATCGTGGCGCCGGGCCCCGCTGGTCAGTCCCTCTGGCTGGACTGCCCGTGGGTAGAAATCTCCTAGATCCAGATCCGGATCTGGATTTTTCGCATCTGGGCCCCTGTTCTTTCTGTTTTTGTACCGGAGCCCTTCCACCTTCTGTTTCTTCACACACAGGTCCATGTTTCTGGCAGAAAACACCCTAATATTCAAATGCCCATATCTTTTGTTTTACAATTCCAAATAGTGCAAACTTTATGTCTATTTCGATAAGAAAAATGCAAGGAATCTTAATATGCCATCCATGCTCATGTTTGCATCTTGTATCGTGCATTTTAGCCTGTGTTATGCCTGTCAACTAAATAACAACATATGGAATGTGTTGGGGTGTTAACTAAATATTGCCCTATTCCATTTAATCTTGTTTAGCCCACCTACTTATTGTTTTTCCATGTTAAATAACATTTAATATGATGGTTAGATAAACAACTTAAACCATAATTATTTCTCCGGACTCCGGGTCCGATTAAATTGTCTAAGTTGTAATTTTGCGTTGCATCCCGCATGTCATGCATATAAAATAGGATCATGCTGGATCTTTTGCCGTAGAAGTAATTGCTGCATCCGTTGATTCTTTTAGTGCTTTGCTTCTTCGCGGATAGGACGTTGAGATGATGTGAGCACCGACAAGTTCTTCGGATGTACCTCTACTTGCTGGATCTCAGGCAAGTATACTCACTTGCTACCTATGTTGCCTTTCCTCACTTGTTACCGATTCTTTCCGTTGTCTTTATGCTAGCCTAGTATTTTCGATGCTTGTGTTCCGATCCCATCACATGTTTACCCTGCTGCCACGATATTGCCTTACCTCCACACCTATAACCCTGTTGTTTGTTGGCCCGTGTCGTACTAGCATGCTTAGGTTTGTTTGCGCTCGAGTCTTGTTGTCCTTTGTCATATCACCTGTTTAGTCGATAGTTGGGTTTCAATTCAATCAACTTCATGTTAATGTTTGGGGTAGTAACAATTTGATGATAAGGCACCGGCAGGAGGCCCGGCGTGGTTTTGAGGCCTGCTAATGTCGAACTTAATTAGGAAAAGGGTCTTGTCCTCCGATCCATGATGAGCGCGCTAACCGCATGTGGGAAGCGTGTATGGGCGCCCCCGCAACTTTGATTCGATTCGCATCTCGTCCAAATCGCCACACTTAGTTCGGGTTTTCCATTTGCCGCATGCATATGCAGGTGCAAACTCTTGGCGCCAGGGTGGAACTTTTGTAGTCGTCATTTAGGGAGACACGTTCTTAGAGTGCTATGAGGGTCCCCTTTTCTTCGTGGGGATTGATTAGTCGTGCGCTCAATTGCACGTGGTTCTTTGGGATTGATGCGAAGAAGAGTTGGGTTGTGTTGAGTGCCTCGCTTGGTGGAAGTGCATTTCCATCTGGCGGGTCATTCTTACGTGTACGGCCAAATTGGTGCATCCCTGCAGGGTTAATCTTCTCGAGAAGCCGTGTTGTCCGCGGTTATGGATGACTTGGTGAAAGTGCTGGCTAACAAGTACTCAGACAACTTACACTTAACGATGATAACTTGACTAGTAATATAGATTACCTCCACCATGAAAATGAATGTCACCTTAATCAACAGTGTGAGTTTCCTTGGGTTGCTTCCTTAGTAGGGGGTAACACTGGATGGGTATTGTTTGGTGAGTAGTTATAGTTGGTTTTGTCGCGCTATCTTATCCCTTTCTTTTAGCCGGATGTTGTAGCGCGTCTCTGTAGTTAGTTAGTGCAGCCCGCTGCCGCTTCTTTGCAATAATCCATTCCTTCCGTTCTACCCAAAGTATTTGTATCTTGTGATGATTTGTTACGCTGGTATCTTGTGACTATGGTTTATCCACTTGCCAGTACTTAATAGTACCGACCCACGAATCCATTTCGTGGCTGCATATTCCACATTGCAGTCAACAGGTTTGAAGTCTGACGACGTTAGCTTGGGAATCCCTCTGGCTTGGCCTGGGCAGGGATTGGACGCCATCGGTTATCTTCAGGACTCTTAGTCCAATTTGTATCTTGTCCGTAGTCGGACACTATGTTGCTTCTTCCGCTGTTATTTGGATCTTTGTATTGTATAAGTTGTATCCTTGACTCGTTTGAGTCGTGTTGTATATTCCTCCTCTGTTGTTGTTGTGGATTATTCGTGAACTGTTGTAATGTTATCACAAGTGGCAACCTGGAATCGGTTATTATGTGGATTTTGGCGGAAATGCTGAAATCTGCATAGTGCCCGATCTCAGGGCGTCACAAATGGTATCAGAGCATGGTTTCCAATTCCCAAAGTTGTTTCGATACGAATGGTTATCGAAGCAACGGGTCCGCAAAGCCTGTAGGATAACCTCGCTAACGGTCGTGTTTCTTTAGTGTCAAAAACTATTTCTGCTAAACTGTTTTGGAAACCTCTCGATAGGATTCTTTTTTATTCCTTTCCTCTATTCTACTTCCCGTCCACCTTATTTGTTTTGGAGTCTCCCCTCTTGTCTATCTTTCAAAGTTTAGAATCCTACGTGGGTTGGACGTTTCTCTCAGCCTTTTAACCTAATAGGTTCGATCTTCGAAATATTCTCGACGGAACGACATCGTCATCAACGCGAGTAAGAATCTCTTAATAGTGGTGTCGAGAAGATCAACAAGGTGACCGAAGACTCGATAGCTCTGATTTCTTCCCCTCCCGTGTTTGTGGCGGATTGCAAGGGCGCAATCCCTTGTTAGTGGTGTCGTCTGTAACACCGGGGGGATTTTCCCCCAAATTAGAAATTGATTGTTTACCTTTGGCATTGCATTGCATCATGCATAAATTGCACTTGTTTTCAAACCAATATAAACATTCAAACCGATTTAAAAATTCAAACAACGCACCTTTGTTTTCAAATCAAATTGTTTCAATAAAAAAAATTGAATTAGAAATAAAAATTGCCTTGGTTAATAAAACTCTTTTTATTAAACCCTAATTTGAATTTCAAATTCAAACAACAACAAATATTTGAAATTTTTGAAAAACAAAAGTGGTGCACATGGGCATTTGTAATGCTGAGTGCATGCAAATTATTTTCATAAATTTTAAACACCCGAAACCCCTTCTATCTCCCTCTTATTCTATTTCTACACAAAAAAAAACACAGCCACAGGCCGGGGAAGGCAGGCCAGGCCGGCCCACCTACAACCCCAGCGAGCAAAGCCCAGCAGCCCACCTACCCCTTCACCCTCCACCTCCGTACGACAGAAACACGAGGAGGACATGATTCCCCTCCTGTCGTTTTCACCAAAGCAGAGCACCACCCACCTCCATGGTCCCCTCTCCCCACCTGCTCCCCTTCTTATCTTCCCATCCTCCAAGCCAGAACCCTAGACCTCTCCCCTCTCCCTCCTTCAGCCGCCGCCACCATTTTTTAGTTTCTCTTCCTGGTCGTTTTTCCCCACCGAAACCACCATGGACGGAGCTCGGACCTCACCTCGCCATCGTCAGAATCCATGCCACCCTCCCCTGCGTTCAGGAACGGAAGCGCCGTGCATCCGTCGTCGTCTGCGTGGAAGCGCGGAGCAGGAGGAGCCCCAGGAGCAACGCGCTTCCACCCCTTCCACCGTCACCATCCCTGCCCGAGCAACCTCGCCGTCGCCTCCTTCTTCGACTACCGCCGCTGGTGAGAACCCGCTGCTCCCTGTATCCCTCGCAACAAGCACTCGCACAAGGACAGTGCCCCTCCCCCGCATATGCACGCACGCCGTTGGGAGGCCGGCCGTGCCCAGCACTGGCGTCCTCGCCGTCGTTCTCGTTCTGCCCCCCCCCCCCCGTCTTGTTCTCTGAATTTTGGTGTTCAAAATTCAGTTAACCGCGACGACAACCTCTTATTCGCACGGATCTGTATACTATCACAAGCACGCTCCCAGCCCAGTGGCTAAAGCCCTCAACCGCACCCCTGGGACCCGGGTTCGAATCACAGCCGAGGCAAAGCCTCACCCCTTTTTGCTCTTTTTCCGCTAGGGTGTCAGGCCCCACCCGTAAGCGACCCAGCGCGCCAACACCACCTCATCCCCGCCCCGTCAGCGCATCGTGGCGCCGGGCCCCGCTGGTCAGTCCCTCTGGCTGGACTGCCCGTGGGTAGAAATCTCCTAGATCCAGATCTGGATCTGGATTTTTCGCTTCTGGGCCCCTGTTCTTTCTGTTTTTGTACCGGAGCCCTTCCACCTTCTGTTTCTTCACACACAGGTCCCTGTTTTTGGCAGAAAACACCCTAATATTCAAATGCCCATACCTTTTGTTTTACAATTCCAAATAGTGCAAACTTTATGTCTATTTCGATCATAAAAATGCAAGGAATCTTAATATGCCATCCATGCTCATGTTTGCATCTTGTATCGTGCATTTTAGCCTGTGTTATGCCTGTCAACTAAATAACAACATATGGAATGTGTTGGGGTATTAACTAAATATTGCCCTATTCCATTTAATCTTGTTTAGCCCACCTACTTATTGTTTTTCCATGTTAAATAACATTTAATATGATGGTTAGATAAACAACTTAAACCATAATTATTTGTCCGGACTCCGGGTCCGATTAAATTGTCTAAGTTGTAATTTTGAGTTGCATCCCGCATGTCATGCATATAAAATAGGATCATGCTGGATCTTTTGCCGTAGAAGTAATTTCTGCATCCGTTGATTCTTTTAGTGCTTTGCTTCTTCGCGGATAGGACGTTGAGATGATGTGAGCACCGACAAGTTCTTCGGATGTACCTCTACTTGCTGGATCTCAGCCAAGTATACTCACTTGCTACCTATGTTGCCTTTCCTCACTTGTTACCGATTCTTTCCGTTGTCTTTATGCTAGCCTAGTATTTTCGATGCTTGTGTTCCGATCCCATCACATGTTTACCCTGCTGCCACGATATTGCCTTACCTCCACACCTATAACCCTGTTGTTTGTTGACCTGTGTCGTACTAGCATGCTTAGGTTTGTTTGCGCTTGAGTCTTGTTGTCCTTTGTCGTATCACCTGTTTAGTCGATAGTTGGGTTTCAATTCAATCAACTTCATGTTAATGTTTGGGGTAGTAACAATTTGATGATAAGGCACCGGCAGGAGGCCCGGCGTGGTTTTGAGGCCTGCTAGTGTCGAACTTAATTAGGAAAAGGGTCTTATCCTCCGATCTATGATGAGCGAGCTAACCGCATGTGGGAAGCGTGTATGGGCGCCCCCCGCAACTTTGATTCGATTCGCATCTCGTCCAAATCGCCACACTTAGTTCGGGTTTACCATTTGCCGCATGCATATGCAGGTGCGAACCCTTGGCGCCAGGGTGGAACTTTTGTAGTCGGCATTTAGGGAGACATGTTCTTAGAGTGCTATGAGGGTCCCCTTTTCTTCGTGGGGCTTGATTAGTCGTGCGCTCAATTGCACGTGGTTCTTTGGGCTTGATGCGAAGAAGAGTTGGGTTGTGTTGAGTGCCTCACTTGGTGGAAGTGCATTTCCATCTGGCGGGTCATTCTTACGTGTACGGCCAAATTGGTGCATCCCTGCAGGGTTAATCTTCTCGAGAAGCCGTGTTGTCCGCGGTTATGGATGACTTGGTGAAAGTGCTGGCTAACAAGTACTCAGACAACTTACACTTAACGATGATAACTTGACTAGTAATATAGATTACCTCCACCATGAATATGAATGTCACCTTAATCAACAGTGTGAGTTTCCTTGGGTTGCTTCCTTAGTAGGGGGTAACACTGGATGGGTATTGTTTGGTGAGTAGTTATAGTTGGTTTTGTCGCGCTATCTTATCCCTTTCTTTTAGCCGGATGTTGTAGTGCGTCTCTGTAGTTAGTTAGTGCAGCCCGCTGCCGCTTCTTTGCAATAATCCAGTCCTTCCGTTCTACCCAAAGTATTTATATCTTGTGATGATTTGTTACGCTGGTATCTTGTGAGTATGGTTTATCCACTTGCCAGTACTTAATAGTACTGACCCACGAATCCATTTCGTGACTGCATATTCCACATTGCAGTCAACAGGCTTGAAGTCTGACGACGTTAGCTTGGGAATCCCTCCGGCTTGGCCTGGGCGAGGATTGGACGCCATCGGTTATCTTGTCCGTAGTCGGACACTATGTTGCTTCTTCCGCTGTTATTTTGATCTTTGTATTGTATAAGTTTTATCCTTGACTTGTTTGAGTCGTCTTGTATATACCTCCTCTGTTGTTGTTGTGGATTATTCGTGAACTGTTGTAATGTTATCACAAGTGGCAACCTGGAATCGGTTATTATGTGGATTTTGGCGGAAATGCTGAAATTTGCATAGTGCCCGATCTCGGGGCGTCACACACACCAACAAGCAAAACATGCACAAACAACAGACATGAATAACACTAGAATAGAAGCTATGGATCCTCAACCAAAATGGCATGAGTTCAGTGGGTGTTCCACTCTCATAACATGCCCAAATAAGGTTAAATGACTCTCTGGTCATTCATGAGGATGAACAAAAAATCAAGAAAACAATCTAGAAACAACTACACATGCATAGGAAATTAATAACAAGCAGTAATACAAGCCCATAGTAACACATGATTTTCTAAACATGGAGAAATAATATAACCAGTAGATAAACAACCTAATAACAGAGACAGAACAATAACAAACATATCATGGCATCACTCAATACATGAAAATAATCATGGAGCAAAACAACTGTTAAAACTAGACATGAAAAAGGGCTATTTAGACAAGCAGACATGCATAACCATAAGAGATCATTAAGCAAGATTCATCCTAACATGATGGATCTGTGAGATAGAATCCAAATAACATAGAAAACAACATCTAGACATGCTAGTACTATCAAAATAACAACCTAAATAATTTATCAAAAACTAAGCATGCAAATAACTACTATGGCAGAAATCACTTAAAACTAGCATGGCATGCCAAAATGATCTAGACCTTATTCAATCATGCAAGCAAGTATAACATGAAAAAATAACAGTAGATATGCTATGGATAACAATACTAAAGCATTTATTCAAGTCATCATACCAATAAGAAGAATAACATATGTTTAACCTATTATTACTAGGAAAACAACCCTATGGAAATTATACTATAATAACATGCTTTTCACCCACAAACCCTATCATGCTAGTGAAACACTCAAGACACATCTTAAACATGAATTCATACCCTACATATTCTAGGAATCAAATTCATAACAAAAAACAATATAACACACAATTTAATAAAGGTATAGCAATATGAAGGGAATATGCCCGAGAGGCAATAATAAAATGGTTATTATCTTATTCCTTGTTTATGATGAATGTTTATTTCTCATGCTAGAATTGTATTAACCGGAAACGTTGATACATGTGTGCTTAATAAACAAACAATGGTTCCTAGTAAAGCCTCTCTTTTAACTAGCTCGTTGATTAATAGATGATCAAGGTTTCCTGATCATGAACATCGGATGTTATTAATAACGGGGTCATGTCATTAGAAGAATGATGTGATGAACATATACCCAAAGAGAATATAGCAATGCGATCAAGTCATTTAGTTTACATTGTTATATCAAACACACAAAGTAACTTATTCCTTATACCATGAGATCATGTCAATCACTGATACCGGAAGAGTGCTTTGATGGCATCAAACGTCACACCGTAACAGGGTGACTATAAAGGTGTCATTGAGTATTCGGAAAGTATTAGTTGAGGATCATGGATCAAGAGTGGGATTTGTCCATCCAAATGACGGAGAGATATACTCTGGGCCCTCTCGGTGATATCACATCGAAACCGCTTGCAAGCACGTGATATGATCACAAGGATGTTATATCACGGGAACGAGAAAAGAGTACTTGTCGGTAACGAGATTGAACAAGGTATGGTTGATACCAATGATCGAATCTCGGACAAGTAAAATATCGCGAGACAAAGGGAATAGTTCACGGCGTTGTTGGTTCACACGATCACGAGAGTCATCGTTGAATATATAGGAGTCATCACGGATCTCCAGATCCCGCTGTTGATTATTGATCGGAGAGGAGTCTCGGTCATGTCTATCTTATTCGCGAACCGTAGGGTGACACACTTAAGGTTCGATGACGCATTTGAGAGGATACGGAATATCGAAGAATATTTTGGACAGCACCGAAATTGTTTCGGGGAAAATTGAAATAGTTCAAGGGGTTTTTCGTCGAATGGTTGTTAATAGAATTAACAAATGATTCGAGGTGCTATATGCAAAAGTTTGTTAATAGAATTAACAAATGCTGAAATAAAAAAATAAAAAGGTTTTATTTATTTATTAAAAGAAAACCTTTGGATTTTCCAAGTGGGAAATTATGGGAGCATGAGTGGGTGTGAGTGGAGCTTCCACTCACATGATGAGGGAAGAGGTGGGGGCACCCCCATGGGCTGGCCGCACCCCCCCTTGGGCTGCCTCCCCCCTCTCCTATAAAAGGAGGGTGAGAGCTCTCCCTCCTCTACACACTTGGCCACTTCCCTTTCCCTCCACCCGCTGCTCCATTTCATGGTCTCCGGCTTGGCGAAGCCCTGACCGTGGGATTCTTCACCACCACCACGTCGTCGTGCTGCTGGAGTTCCGAGGGATTCTCTACTTCCGCGCCCCGCTGGAACGAGGGAACGGAGGTCGTCATCAACCGTACGTGTGACCGATCACGGATGCACCGCCGGATTGCGGTGCCATCTTCTCGCTATCGGGATCGGTGTGAGTACGACTACGCCAACAACGAGATTTGATCTCGTACCACTTTGAGTCTTCGAGGGTATGTGTTCTCCTTAACCCTCTCGTTGCCCGTTGCACTTCGTCTCCTAGATTAGATCTTGGCCTTTCGGGTGTCTCTCGCGTAGGAAATTTTTTGTTTTCTATGCTACGTTCCCCTTCAGTGGTATCAGAGCCGGATCTATGCGTAGATGTTTTGTACGGGTAGAACACATAGGTGTATGTGGGCGTTGATGATCATGTTATTACCTCCTTGATTATTTTATGATCTTAGTGGCATAGTGGGATGAAGCGGCCCGGACTAACCTTACATGTCCACGTACATGAGACTTGTTCCACAACTGACATGCAACTTGTATTGCATAAGTGGCTTGCGGGTGTCTGTTTCTCCTACTATAGTTAAGATCTAATCTATGAAGGGTTGTTAAAAATGTGTTTATCAACGTTGTGGTTGATGTTCGTAGCTATGAACGGTTCTATCATCGAAAGCCCTAAGCCACGTAAAATATGCAAAAATAATTTAGAGGCGTCTAACTAGTTTTTGCTGGGCATGTGATGTGACATGGTCAATATTACAAATTTGATTATGAGATGATCTATTTTGTAAATTATTGATATACCGGAAGGTATCCATATGATTGTCTTCTTATTAATGGACAATCAAGATTGAGGTGCCATGGTACTTGGTACCATGCCGGTGGAATGATTGAGATCATACCATAATGCACATGATGGAGATCAAGTGCAAGGAGGACCATATCATATCACGTTATCCTTACATGTGATGTTTGTTATGTTAATCCTTTTATGCATCTTGTTTTGCTTAGATAGCGACGGTAGCATTATAAGATGATCCCTCTCACTTAATATCAAGATAATAATGTGTTCTTCCTTAAGTATGCACCGTTAAGAAAGTTCGTCGTTTCGAGACACCACGTGATGATCGGGTGTGATAGACTCAACGTTCGCATACAACGGGTGTTTTCAAGCCTAGCATGTACAGACATGGCCTTGAAACACACGCAATACTACGGTTCTACTTGGCGAGCCTAGCATGTACAGACATGGCCTCGGAACACGTAACCGAAAGGTAAAGCATGAGTCATATGGATGATATGATGAACATGTCGATGTTCGCCTTTGAAGCTACATCATCTCACGTGATGATCGGTTTTGGTGTAGTGAATTTGGTTCGTGTAATCACTAAAGACGACTAAGAGGGATGTTGTTTTTGAGTGGGAGTTCATGGTTTAATTTTTGAATTAACTTGAACTTATTTATCATGAACAACAAATCAAATTGAATTTGCACAAATTGTAGTATTCATTGGCATCCACATAACTACCTTACACTTAGATTGTTAATTGAGATATAACTGTTATGATCTGGTAAATACCATTTAAGATTGGTACCGTATTAGTGAAATTTAAAATTAAGTCCTATTGTAGATTTTTGGTATTTCCTACCTTGCTCCATGTGGTTAATGATTGATTAATCTAGAGAGCAAATAATTCCTACTTAGAATCCAGAGTCATGGTTGCTTCCGTATTACTTTATCTTCAAAAGAATGTTTTGTTGATCAAGGTGATTTAGGAACTGAAAAGAGTTGTTTTCAGAAACAATCAAGTGAAAGATATATTGATATCTAGAAACTTATTTGTAGCAACATGACTGAGTATAATTTAGCGTGATAATGTTTGCTTATATTATCTGAATATATGCAAATTTAGCGTGACAATGTTTGCTTATATTATCTGAATATATGCAATGATTGAAGACGCTAGGCGTTTGAATATTCCAAGAAATTGGATGCTAAAAATTATCCTCTAAATTACTTCCTTCGAGCTATAGTAGCTTAATCATAAAATTGTTATGATGGGATGGATTATAAGTATGGGTAAAGTAGTTTACCTTACTTGGAAATTGCTAAGAGTGGAATCTAGAAGAATGCTATTAATATGGTGATATTAGTAGAACAATCAAACTCAAAGTATGACTCAATGGGTGATAGTATATGACTAACACGCCAAAGAAAATGAGCTAGTAAGACTAGCATTGTTTGATGTTGAATGATTCTTCTATAAAGGAAAGGGAATATTGAAAATAGAATTACAAAAAGATATATGGCAGAAAAAGAAGATAACTGGAAAGTCCAGCTCAGGAGTATATGCTTGATATACAAGTTATAGATGTATTACTAGTTAACAAAGTATTTTTGGGTATTTTGATACCACATTGGTTGGTATGAGTTGTCATACAAAGCAACGCAATGAAAGAAATACAAGGGCCTAAAAGGAACTAGTAATAGATGTGGAATCGGTTATGAAAAGAACATAAATAAAGTGTTATTGTGTTCATTGTCGTATCGAACCAACCAGTCAAGATTTATTTGAAGAACTTAATAATTTGTTATTTTGTTCTAGTCTTTTGTGAGAACAAATGAGATTGTTCAAACTATGATCATATTCCATAATTGATGGATATGTTAATATAAATCATATTGGTAAAGTAAACATCTATAAGACTAAATGCTAAACGTTGCAAGACGTTGAAGTGTTTCACTTAAATTGTGACACCACCATTTTAGTTCATATCGGAAAGGAAAACATGAAGGAACTCCATATTGATGGACTTCCGGAGTCATTTTATTGACGCTTGTGAGACCTCTTCCAAAAGATGACTAGAATTCCGTTCTTAGGCCAAAGTAGAATGGACGACTAATTTAGTGGAGATTATACATATTGATGTATATAGTCCATTATGTGTAGTCATGTATGGTGGATTAATTTTTCCTTCATAAAATTCTGTCGATGATTTAAGTAGATATGTGAGTATATCTATTTAAAGGGAACAGAGTTTGACATTTTGAATTGGTTCAAAAGGTTGTTAATATGAAGTTAAAATCAATGTAACAAGATAATCAAGTATTTATGATTGGATCATAAAGGATAAAGTTTGAGTTACAAGTTTAGCAAAACATCTGAGAAGTTGCAGAATTGTTCTACAACTTATACTTCTCGAATACCCCACATTAGATTGGAGTATTCAAAAGACAAAATCAAACCTTGTTTGACATGGTAAGATTAATAAAATTGCCATTATAATTTTGTAGTTTATACATTAAGGACAACCGTTTTTCCACTGAAAAGAGCACCATCATGATCCGCTGAAATTGACAACATATAAGATATGGTTTGGGTAGTGACCCTAATTGTCACTTTCTTAAGTTTTGGTATGCATAGCATGTGTAAAATGTTTACAACCAAAATAGGATAAATATATGTTTATAAGGTTATCCCAAATAAAACATTGGGTATTTCTCCTATCACCAAACCAAAAGACAAATGTTGTTTGTCAGAAAGGGTTGATTTCTCGAGAAAGTAGTTCTTGCGAAACAAGTGAGTGGGAGCACAGTATAAACTCAATGAGATTAGAGAATCTTCGTTATCATGTCAAGAGTAGCGCAGCACTGGAAGTTGTTCCGGGGTTTACTATTTTGACTAAGTAGAAGACACTACAAATGTTGTAGATACTTCAAATGAGTTTGCGAACTGTACCAGTGAAGTCCAAAAACTTTGTACTTAGAACAACTTGTGGTTTAAGTGTAAAGTGTTGTTTTGACAACAAAAGGACCTGAACCTTATAAAGGAAGCAAATGATGGGCCCTGGCTTCGTAAAATTGACTATGAGTCATTATATCCGCCATAGTATCCTTGTATGAATATCAAGTATGTGACTTGGTAGTCCTTTCGATAGGCATGATGCCTAACGATAGCAAAAGGGTCTGTATAGCGACAAAGACATGGATTTTACATCTTATTAAAATTGTACTTATCGAAAAGTTGTTTTCGACGAAGTTCAAAGAGTTAACTACTACAAGATTTTGATCTTCCGTAGTGATGCTTTAGTCTTTGCGGATAGTTTTAGCAAAAGGTTACATATTATGATATGGCAGTTGAATAACAAAACCAACTCTCCTCTCAAGGAAGTTTTATCAAGGATGTGTACTTGACACAGTCTGAGAGTTTTGTAAAATTCAAAAAGGTTGCTAGAAAGGTATGCACACTTCAATGGTTGAAGTGAGCATAACGAAGTTGAAATCTTTACCTTAATGAAGTTATCAAAAGAGTTTGATTCCATCATGAACGATAAAGATACTTGTAAAGTTACAAGAAATTAAGTGGGAGCGCTATGACATATTTCCAATACTTTATGTAGATGACATATGGTTGATTGGAAAATATGTATTTTAAATTAACACGGTTAAGATTTTCATATTGATGAAAGGCTTAGAAGATATTGGGCATCGATATCTATAAAAGATGGATTGAAGCGCCTGATATGATTGAAGCCAAATTACATAGATGAAATATTGAAGTAAGTCAATATAAAATTGATAAGAAGGAGTTCTTGTCACATGGAAAATAATTGAGCAAGATTCATGTGTTTTGACACATGATGAGCATCATTGAAATTGAGATTTCTAAGTCATGTTTCCATGCTATGCACACAACCAGATGAGTCCTATGCTATAAAATGTTATAGTAGGATAATTCATATGATGATTAGACAACAGTGGGAGAGATCCTTGTGTCATTTTAGAAATGCTAAGGATATGTTTTCCTATATAGTAATGACAAAATATTAGTTGTAATATGTTACACTAATAGTCTTGTCATTTATTCAAGTAATTTTATCTCAATTAAAATATGTGATGAAGGGTAGCACAATAGGATGGAAGAAAGTTCCATGCTGGATTTGAAAGAGTTTCAAAATTAAAATATTGTGACAGATACTACAACAAAGGCTAAAGTATATCGTTGTGTTAACAACTGATTATAAGCGTATTTTGTGTCAAGGAGTTCTTTATTGAACTTGGTGAATTTCCAAGAATGCTGAAACTATGAAGCTACATTTTCACAATGTTAGTAACATCAGTTTAAGCTGAGGAATTAAGGTATCACCGGAACTTGGTGAGTTTCCAAGAATGCTAACACTATGAAGCTACATTTTCACAATGTTAGTGACATCAGTTTAAGCTGAGGAATTAAGTTTTCACCAATTGACCATATATATACAAAGCCATCTCATTAGAGAATGAGTGATGCGTGTAGACGCAAAGAACATGCAAATACAATAGGACCTGAACAGGTCAGATCTTTTTGATGATGTTTACCGCATGCGAAGCATGGTAATAACACTGGTACGCCATATGTGTTAAAGTGCTTACAGACTAGATTATTGACTCTAGTGCAAGTGGGAGACTGAAGGGAATATGCCCGAGAGGCAATAATAAAATGGTTATTATCTTATTCCTTGTTTATGATGAATGTTTATTTCTCATGCTAGAATTGTATTAACCGGAAACGTTGATACATGTGTGCTTAATAAACAAACAATGGTTCCTAGTAAAGCCTCTCTTTTAACTAGCTCGTTGATTAATAGATGATCAAGGTTTCCTGATCATGAACATCGGATGTTATTAATAACGGGGTCATGTCATTAGAAGAATGATGTGATGAACATATACCCAAAGAGAATATAGCAATGCGATCAAGTCATTTAGTTTACATTGTTATATCAAACACACAAAGTAACTTATTCCTTATACCATGAGATCATGTCAATCACTGATACCGGAAGAGTGCTTTGATGGCATCAAACGTCACACCGTAACAGGGTGACTATAAAGGTGTCATTGAGTATTCGGAAAGTATTAGTTGAGGATCATGGATCAAGAGTGGGATTTGTCCATCCAAATGACGGAGAGATATACTCTGGGCCCTCTCGGTGATATCACATCGAAACCGCTTGCAAGCACGTGATATGATCACAAGGATGTTATATCACGGGAACGAGAAAAGAGTACTTGTCGGTAACGAGATTGAACAAGGTATGGTTGATACCAATGATCGAATCTCGGACAAGTAAAATATCGCGAGACAAAGGGAATAGTTCACGGCGTTGTTGGTTCACACGATCACGAGAGTCATCGTTGAATATATAGGAGTCATCACGGATCTCCAGATCCCGCTGTTGATTATTGATCGGAGAGGAGTCTCGGTCATGTCTATCTTATTCGCGAACCGTAGGGTGACACACTTAAGGTTCGATGACGCATTTGAGAGGATACGGAATATCGAAGAATATTTTGGACAGCACCGAAATTGTTTCGGGGAAAATTGAAATAGTTCAAGGGGTTTTTCGTCGAATGGTTGTTAATAGAATTAACAAATGATTCGAGGTGCTATATGCAAAAGTTTGTTAATAGAATTAACAAATGCTGAAATAAAAAAATAAAAAGGTTTTATTTATTTATTAAAAGAAAACCTTTGGATTTTCCAAGTGGGAAATTATGGGAGCATGAGTGGGTGTGAGTGGAGCTTCCACTCACATGATGAGGGAAGAGGTGGGGGCACCCCCATGGGCTGGCCGCACCCCCCCTTGGGCTGCCTCCCCCCTCTCCTATAAAAGGAGGGTGAGAGCTCTCCCTCCTCTACACACTTGGCCACTTCCCTTTCCCTCCACCCGCTGCTCCATTTCATGGTCTCCGGCTTGGCGAAGCCCTGACCGTGGGATTCTTCACCACCACCACGTCGTCGTGCTGCTGGAGTTCCGAGGGATTCTCTACTTCCGCGCCCCGCTGGAACGAGGGAACGGAGGTCGTCATCAACCGTACGTGTGACCGATCACGGATGCACCGCCGGATTGCGGTGCCATCTTCTCGCTATCGGGATCGGTGTGAGTACGACTACGCCAACAACGAGATTTGATCTCGTACCACTTTGAGTCTTCGAGGGTATGTGTTCTCCTTAACCCTCTCGTTGCCCGTTGCACTTCGTCTCCTAGATTAGATCTTGGCCTTTCGGGTGTCTCTCGCGTAGGAAATTTTTTGTTTTCTATGCTACGTTCCCCTTCACAATAATATGCAGAAAAGTGATAAAAACTGAATAATGCACCAAGCCTATTCTCTAACTCCTAAAATCATGAAACTCTAGTATAAGGTGCTCCTAGTAACTAGAAAACAAACACAATTGGATTCACATCAAAAATCATCACCAATAAAATTAAATAAATCACAGAAGTGCTCTTTGGCCTAAAACTAACATGTATGTCATTTTCACACCACCACTCAAGTCAACACAAGGCCAACTGCCACAAATAGACATTTTCAAGGGCTACTCAGAACAGTTTAGTTTGCATTTTTGGATACATAAAACTCAAGTTATTAAATAAAAGGTGTTAATGAGTGCTTCTGCCATTTATTTTATTTCTCCTAAAATACATCACAAAGTCTAGATCTACAAGTTGGAGATGGTTAATGATTAGTATATCTATCTCAGTGGTTTTTAGTTTGGCAAGATTCAATTTATAACATTTTTATTTTGATTTAAACCAAACATCAGAAAACAGAGCTGCAGGAAAAACAATACAACCTGCAGAAAAAAATGTTATCGGGCCAGATCTGGAGTGGAGAATGGCGCAAGGGCCAGATCCGCTAGTTGGGCCATCCCACGAGGCTTTCCCGTGCGGAGGCGAAAGCAAACGGAGGGCAGTGGGCCACCGACGGCCCGCCTGTCGGCAATTGGAGACTGGCGAAGGGGTATGCGACTGTTGGATTCAGATCTGACGGTCTAGGATGCTCCTCGTCACCAGAGGCCGGTGACGACCAAGAAGACACGGCGGTGTCCGCCCCCTCGACGCTGATGACGGCCGGTGAGCTCGCCGCTGGTGTATCCCATTGTCTCCAGCAAGATCGGTTTGCACCAGGAGGATTGGAGAGACGAGGCGGAACCGTTGCTCCCATAGGATCATGCAGGAGATGTCTCCAAGAGGGTATCCCACGAGGTCCCGCGGCGGGTGCACTCGATCGAGGATGGCGGCGAACCTGCGTGGGAAAAGGATAGAAACAAAGATGTCTCAACGCTATATAGCAGCAATACAGGCCTAGGGGAAGAGAAAATGGAAGAATCACCCGCAGGGATTGCCCGAATCGGAGACTCGACGGGGTGCTCATCCGCGGCGAGGTCGAGCTCGAATCCGATGATTTGGAGGGGAAGGCATGGGGCTTTCGCGATAGAACCGCGATTAGGGAGGAGTTCGGGGGTCTCGGCATGAGGAAGAGCAAGACGACGGCTTGGAGAGGCCTGGCCTCGTGGCTTGGCGTCCGGCGTCCATGCTGGCCATGGCCGGCGTGCGAGCGAGATGTCCACAAGGTTTTGTTTGAGTGAGAGGTTTCCAAGGTAGTAGAGAATGGTGAGAGAGTCCTCCTGGAGAGATAAGGGGCCAGGAGAGGCATGGGAGTGTCTGCAATCGACGGCGAATGCCCGGCACCCGAAGGTGTTTGATAGGAAGAAGGAGGGGAAGGAGGGAAAGAGGGGAAAATGGAGAGCGCAGGTGTGTTCTTAGGGATCTCGTGAGGCTTATGGACAAGGGGAGGGAGCCATGCGTGGCGAGTGAGGCAGAACTCGACGTCCACCTGTGATGTTCATTGGCCCTTTGCTGTTGGAGGAGGTGTGGAGGAGAAGGGAGGAGGTTTTGGGGACGGGGAGGATGTCTAGGGGTTTAAGGGGTAAAAGTACCATGTGACATGGCCAGAGAGAGGTGGGTAGAGTGAAAGCATTGGCCTGAACATGTGTGATCTCAACAGTGACAAGAAATACTAGAAATGGTTTTTGAATGCTTTCACCAGAATTTTGAATAGAATCCATGTGAAATACCATGTCCAATGGATAGAGAATCAAAAATGGAGTCTAGATATGGTGGCCTCAAGAGTTTTGAAAAATATTTCTTTCACAAAATTTTGGAAATTCAAAAAGTGTTGAATATGTTTTTAAATGTTTTCTCCAAAATTTTCAACACAACTTGCAATTTTTTTTTGTACAGATAAGTCCCAAATGACCATAGGCATGTTGGGTAAATTTTCCAAGATTTTAGGAAACACTTTTCTTCACAAAATATTTTAAAGTCCATTTCTGGCCTTTTGGAAATGGAAAATAATAAATAGTAGAATGCTTTTAAAATAAATATTTTTGAGTTGGGATGAGAGAGTATATAATATAGGTCTCAAAAGTGATTTTTAATAAACAACTCATTTGAAAATATTTGAGGCACCAAGTGGAAAAAGGGTGAAAACAATGGTTTATTTAATAAGCTAAAAACCATGAGAGATAAATAATTAAAC
This sequence comes from Alopecurus myosuroides, assembly GCA_028641055.1. Lineage (NCBI taxonomy): Eukaryota > Viridiplantae > Streptophyta > Magnoliopsida > Poales > Poaceae > Alopecurus > Alopecurus myosuroides. The sequence goes on from CM054057.1 coordinate 166,121,033, forward strand.
GGCCATTGAAAAATAAATGGACCACATAGAGGTGATATATAAGTCATGAATATGACAAGGGTAGGTTGATTGGTCTTGAAAACAATGAGGAGTGATTTAGAGTAACACAGAGAAAGTGCATCAAAATAATAGGAATATGATCGATATTTAGGGATGCCTTCTAAAGGACTTTGATATAAGATGCCAAAGTGTTTCAATCTCCAGAATAACAACTTGGATAGATGGTATATATATTAAACAAAAGATCTAAGAAGGTACATTGATGAATTGAACAACATTGGACATAAAGGCATGTTTCCAAAGTTGGAAGTCTTTAGGAAAACAGAAGATAATATGGACATGTGATGGAATATGATGTTGATGCTTGATCTTGTTATTACTAGGTTTTATTCTCTTTAAAACAACACACAAACATCAACAAGCAGAACTAAATACTTCCAAGCAAACACAAGATAAAATCACACAACAAGCAGATAAAATAACAAGACACACAAGATCACTCAAGCAACTGAGTTCTTCAATTTAATTTTCATGATGTTTTTCTCAAGTGCTAATTATAGGTAGTGACCAAGACATACCATGACAAGAGGATTTTGTAAAGAGGTTCAGATCAAAAGTTGCTATTTCCAAAATAATATAATTGAGGTAAAACACAGGGGTAACATAGTCCCCTCTTATTGTTTTTGCAAAAGAAGGAAGCGAGAAGGAGTTTTTGAAATACTTGCAAAAACATCTTGGTTGAAAACAGGTTGGAGATGATTATCTCCAAAATACTGTTCATATAGTTTTGGAAATTGTCTTTTGTTTTCTCAAAACTTGGCCTTTGGGTTGCTTCTAAAATCAAAACATTTTCAAAAGGTTTTTGCCAAAAGAGTGTGATGGATGAAGATAATAAGCTTTCTTGTCATGACTTGATCACAAGGGTTGTGCTTTAAGAAAGTTATGATCATTTGTTTAATTGTCAGGTGTTAACAAACACAAACACATACAACAAGCAAATAGAAAAGAAACACAAGCATTAGTCAAGCATATTAAAAAGTTTTTGTTGGCCCTGATTTTTGGGTTATTGAAAACAAGTTTTTCTGCCTTCCAAAAATTGGGCTGTTACAGCTCTTCCCCCCTTTAAATGAATCTCGTCCCCGAGATTCGTAAGTGGTTACTTAAGAGTGTAACTAAAAACAAGAGTCTCGTGCTTCTTCAATTTTTGTAAATGAAGATCCTTTGACGGGGTGGTCTTCTGAGAACTCGAGGTGTTGATGTTGTCTGAATGTTGCTTGCCGAGGAGATGGATATGTTCACTGGACCCTTCATGTCCTTGTTGTTGATATTGGTGGAACGACACAAGCTAATGAAGGGTCTTGATTTTTCTGCTTCGTAGATCTTCTGTCGTTGTCTGGACCTGGTCTTCTTTCATGGGTATTGCAGATAGTTACCCATGGCAACCATCTGGCCTCACAGGGCATGAGGTCCGCAGACTTGACTCTCTCCGATTACTGTTAGGAAAGCTATTAGGAACCCCTATAAACTTCTTAGCTTCTTGAGTGGTCGACAACGTTGAAGTGCATATGCTTCCCCCCTTTGGTTAGTCTTCGTAGGTTGTCGGGGATTATCTTCATCTTTGTCTCATTTTTGCTTGGTGGCGATGGCAGGTCGTGGAAGAATTCGTTGGGTCTTGATCTTCATGGAGCTTTGTAGGCGTCTTCATAGGTGACTTAGGATCACATAGTTAGCTTTCCCTCGGGAAAACTAGCTAGTGCCTTAAGCAAAACTTCGGTTAGATGTTAGTCTAAAATTAGATAGTTATGTTAGTAGTGTTAGACTAGTAATATTCCTACTAGAGTTGCGAGACACATCTTGCTGCATCTCGGACTTGAATCTGAATTCGTCGTCCTTCCTGGTGGCTCTTGATGTAGTTGCCCAAAATTGCGCGTGAAGTCCGTTACCCGTCTTGAGGAAGATTACATTGTATTGGGCTCTCGGGTTGATGTAGAGAGTGTTCCATACCTTGCACTTCTCATGAGGGGATGAGGGATAAACCCTTTAAAAAAGGGTTTTTGCTAAGTTAGACTTTTGAAGAGATACCAAAAGTGTAACTAAGGCCGACATGGCAAAAATAGTTTTTGCAAACAAACAAGAACACAACAAGAGGTAAAAGTGTGGTGACTTTGTTTTGCCAAAAAGGCGTGCTTGTGAGACACACAAGAAAACAATTCAAAAACACACACCACACGGGAACAAGTAAAAACATTACGCAAGACTAAAAACACACAATTAGCACACATGCAAAGGACAAACAAGGTACCTTTAGTACCAGCAAACGTCTATTACCTCTGAAGAACGGGTAGCTCAAGTAAAACAACTGAGCGAAACCTATCGATTCCTATGGGTCTGGGTCAACCAGGGTTGTTGAAGTCTTCATGTTGATAACGCCGTTGTTGATCTTGATACATGGCAGAGTCTTTGTACCTAGAGGATTTCTTTATCTCATCTTGATGTTGAGTTCTTCGGAAGGAAGCTTCTTTTTCTTCGGGTTGCTAACTACTAAGGTCTTATCGGGACATCGCCAAGTATGTAATTTTTTAATAGAAAGATAACAGAAGAAAACTTTTTGGTAGACTTTTAAATGAAAACCAAAGTTTTATAAACTCAAGTTTATTTATTTAAAAAATATTTTGAGCCATGAAAACAAAGGACAAAAAGGTATGTTTACTATTTTCTCTGTTTTTCTTTAAAACTTCTGTTTTAGAAACCAGGCAATAATTTTTTGAAGATATGAGAAAAATGGAAACCATGCTTAGAGTTCCTTAGATAAAAACAATTTAGGTAGTAATATAGTTTTTTTTACCAAAATATTTTTGTTTCCTATCTGACGCCCATGCTAACTAAGGTCTGAAAGTGCATTTCGTTTTCCCAGTGTTTTGTGTGTTAGTTAACAATACTAAGTACATTATTTATCGAGGTGTTTAGCGTGCAGGTGTTATACTTAACATCGGCATCGATCACCGAAAAGTCGGTGAAGATTGGCCTGAGAGTTTTGGGACAGAACCCAACCGGAATATTGGTAACCGGATTTTTCAGAGAGAGCCGGATATTCCGGGTGCTGATGAAGGTGCGCGAAAATGGCTAAGGACTGGAAGTTTTGCGCACTGATTGCACTTGAAGATTTCTATACTTCCTTACAATAAATACCATTAGTGGTCTTCCGAAAGATACCTGGAGAAGTCTACTTGGTGGAGCATTATTATCATACCATGAATTACTGTTGGTTAACGTCCGTAAAAATTCAGAATCAAGTCTTTTCTTATTCTTGCCAAGCGGCACAGCACATGTCCGCAAGTACTCTTTGCTATAGCTGAATATTTGGATTCCTACTTGGGTAAAGTTATTTCTACTCTCTAATTCTTCTTTCTATCTTTTACCTAATTTTACCAATTATGGTGGTTATTCAGCTCTATTTGTTTCTTTCTATTTTACCTAATCTTTTGAACTCGTTCTGTATCTTTGGTGCTAACTTGAGCAGTCCAAATAAGAATATCCGGGTTTTAACATTAGGATTTGATCATATTATGCAAAGATGGATCAACGCCTAGGTTCAGATGATGAGTGGCCAAATAAGAAGCGAAGGAGAGATGATTCTGCAGAGGATCCTGTTGACGGCAAATACACCAATGTATGTTCTGGCAGCTAATATATTCACTTGATTTTTGCTGTTCTTGCTCTTACATCTCCCTTGAAATCAGGTTATATATTTGTGCTTACCCTGCAGCTTGTTGTTTGCATGCATTCGTGTTGATACAAATATTGTCCTTGTATACTGCACTGACCCAAACTTGTGAAACGATGCTTGGTGAATTGATTGAGCGTTATGTTATTTGGATGTGAATAAGCATGTCACAGTACTGACTGCAGAATTTTGTTTGTTATGGACCTATGGCTCAATAATTATCTTGAAGTCAATTTCCTGTGCTTTTGCTGATGCTTGTAATACCAATTCTTACTTCAGCTTTGATTTTGCTGCCATTTTTTACTGCTTTGGTTTGTATCTTGCTACAAATTTTCATTGCACACCTCTTGAGACAATCGCCACACTATTGCTTCAAGCCCTCTTGAGACAATCGCCACACTATTGCTTTAAGCCCTCTGTTTTGATGAGCATTCGGCTGCTGTGATTTAGAACATACTTGTTACACTTACAATTTCCTTTGTTCTATAATTTCTACAGAGATATTGAATTCACTGCACTGGATTACCATTGCTACTTAAGGGGGAGAGGGGGTCACGGGAGCAATGAGAAGGTGAAAGGAGTGACAAAGGAGAAGCAAGTGTCGCAGCAAGCACCAGCAGCAAGTGGAGAGCTTAATATTTATTTATAAGCATGCCAGGTGAAAGGAGTGACAAGGGAGAGTCAACCGGATTATTCGGACCGGATTTTTCATATCGGACCGGATATTCCGGGTGTTGATGAAGGAGCACAAAAATGGCTAAGGACTAGAAGTTTTGCGTACTGGAGTCAACCGGATTATTCGGACCGGATTTTTCATATCGGACCGGATATTCCGGGTGCTGCGAAAAATGGCTAAGGACTGGAAGTTTTGCGTACTGGAGTGGACCGTATTATTTGATCCGGATTTTTCATCTCGAGCCGGATATTCCGGGTACTGCGCAAAAATGGCTAAGGACTGGAAGTTTGGCGTACTGGAGTGAGTCGGATTATTTGAACCGGATTATTCCGGAGGAGCCGGATAATCCGGTTCAGATCTGCGGGTCTGCGTGAAGGAAGCTGACCGGATATTCCGGTCCAAACTTGAACCGGATATTCCGGTCCCATTTTTCCTGCACAACGACTAGTTGTGCGGAGGGGCTATAAATACCCCTCCTCTTCTTCCCCAAGACCTAGTTCTTCCCCTTAGCATTTATGAGCATTTAAGAACTCACCAAATCTCTCATTACTCCCAATCCCTCCACCTAATCTTGAAGATCTTTGGAGGATTGAAGGAGAAGGCCCCGATCTACATCTTCACCGAGCCGTTCTTCATTTCCCCCTCTCTAGCTTGAGGGATCTAGCCTAGGGTTTCCTCTTGTGGAGAACCTAGGCATCTTGATAATTGTTGGTGATTCAAGAAGAGTTGGGAGCCCCCAATTTAGTTGTGGGTGTGTGCCCCGAGTTGTTTGTAAAGGATTCGATCCCCGCCTCAAAGGGGTTCAATAGTGGAAGGTGAACTAGGCCTTTGTGGCGAAGTTCATCGGAGAATAGGGTGAGGCCTTGTGGCGTTGAGTAGGCCTTTGTGGCGAGCTCACACCCCTCCAACGAGACGTACTCCCCTAAAAAGGAGGAACTCGGAAATACATCGTGTCTCCATGTGCTTCCATCGGTTACCTCATTCCTCCCTCTCTTTACTTACTTGTACTTGTTGCATTAATTGCTTGCCTTGTCATATAGGTAAATTCACCACTAGCTGCACTATCTAGAGAATTTACCTTCTTGTCAAGCCTAAACTTTAAGAAAAATTAAAATTGGTCGTGGCACCTATTCACCCCCCTCTAGGTGCCTATACTTTACTTTCAATTGGTATCAGAGCCTCGGCTCTTCTATCGTGCTTAACCGCCTAAGAGTTTAAGTATGGGAGATGTGTTAGTTGACGCTCCGTCCGATGGCAATGTGACCATGGATGATCTCAATGCTTTGAGAGAATCATTGACCTCATCCATAGACACTAAATTTGATGAGTTGCGTCAACTCATGACAACACTCCTCAAAGCCAAAGGACCGGAGGTGGTCGACTCATCCCTTCCGGAAGAACCGGAGGGTGCCAAGAAAGGGGTTGATGGTGAACCACTCAAAACTGCTTCCGCCGAACAATCCGCTAAAAAGGGTGCGAGTGAAAAGGAAGGATATCATGCCGTTGAAGGCCGATATTCTCCCGATCCCCCATCCCTTTTCCTCATATAATCCCTAGAGGAGATCCACCTAAAATTGATGCTTACTCTTTTCGTGAATGGAAATACTACATGGAGACTCACTTGAACTCTTCTTGTATAGATATTTGGAGGATCACTCATGACAGATACAAGCCATTTGATCCCAAGAATCTCACAAGAAGAGAGGACGTAGATTGCCAACTCAACTACACTCCCTTGTCCATCCTTCAACAAGCCGTGGGCCCCAACCACATGCCGCATCTTCAACACTTCTCCACCGCCAAAGAAACATGGGATGCTCTTGTCATCATGTTTGTTGGGAATGAGAGCATGCAAAGAAATCGATATGATGCCTTGACCAATGAGGTCGAAGGGTTCTTCATGCGTGATGGAGAAGATCATGTTGACATGTATCGAAGACTCAAAACTCTTGCCACCGCCTTCTCTAGTGCGGGTGCAACATATATTGATGATGCTTGGATCAAGAGGAAGTACATGATTGCCGTGATGCCTTTTGAGGGCACGGACTTGAAGAACATTCAAGGAAGACATGATTTCTCCTCCATGACCTCAACTCAAGTGATGCAAGAATTGTGCTCCTACAAAGTGCAAACCAAGAATGCTCTTGACTACCATGCTAGATCCATTGGAATGCATCAAGGAGCATCCGTTGCTTTGAAGGCCAAGGTCTTTTCAAGAGAGGTTGAGAATGAAGACGATGGAGAAGAGGCATTGCCTCCCTTGAAGGAACAAGACTATGATCCCGTCCTAAAGGATCTCATCGCCCTCACCGTGCAAATTTTTTGGAGCAATCCCCCCAAGGGCAAGAAATTTGTTGAGGAAAAGACAAGGTCTCGCTATGGAAATGATGGAGCTCAAAAAGTGAGGTCTTGTTTCAATTTCCAAGACAAGCATCACTTCATTGCGGAGTGCCCCTACGAGAATAGAGAACACCATAGTGGCAAGCTCATTCGCAAGGATAAGTCCAAGGTTGAATACAAGAAACCTCACTTCAAGAAGAAACCATTCAACAAGAAATCCCCCACCAAGTTTGTGCTCTTGACTCAAGAGGAGTATGATTCCGGGAGTGATGAAGAAGAAGAAACAACAAGTGAAGTGGCCGCTCTAGCTATTGCTTCCACTCCATCTTCGTCATCCCTCTTTGAATCCCCCAATGAAAATCTTCCTCAACGCAATGCCAAGTGCTTCATGGCTAAGGCCACGGAGGTATCATCTTCTCCTAACTCTAAGACCCCTAGTGAACTAGAACATATTGCTAGTCTTAGAGAAGAAGAGGAAAGAGCCTCCTTGGACCGCCTTATGTCTAACATGCAAGGGGAGACCAAGAATTACTTTGAGCATCTCATGAGGCAATTGGGAGAGGCCCAAGAGGCCCTTGAGAAGAAAGGTGAGGTTGAGAGAAGGGATGCGGATGAAATTGCATCCCTCTCAATGACTCTTGAAGAAGAGCATGATGGTAGAGTTTCTCTAGAGGATGAACTTGAATCTATTGAATCAACCCATAATGAACTTGTCTCTAAAATCATTAAGGAACGTGATCTTGCTATTGCTAAATATAAAAAGGATAAAGTCGAGTTTGGGGTTGGTCATGGTGAACTAACCGAGGAGTTTGAAAAGCTAACCAAAGCTCACAAAGCTTTGGAGAGCCAACACTCATCCCTCAAAGAGTTGCATGAACAACTTCAAACTCAACTTACTCAATCTAACCATCCTAGCACCTCTACTTCTTCTTGTGATCATGCAAATATTATTGAGGAAAATGCTAGGTTGAAGGATGAGCTAGCAAGGCTCAAGGGCAAAAGCACTCAAGTTGAGAAGGTTGTGCTCGCCACCCCACAAGTGGTTGCCCCGAGCTCAAATGCGGTCATTGCTAGACCACAATTGAGTTCTCCAAGGCAACAAGTGGGCAAGCAAGGGCTTGGCTATGTAGCCAAGAAGAAGAACAAGAAGAAGAAGAACAAGAAGAAGAACCAAAAGGGTGCTTCGGGTAGCATTGTCATTAGGGACAACACTACTCGTAGCACACCCGCACAAGCAAGCAATGTTGCCTCGAGTAGTGATGTCATGAGGGACACCACTACTCGTAGCACCTCCGCGGGAACTAACAATCCACACCATTTCTTATATGTTGATTATTATGGTGTTGTGCAAGCTAAATATGTTGGTCCTATTGAGGGTTTCATTGACTATACTATTTGGGTCCCAAAGACCCTTGTTGCTAACATAAAGGGACCCAACTCGGGTCCTAACTCTAGTCAATGATCTCTTGCAGGACTATGCTTCCGCTGGGATTAAATGGATTCTTGATAGTGGGTGCACTAATCATATGACCGGAAGCAAAGAACTAGTGACGGAGTTGCGACCAAATGACATCCAAGCAACCGTCACTTATGGGGACTCGTCCAAGTCTAAGGTATCCGGATTCGGCAAGGTTGTGGTGGTTCCCGATATAACTATCGTGAACGTCATGCTTGTCGAATCCCTTGGTTACAATTTACTTTCCGTCCGCTCTCTTGGAAAGATGGGTTTTTCCGTCTTTTTCGATGGTGATATTGTGGTCCTTTTAAGGAGCAAGACTCTTTACGTCGCTCACGTGGGACATGTTGAAAATGAGTTGTTTGTGGTGGATTTTTCGAAGTCCACCAACTCTCAAGCAATGTGTCTTTTCGGGAATGCGGACTTGGGATGGTTGTGGCATCGCCGCCTATCCCATGTCAACATGAGAACTTTGCAAAGTCTTCACAAAGGTGGCCTTATTGTTGGACTAAAAGAAAATGTTTCCTTTGCAAAGGATCGCGTTTGTAGGTCGTGTGTTGAAGGGAATATGCATGACATTGTGCACAAGGCCAAGACTATTATCTCATCAAAGAGGATCTTGGAGCTTCTCCATGTTGATCTCTTTGGTGTCGTGCCCGAGGCAAGTCTTGGCGGCAAGAAGTATTACTTGGTGATTGTCGATGATTATTCAAGATGCACTTGGGTTTATTTCTTCAAGTGCAAGAGTGAAACTCAACAAACCATCATCGACTTCTCCAACGAAGTGCAACGTCAACACAATGTGCAAATCATGGCTATTAGGAGTGATAATGGCTCGGAGTTCAAGAACTATACATTGAATGAATTTCTTAGTGAAGAAGGCATTCGTCATCAATACTCCGCCACTTACACTCCTCAACAAAATGGTGTTGCCGAAAGGAAGAATCGCACTCTCTTCGATATGGCAAGGACCGTGTTGGCGGAGTACTCTTCTCCCCAATATTTATGGGCCGAGGCCATATCCACCGCATGCCACTCCTCCAACCGCCTCTACATCCGCAAAGGCTTGAGCAAGACCCCATATGAGATCCTCACCGGCAACAAGCCCAACATATCCTACTTCCGTGTATTCGGTTGTAAGTGCTTCTATTTGATCAAGGGTATTAGGTTGTCGAAATTTCAATCCAAAACTATTGAGGGTATTTTTGTTGGTTACGGTGCCGAATCCCACACTTATAGAGTCTATGACAAAGCCTCACGGATTGTCATAGAATCTTGTAGTGTGGTTTTCGAGGAAATGACGGCTCCCAAGTGGCGCAATTTCATGTTTCAAATGTAGATGTTGAAATGCCTCAAGAAGCCATAGGAAGGATGGGTGTGGGATTCTTCCGCCCCATCGAGGGACACCTTATGGCGACTCGAGAAGGACTATGCCCTACTCAAGTGGAGCCCTCCTCTACATTAGAAGATCAAGCCAAGGAGTCAACTACCTCACCTAACCAAGAATATATTCAAGACCCTCCTCTCTTTGATCAAGTGACTCTGCAAGTCGTACCCACTCCTCTCACTAATGCGAGTCAAGATCAAGGCCAAGATCAACCATCCTCTTCATCCTCTCCTCAAGTTGAAGCTAGTGTTGAAGATATTGTTGATGATGATGATGATGATCAAGGTCAAGTTGGTCAAGATGGGGACCCAAATGATCAAGATGATCAAGTGATCCCTCCTCGCAATAATGAGGAGATCGAAGCCCGTCGCATCAAAAGAATAAGAAGAGCTTTGAAGCAAATTGATGCCCAAGACGACAAGGTCTTGGAGGATGTTCAAACTAGAAGATCTACAAGAAGGCAATTGGCTCATTTTTGTGAGCATCAAGCTCATATCTCTACGGTGGAGCCTAAGAAAGTATATGAAGCTCTTGAGGACTCCGATTGGGTTGAAGCTATGCATGATGAGCTCAATAACTTTGAGCGCAACAAAGTTTGGAGATTGGTTGAAGCCCAAGGATTGCCACAATGTTATTGGCACTAAGTGGATTTTCAAGAACAAGCAAGATGAGAATGGCATTGTCATTAGGAACAAGGCAAGATTGGTTGCTCAAGGTTACACCCAAGTTGAAGGCATTGACTTTGATGAAACCTACGCTCCCGTGGCTCGCCTTGAGTCCATCCGTATCCTCCTTGCTTATGCATCCTCTCATAATTTCAAATTACAACAAATAGATGTGAAAAGTGCTTTCTTGAATGGTCCACTAAAAGAGGAGGTATATGTTAAGCAACCTCCGGGGTTCGAGAATCTCAACTTTCCTAACCACGTTTACAAACTTGACAAGGCTCTCTATGGTCTCAAACAAGCACCTCGTGCTTGGTATGAGCACCTTAGGGAGTTGTTAGATGATCGTGGTTTCGAAGTTGGGAAGATTGACCACACTCTCTTCACCAAGAGAGTAAAGGGAGAGCTTTTCATATGCCAACTATATGTGGACGATATCATCTTTGGCTCAACTAACCAAGCTTTCAATAATGAGTTCTCTAAGCTTATGACTGACAGGTTCGAGATGTCTATGATGGGTGAGCTCAAATTCTTCCTTGGTTTTGAGATCAAGCAATTGGCCCGTGGGACTTTCATCTCTCAAGCCAAGTATACCCAAGACATGGTCAAGAGGTTTAACTTTCAAGATGCAAAGATCAAAACCACTCCTATGCAAGTCAAGTGCCATCTATCTCGTAATCCAAAAGGGAGTAAGGATGTGGATCAAAAGCTTTATCGTTCTATGATTGGTTCTTTGCTCTATCTTTGTGCATCTAGGCCCGATATCGTTTTGAGTGTAGGTGTGTGTGCAAGGTATCAAGAGGCTCCTAAGGATTGCCATTTGATGGCGGTCCATAGGATCTTTCGTTATTTGGTTCATACCCCAAGATTTGGTTTGTGGTACCCAAAGGGGGCACAATTTTCTCTCAATGGATATACGGATTCCGATTGGGCGGGTGATCAAGATGATAGGAAGTCAACTTCCGGGGCTTGCCAATTTCTTGGTAGGTCCCTTGTAAGTTGGTCCTCGAAGAAGCAAAATTGCATATCTCTTTCCACCGCCGAAGCCGAGTATGTTGCCGCCGCAAGTGCATGCACTCAATTGTTATGGATGAGGAAAACTCTTAAGGAATATGGTGTTCATTTGGACAAAGTGCCTCTTTTATGTGACAATGAAAGTGCCATCAATATTGCATACAATCTGGTGCAACATACAAGGACCAAACACATTGAGATCCGCCACCACTTCATCCGTGATCACGTGGCAAGATGAGACATTGCACTATCTTATGTGCCCACCAAGGACAATCTTGCGGATATTTTCACGAAGCCACTTGATGATGCAAGATTCTTATTCTTGAGGAATGAACTAAATGTGATTGATTCTAGGAGTTTGACTTGAGGATCTTGCACACACCGCTATAGATGAAACGTGTTTGAGCTTAGATGTAGGCATGGACATAGGGGGAGTGTTATCCTAACACATTGGGTTCTCCCTCCCCCCATTATGCCCATAGGAAAAATTCATTGTGATCTCTCTTTTTCTAAAGTTGAATTGTGAGCTTCAATGTTGAGTATTGGCAATGCCCCCAAGATATATCTTCGCGGTTGCATACCATAATCTCTTACATGGTGGCCTAGGCCACCAACCTCTTCGTTTCGAAGAGTTGGATCTTAGTTGGGTTTTACTTGTCATTTCATTGCATTTCTTGTGTTTTCCCGTCTAAGTGTTTCGTCCTAGGAAAATCCCACTCAATTGGTCTTTTGATGGTTTGATTCTTGCTTTTGAGAGGGATAAGTACTAGTTTCAGTTTGATGTTCTATCCTAAGCCATTCTATCAAAAAGCCATTCTTTTCTAGCACTTGTGTCGTCCATTGAAACGAGGAAATTTCGGATCAGAAGGTAGCTGGAATTTCCGGTCCAGTTTTGGACCGGAATATCCGGGTGTATCGGAATATCCGGTTCAAGTATGAACCGGAATATCCGGTTCGGCGAAAATCATAAAAACTGGAGCCCGACGGGGGAGAGGCAGTTCTTGCCCTTTTTCCCCATCTGCTCCACTCCACTCCAAAACGCGGCCGCTTTGATTCTTGGCCTCCCGGGCCGTTTCCTCCGCGGGATCTTGAAGCTTTGGCCCGGATCTCGTTCCCCTCGTCCTTTGGAACGTTTCTACCCAAGCATCTTCCTCCATGGATACCGGTATTGTTCAATCTCGTTGAATCTTGGTGCTATAACCCTACCAATCCATGGATTTGCGTTTTTGTTGGCAATGCTTGGTAGATTTTGTTCCTTAGAGGTCCCTTTACATGCTAGATACAATAGATTAGATTCTCATGTGTTCGATCTACGTTGAAATCTAGATCTAGATTGATTTTGTGCTGTTTCCGCACTACCGGAATATCCGGTCCACGACTGAACCGGAATATCTGGGTCACCGGAATATCCGGTTCTGTTCTGAACCGGATTATCCGGCTATGTCCAGTACTGTTAGTGAACAGCCCAAAATTAATTTTTCCCAGATTTCTACTTAGATTATTCCCTGGAATCTCCTCTATTGTTTTTATGCATGTTGTTTCCGTTGCTTGACACTAGTGTACTCATCTTGTGCTATCCTCCTATTTCTCGTGTTTCACAGGTGGTGGTTCTGAGAGGCGCATTCCTAAGCGTCCCAAGCAGGTTTCTGCCAGGAACAAGAGGAAGGCTCGGCGCAACTATAAGACCGACATCTCAGTTTCAGATTTCAATGTGCTCAGGCAGGAGGATGTCTACCTCTCTCCTCGTGTGGCCAATATTGATCCTCGATTCTGGAACTTGGACCAGTCCTACATCTATGTTGACATCTATTGTGACTTCCGTCACCCTATCCGTCTGATGCAGCCCTTTGACTTTACTGCCCTCAAGGCGAAGGAGGAGTTTGCTGTTGCCGCGAGCATTGTTGAGCGGTTTGGACTTGTGAAGCTGATGGAGACCCAGTGCAACTACAACACCCAGCTCGTCATGCAGTTCATGTCTACCTTGGTTTACAGTGAGGATATTGTGTGCCGTCTCAAGTGGATGTCTGAGACCACTGCTTGTGAGGCTTCCTTCGAGAAGTTTGCTCGTCTCCTTGGATACCCTTACAGCTCTCACCCTCCTGTTGGTCGCCGTGCTCATGAGGTTGATAGGCCGAGGAGGGAGGTGGCCATGGCTGAGTTGTATGCTCCTGGATTCACTATTGGGGGCAGTGAGGGACTTCTTCCCCTATATGATCAGCTGGTGCGCATTTTCAGATCTTTCCTTGTGCCGAGTGGAGGTAACAATGATGCTCTCACCACTCCTTTATGCAACCTTCTGATTCTGGCTAAGGAGTGCTTGGAGGAAGTGGACCCGTCTGTTTCTTTCACTGTGGATGTTATGGACATCATCTATCACGAGCTATACACTGCTATGATTGGTGGACACACCATTCCCTATGCTCCATATATCATGATGCTCATCAAGCATGAGATGTGGAAGGAGTACACAGAGTTACCTATGGTTGAGCACAAGGTCAAGAAGCTATATATCAAGAGGAAGAAGAAGACTGCTGCTGCTTCTTCTGGAGGTCCCTCTTCTGGTTCTCAGTCCACGCCCACTCCTTCTAGCACTTTGCGCAATGTCAGGAAGCTCTCCTTGTTTCAGCGCAATGTGCTCCGCATGAAGGTGGACATCCACCAGGAGCAGTACAGGGCTTATTGCAGAGACACTGCCATGGCTAGCTCACATCGTCAGATTCTTCACCACGTGAATGGTGCGTCTGGTGATGTTCCTGCTCCTCTCACAACTCAGTCCTACTCTGCTTGGTCTGCTCAGGATACCACTCCTTGGGAGCACATTGAGGCTGCGCTCCGGTCTACTCAGGCTACTACTTCTGGAGCTGGTGATGATGAGGAGGAGGATGAGGACAAGGCGTCTAATGCTGAGCACGAGGCTGAGGGAGAGTCCGAGGAGTCTGCTGGCGAGTCTTCTGAGCACTCTGATGCTTAGACCGTGGTTGGGACGTTAGATTAGCTATTTCCCTCCTTTTTGGTGTCTCGATGCCAAAGGGGGAGAAGTAGCTATTAGACTACGGGATTTGCATGGGTTCGGGCACAAGCGTATGCTTTTATCATTTCTCGAGAGCTTGTGTCCATTTAGTATTTGTTTTTCGTGAACTTTGCTCGTTTATTGTCTCGTTAAAACTATGTGTGCTATGGTGTGTGAGACTATGTTGGTTATCTGGATATTATCGTGGATTATCTATGTTAGTGGTTTTATGGTTATCTATCTTATATGTTGAGGATATTATCTAGTGTTATGCTTGGTTATTCTTGGATATATTATCTTCGCACAAGGTATATACTTCTATATTACACTCAACATATTGGTGATATTGGTTCATTGACATGTTTGCTACTTGTTGGAAATTACTCCCCATACATCATTGCATCTATTTGCATTTGAGGCAAACAAAAGATATGCATAGAGATAGGGGGAGACGTTTCCATCATGTTTCAAACATGTTCTTGTCAAGGTTTTATTGCAAATCTTAGTATTGTCATCTAACACCAAAAAGGGGGAGATTGAAAGTGCATTTCGTTTTCCCAGTGTTTTGTGTGTTAGTTAACAATACTAAGTACATTATTTATCGAGGTGTTCAGCGTGCAGGTGTTATACTTAACATCGGCATCGATCACCGAAAAGTCGGTGAAGATTGGCCTGAGAGTTTTGGGACAAAACCCAACCGGAATATTGGTAACCGGATTTTTCAGAGAGAGCCGGATATTCCGGGTGCTGATGAAGGTGCGCGAAAATGGCTAAGGACTGGAAGTTTTGCGCACTGGAGTCAACCGGATTATTCGGACCGGATTTTTCATATCGGACCGGATATTCCGGGTGTTGATGAAGGAGCGCAAAAATGGCTAAGGACTAGAAGTTTTGCGTACTGGAGTCAACCGGATTATTCGGACCGGATTTTTCATATCGGACCGGATATTCCGGGTGCTGCGAAAAATGGCTAAGGACTGGAAGTTTTGCGTACTGGAGTGGACCGGATTATTTGATCCGGATTTTTCATCTCGAGCCGGATATTCCGGGTACTGCGCAAAAATGGCTAAGGACTGGAAGTTTGGCGTACTGGAGTGAGCCGGATTATTTGAACCGGATTATTTCGGAGGAGCCGGATAATCCGGTTCAGATCTGCGGGTCTGCGTGAAGGAAGCTGACCGGATATTCCGTTCCAAACTTGAACCGGATATTCCGGTCCCATTTTTCCTGCACAACGACTAGTTGTGAGGAGGGGCTATAAATACCCCTCCTCTTCTTCCCCAAGATCTAGTTCTTCCCCTTAGCATTTATGAGCATTTAAGAACTCACCAAATCTCTCATTACTCCCAATCCCTCCACCCAATCTTGAAGATCTTTGTAGGATTGAAGGAGAATGCCCCGATCTACATCTTCACCGAGCCGTTCTTCATTTCCCCCTCTCTAGCTTGAGGGATCTAGCCTAGGGTTTCCTCTTATGGAGAACCTAGGCATCTTGATAATTGTTGGTGATTCAAGAAGAGTTGGGAGCCCCCAATTTAGTTGTGGGTGTGTGCCCCGAGTTGTTTGTAAAGGATTCGATCCCCACCTCAAAGGGGTTCAATAGTGGAAGGTGAACTAGGCCTTTGTGGCGAAGTTCATCGGAGAATAGGGTGAGGCCTTAGTGGCGTTGAGTAGGCCTTTGTGGCGAGCTCACACCCCTCCAACGAGACTTACTCCCCTAAAAAGGAGGAACTCGGAAATACATCGTGTCTCCGTGCGCTTCCATCGGTTACCTCGTTCCTCCCTCTCTTTACTTACTTGTACTTGTTGCATTAATTGCTTGCCTTGTCATATAGGTAAATTCACCACTAGCTGCACTATCTAGAGAATTTACCTTCTTGTCAAGCCTAAACTTTAAGAAAAATTAAAATTGGTCGTAGCACCTATTCACCCCCCCTCTAGGTGCCTATACTTTACTTTCAAGGTCTCCTAAAGTCAGGATGGCTCTGATGCTAACTCTGTGGGGACCCTAGACTAGCAGTCCGAGACCTCCAATATGCATACATTCACGAACCCATGATCAGATAGTCGTGAACAACATACTCGAGTTGGTATTACAGATACAACATCCACTACACGAATACACGGCTTACACAACTGGTCACATGACCCAGTTGAAAACAACTGCCACGCAGGGCAGGAAAACACACTAAACAGCGGAAGTCTTCAAAACACACTCGTGGTAAACCCCAGTCATGCCTTGACTACCTACATGCTACTAACTCGAAGACGTTCCTAGTTCGCACAGCCGTCAGCGACACCATCTTCTTCAGGTTCTCCGGGTTTTCTGCTCAAAGTCTGGCTAAGACAATAGCCAGGGACGAAACCATTGTGAGTAAATGAAAGCCAAACATGCAAGTATGAAAATATATAGGTGGTAGGAAGGCTATATTTAGAGTTCAACTAGCTATGATGAATTTAAGACCCATCATAGTTGCACAAGTTTTAGTTTTTCTTTGTTGAAGAAGATACTTCAAAAGATATTTAATTTCTCTTGTAGATATTGCATATCCACAAAGTTTTGATAAAGCATTCTAAATAAAAGAAATTTTTTCTTTGTAAAACTTCTTGGAGAATCACTTCTTCAAAATCATCATTTTTTCCGTACCTCAAAGGTACAATCATTTACCTCCCAGGTACAAGTTCCAACACACTTTCCAGCTTTTTCAAAACATTGACACAATGCTAGCTACATGGCCATTCAACTTTCCATATCCGAGGACGCGGCTATTCTGAATAGTTTTACTCTGCAGAGGTGTACACAATCCACAAGATCCAGTACATCCGCCGTGAACAACCACGGACTGTCCGAGACAGTATGCAAACATCGGATAACTGGTCCTAACCATCCACTATGTAAGCGCTAGTAAATGACTGCCCCTTCAACTGGGTTTGTTCTGCCCGGCACCGAGTGAGTCAGCCGTATCGATCCGGTTTCCCCTGACAACACACCACCATGGCAGGAGACCCAATTGCTGCAACCGGTGGTGAACTTAATCCCACACTGTGAATGTCCCGTTTCTCCCTCCTGGCGACAATTCGGTTCAGGGGACACTAACCCCTTTAGCACTTTGAGGTAGGCACGGACTAACACCGACAAGCAATTAGCTAGACCCCATTCCCATATTGAGGTAATGTGGATGTACGGCTTGGTTGTACGGCTAAGACTAGGTTATGTGTCATTTTGGGAAAACAAGTTGAAAACATTTCCTCCTGCACAAACCTCCCTCGGACAAGGTCCCACCTTTCCTCGTATTTTTTCCAAGATTTTGCTTTCCAAAAACATCAAATTAAAATGTCCACTGGGGGACTTAAGTGAATGAAGTGATGATACTAAAATATCTAAAGGGCTTGGCAACACCAAGATTATAAGGTGGAGATAACATAATAGATACATAAAAATAGATAGTGGTATAGTCCACTTGAGGAAATAGTTTTTGAATCAACTTTTGTAAAACTTCAGAAGTAAAACATGCATGATAGATAATGATAAGGAAAACAACAACAAGCATTTATAGTGGCTTGCCTTGGCACTGGTCTTGGTCTTGCTCTTGAAATAAACAAGAGTTGCAATAATAACCGCTCGAGGAAATAATACCGTCTTCGTTATCTAACGTCGTAAACTCAAAAAGGAAAACACCCAATCAGAACGAAACAAAGGCAAGCACTTGAAAAAAGTAAACATACAACAATCATTTCATCAAACAAGTACACTCACACACAATATTACTAGGGTGCACACCAACAAGCAAAACATGCACAGACAACACACATGAATAACACTAGAATAGAAGCTATGGATCCTCAACCAAAATGGCATGAGTTAAGTGGGTGTTCCACTCTCATAACATTCCCAAATAAGGTTAAATGACTCTCTGGTCATTCATGAGGATGAACAAAAAATCAAGAAAACAATCTAGAAACAACTACACATGCATAGGAAATTAATAACAAGCAGTAATACAAGCCCATAGTAACACATGCTTTTCTAAACATGGAGAAATAATATAACCAGTAGCGAAACAACCTAATAACAGAGACAAAACAATAACAAACATATCATGGCATCACTCAATACATGAAAATAATCATGCAGCAAAACAACTGTTAAAACTAGACATGAAAAAGGGCTATTTAGACAAGCAGACATGCATAACCATAAGAGATCATTAAGCAAGATTCATCCTAACATGATGGATCTGTGAGATAGCATACAAATAATAGAGAAAACAACACCTAGACATGCTAGTACTATCAAAATAACAACCTAAACAATTTATCAAAACCTAAGCATGCAAATAACTACTATGGCAGAAATCACTTAAAACTAGCATGGCATGCCAAAATGATCTA
Source organism: Alopecurus myosuroides (assembly GCA_028641055.1). NCBI lineage: Eukaryota > Viridiplantae > Streptophyta > Magnoliopsida > Poales > Poaceae > Alopecurus > Alopecurus myosuroides. Next base: position 166,139,697 of record CM054057.1, read on the forward strand.
GACCTTATTCAATCATGCAAGCAAGTATAACATGCAAAAATAACAGTAGCTATGCTATGGATAACAAGACTAAAGCATTTATTCAAGTCATCATACCAATAAGAAGAATAACATATTTTTAACCTATTATTACTAGGAAAACAACCCTATGGAAATTATACTATAATAACATGCTTTTCACCCACAAACCCTATCATGCTAGTGGAACACTCAAGACACATCTTAAACATGAATTCATACCCTACACATGCTAGGAATCAATTTCATAACAAAAATAATATAACACACAATTTAATAAAGGCATAGCAATAATATGCAGAAAATGGATAAACACTAAATAATGCACCAAGCCTATTATGTAACTCCTAAAATCATGAAAATCTAGTATAAGGTGCTCCTAGTAACTATCAAACCAACACAAGTGGATTCACATCAAAAATCATCACCAATAAAATTAAATAAATCACAGAAGTGCTCTCTGGCCTAAAACTAACATGCATGTCATTTTCACACCACAACTCAAGTCAACACAAGGCCAACTGCCACAGATAGACATTTTCAAGGGCTACTCATAACAGTTTAGTTTGCATGTTTTGGATACATAAACTCAAGTTATTAAATAAAAGGTGTTAATTAGTGCTTCTGCCATTTATTTTATTTCTCCTAAAATACATCACAAAATCTAGATCTACAAGTTGGAGATGGTTAATAATTAGTATATCTATCTCAGTGATTTTTAGTTTGGCAAGATTCACTTGATAGCCTTTTTTATTTTGATTTAAACCAAACATCAGAAAACTGAGCTGCAGGAAAAAGAATACAACCTGCAGAAAAAAAAGTTATCGGACCAGATCTGGAGTGGAGAATGGCGCAAGGGCCAGATCCGCTAGTTGGGCCAGCCCACGAGGCTTTCCCGCGTGGAGGCCAAACAAAACGGAGGGCAGTGGGCCACCGACGGCCCGCCTGTCGGCGATTGGAGCCTTGTGAAGGGCTATGCGGCTGTTGGATGCAGATCTGACGGTCTGGGATGCTCCTCGTCACCAGAGGCCGGTGACGACCAAGAAGACACGACGGTGTCCGCCCCCTCGATGCTGATGACGGCCGGCGAGCTCGCCGCTGGTGTATCCCGTTGTCTCCTGCAAGATCGGTTTGCACCAGGAGGATTAGAGAGACGAGGCGGAGCCGTTACTCCCATAGGATCGTGCATGATATGTCTCCAAGAGGGGATCCCACGAGGTCCCGCGGCGAGTGCACTCGGTTGAGGATGGCGGTGAACCTTCGTGGGCAAAGGATAGAAACAAAGATGTCTCAACGCTATATAGCAGCAATACGGGCCAAGGGGAAGATAAAATGGAAGAATCACCAGCAGGGATTGCCCGAATCGGAGACTCAACGGGGTGCTCATCCGCGGCAAGGTCGAGCTCGAATCCGATGATTTGGAGAGGAAGGGATGGGTCTTTCGCGATAGAAGCGCGATTAGGGAGGAGTTCGGGGGTCTCGGCATGAGGAAGGGAAAGACGACGGCTTGGAGAGGCATGGCCTCGTGGCTCGGCGTCCGGCGTCCATGCTGGCCATGGCTGGCATGCGTGCGAGATGTCCACAAGGTTTTCTTCGAGTGAGAGGTTGCCAAGGCAGTAGAGAATGGTGAGAGAGTCCTCCTGGCGAGATAAGGGGCCAGGAGAGGCATGGGAGTGTCCGCAATCGACGGCGAATGCCCGGCACCCGAAGGTGTTTGATAGGAAGAAGGAGGGGAAGGAGGGCAAGAGGGGAAAATGGAGAGCACAGGTGTGTTCCTGGGGATCTCGTGAGGCTTGTGGACAAGGGGAGGGAGCCATGCGTGGCGAGTGAGGTAGAACTCGACGTCCACCTGTGATGTTCATTGGCCCTTTGCTGTTGGAGGAGGTGTGGAGGAGAAGGGAGGAGGTTTTGGGGACAGGGAGGATGTCTAGGGGGTTAAGGTGTAAAAGTACCATGTCACATGGCCAGAGAGAGGTGGGGAGAGTGAAAGCATTGGCCAGAACATGTGTGATCTCCACAGTGACAAGAAATACCAGAAATGGTTTTTGAATGTTTTCACCAGAATTTTGAATAGAATCCATGTGAAATACCATGTCCAATGGATAGAGAATCAAAAATGGAGTCTAGATATGGTGGCCTCAAGAGTTTTGAAAAATATTTGTTTCACAAAGTTTTGGAAATTCAAAAAGTGCTGAATCTGTTTTTAAATGTTTTCTCCAAAATTTTCAACACAACTTGCAATTTGTTTTGTACATATAAGTCCCACATTACCATAGGCATGTTGGGTAATTTTTCCAAGATTTTAGGAAACACTTTTCTTCACACAATATTTTAAAATCCATTTCTAGCCTTTTGGAAAATGGAAAATAATAAATAGTAGAATGCTTTTAAAATAAATATTTTTGATTTGGGATGAGAGAGTATATAATATAGGTCTCAAAAGTGATTTTCAATAAACAACTCTTTTGAAAATATTTGAGGCACCAAGTGGAAAAAGGGTGAAAACAGTGGTTTATTTAATAAGCTAAAAACCATGAGAGATAAATAATTAAACGGCCATTGAAAAATAAATGGACCACATAGAGGTGATATATAAGTCATTAAGATTACAAGGGTATGTTGATTGGGCTTGAAAACAAGAAGGAGTGATTTAGAGTAACACAGAGAAAGTGCATCAAAATAATAGGAATATGATCAATATTTAGGGATGCCTTCTAAAGGACTTTGATATAAGATGCCAAAGTGTTTCAATCTCTAGAATAACAACTTGGATAGATGGTATAGATATTAAACACGAGATATAAGAAGGTACATTGATGAATTGAACAACATTGGACATAAAGGCATGTTTCCAAAGTTGGAAGTCTTTAGGAAAACAGAAGATAATATGGACATGTGATGGAATATGATGTTGATGCTTGATCTTGTTATTAATAGGTTTTATTCTCTTTAAAACAACACACAAACATCAACAAACATAAATAAATACTTCCTTACAAACACAAGATAAAATCACACAACAAGCAGATAAAATAACAAGACACACAAGATCACTCAAGCAACTGAGTTCTTCAATTTAATTTTCATGATGTTTTCTCAAGTGTTAATTATAGGTAGTGACCAAGACATACCATGACAAGAGGATTTTGTAAAGAGGTTCAGCTCAAAAGTTGTTATTTCCAAAATAACATAATTGAGGTAAAACACAGGGGGTAACATAGTACCCTCTTATTGTTTTTGCAAAAGAAGGAAGCGAGAAGGAGTTTTTGAAATACTTGCAAAAACATCTTGGTTGAAAACAGTTGGCGATGATTAGCTCCAAAATACTTTTCATATAGTTTTGGAAATTATCTTTTGTTTTCTCAAAACTTGGCCTTTGGGTTGCTTCTAAAATCAAAACATTTTCAAAAGGTTTTTGCCAAAAGAGTGTGATGGATGAAGATAATAAGCTTTCTTGTCATGACTTGATCACAAGGGTCGTGCTTTAAGAAAGTTATGATCATTTGTTTAAATGTCAGGTGTTAACAAACACAAACACATACACCAAGCAAATAGAAAAGAAACACAAGCATTAGTCAAGCATATTAAAAAGTTTTTGTTGGCCCTGATTTTTGGGTTATTGAAAACAAGTTTTTCCTGCCTTCCAAAAATTGGGCTGTTACAGGGAAATCACGAAGAGTCATCAAGGGTGCAGGAGATATCCATCAACTATATCGATTCTGGAGAATAATTCAACCGTAAGTCTATGATTGTTGACACTTATTTTTCTGCTACAATTGCAAATACCCTTCTTAATGATCATGATCCAAGGACTATCGTTGAGTGTGAAAAACGCTCCGACTGGCCTCAGTGGAAGGACGCAATAGAAGCAGAACTAGCCTCGCTTAATAAAAGGAAGGTATTCACAGAAGCAATACCAACACCTCCCAATATTTTCCCAGTGTGATTCAAATGGGTTTTCCTCTGGAAACGGAATGAGAACAGGGTTTCACGCAGAGACCCGGCATTGATTTCAATTAGACATATTCTCCAGTTATGAGTGGTATCACTTTCCGATATCTTATATCTTTGGCAGTGCAAAATCGTCTATCTATGCAGTTGATGGACGTCGTGACCGCATATCTTTACGGATCACTAGATTCGGATATTTACATGAAGGTTCCTGACGGAATCTCTGTGCCGAATGCAAGCGCAAAACGCAACATGTACTGTGTAAAACTTAACAAGTCTTTATACGGCTTGAAGCAGTCGGGGCAGATGTGGTACAACCGACTTAGTGAGTTCCTTCTTCAGAAGGGTTACTCCAACAATGATGAATGCCCATGTGTCTTCATCAAGAAGTCCTCTTCAGGATTTTGCATCATTTCCGTGTATGTTGATGATCTTAACATCATTGGCAACGCACAAGATATTGATGAAGCACGCAATCATCTAAAGATGGAATTTGATATGAAGGATTTGGGTAAAACCAAATTTTGCATGGGTCTTCAACTCGAGCACCTTCCCTCGGGAATAATGGTACACCTAGCTGCCTATATCCAGAAAATATTGGAGAAATTCAATATGGACAAATCCTATCCGTCTAAAACTCCCATGGTGGTTCGATCTCTAGACGTAGAGAAAGACCCGTTCAGGCCAAAGGATGATGGAGGAGAGATGTTGGGACCCGAGGTTCCATATCTCAGTGCCATTGGAGCGCTCATGTATCTTGCAAATTGCACGAGACCTGACCTTGCATTTGCAGTGAATCTACTTGCTAAACACAGCGCAGCTCCGACCAAATGCCATTGGGCGGGAGTCAAGAATGTCTTTCGATATCTCCAAGGCACAAATGATCTTGGCCTATTTTTCCAGTTCCAGAGTAATCTGGAATCTAGTATGATTGGATACGCTGATGCTGGCTACTTATCTGATCCCCATAATGCCATATCGCAAACCGGCTTTGTGTTCCTACATGGTGGAACAACCATATCATGGAAGTCTTCAAAACAGACTCTGGTTGCAACATCCACCAATCATTCTGAAATAATTGCATTATATGAGGCATCACGCGAATGTGTGTGGCTTCGCAGAATGATAAACCATATACAACAATCATGTGTAATTGCTTCTATCGAATCACCCACCATTATTTACGAAGATAATGCGGGTTGTGTTGCACAAATGCAAACAAGATACATAAAGAGCAATATCACCAAGCATATTGCCCCTAAGTTGTTTTAATCCCCATGACATCCAGAAGAGTGGGGAAGGAATCAAACATCTTGCAAGTCAATCATGTGAGAACCTCGCTGATCTTTTTCAACGAAGTCTCTACCAACGTCAAACTTCCAGAAATACATACATGGGATTGGTATGCGACGGCTTCGGGGATTTGCAAGAGTCAGGGGGGGAGTATCTTTCCTGAACTATTCCTGTTCAGAGCATCATATTACACTCTTTTTCCCTTTTGAGTTGACTCTATAGGGGTTCTATTAAGGTTTTTAAACGAGGGTAATATCACAATGAGATCAATAGGTCATATCTTTCTGTTTTCCCCCTACCGGGGGTTTTTGGAAAGTATACACGACATATTTATTGTCCTCTAAATTCTATGATATACTTCATATTTAGTTAAGAAGGGCAATAATCATTATATGTTGGATCATTTTCTCCTTATTTTCCCACGCGGTTTGAAGGAGTTTTACCAACATATCCTAGTCTACTCCTCACATTTTTCCCACAGGGTTTTTGGAGGAGATTTAATCGAAGCTGATGGATCCTTATGGAGTCAAGCGGTGATTAGGGGGAGTGTTAGGAATAATTAATATTACATTAATTAGTATTTAATCCCCATTCATTCCCTCATTGTAATCCCTCATTCTGGGAACCGTCGGGCGGTTATTTCCCTGGAGCACCGCCTCTGGGAAACGACGCCACGCCCCCTCTGCATGTATATAAGGAATTGTAACCATCAATAAAGAGAGAGTTCGATTCATTCTCTCGCTTTACATCTCGAATCAAAACAGTTTATTTTATTTTGTCTTGTTTGCTTCTCTTTATCCAAAACACAAAAAAATTAGTTCTTATTCTAGCTGTAGTTTTATTCCCGTTTTTAGTATTGTTAAAATGACTACTCCTGAGAACACTAAGTTGTGTGACTTTACTAGCACCAACAAAAATGATTTCATTAGCACACCTATTGCTCCACCTGCTCCTACTGCCGATTTTTATGAGATAAAGCCTGCCCTGTTAAACCTTGTTATGAGAGAGCAATTTTCTGGTGTTAGCACTGATGATGCTGCTGCCCATCTTAATAATTTTGTTGAACTTTGTGAGATGCAAAAATATAAAGATGTAGATGGAGATATTATTAAACTGAAATTGTTTCCTTTCTCTTTGAGAGGAAGAGCTAATGAATGGTTGTTGTCTTTGCCTAGAAATAGTATTGATTCTTGAACCAAGTGTAAAGATACTTTGATCAGAAAATATTATCTTCCTGCTAAGATTATATCTTTAAGAAGTAGCATTATGAATTTTAAGCAACTTGATAATGAGCATGTTGCTAAAGCTTGGGAAAGAATGAAATCTTTAGTCAAGATTGTCCCACTCATGGACTGACTACTTGGATGATCATCCAAACTTTTTATGCAGGTCTGAATTTTTCTTCAAGAAACCTTCTGGATTCAGCTGCTAGAGGAACCTTTATGTCCATGACCTTGGGGTCAGCAACAAAGCTTGTTGATGATATGATGGTAAATTATTCTGAGTGGCACACTAAGAGAGCTACAACTGGTAAGAAGGTAAATTCTTTTGAAGAAACCTCCTCTCTGAATGAGAGACTTGATGCTACTATGTCTATGCTTTTGAATGACCATGCTCCTATTGATCCAAATAATGTTCCTTTAGCCTCTTTGGTTGCTCAAGAAGAGCATGTTGATGTGAACTTCATTAAAAATAATAATTTCAACAAGGAATAATTTTGGTAGCAACAATTATAGGCCATATCCTCCCAATAATAGCAATGCTTATGTCAATTCCTACAACAACAACAAAAGTGTACCCTCTGATCTTGAGAACATGCTTAAGAATTTTATTAGTACACAAACTGCTTTTAATAAATCTGTTGAGATTTTTTTTGGCAAAATTGATGTTCTTGCTTCTAAAGTTGATAGTCTTGCTCTTGATGTTGATTTTCTGAAACTAAAGGTTATGCCTCATGATGTTAAATAAATTAAAACTTTGAATGCTATCCAAATTTGAATTTATGATAATGTTAGGATGTTAGCTGAACTGCATGCTAGATGGGAAAGAGATGAAATAGCTAGAAAGAATAATATAGCTAATGTTTGCACCATTACCACCACTAGTAAAACTGAAGCTTCTCATGCTAGAAAACCTTCTACTATCAATGGTAAAGTAATTGGTGTTGTAAACACTCCCACTTCTACTAGTAAAATTGCGAAGCTGCCTGAAACTACTAAAATGTTCCTGATAAAAGTACTGAAATTTTGAGAAACATGGGAGACAATGGTCCCATTATATTTGATAAAAATGATCTTGACTTTGATGACTACAATATAACTGAAGTGATTAAGTTCTTACAAAATCTTGCTAGTTGTCCTAATGCTAGTGCTATGAATATGGATTTCACAAAACATATTACAAATGCTCTCATGCAAATTAGAGAGGATGAATTAAGATGTGAAGCTTCTATCCCTAGGAAGCTAGATGATGGTTGGGAGCCTATTATTAAAATTAAAGTTGAGTGCAATTCTCTATGTGATCTTGGTGCTAGTATCTCTGTTATGCCCAAGAAATCCTATGATATTCTTGATTTACCATTGTTGGAACCTTGTTATTTGGATATTCGTCTTATTAATAATATTAGAAAGAAACCTTTGGGGAGAGTTGATGATGTTCTTATCATGGTTAATAATACTCTTGTTCCCGTTGATTTTGTTGTCTTGAATATTGAATGCAATGGTTCTTGTCCAATTGTTTTGGGAAGACCTTTTCTTAGAACTGTTGGTTTTGTTATTGATATGAAAGAAGGGAATATTAAATTTCAGTTCCCACTCAAGAAATGTATGGAACACTTTCCTAGAAAGAGAATGAAGTTCCTTTTTTATTATGTTATTCGAACAAGTTACAATTTGGATGCTTTTTCACTCGAAAATACTTGATTCCACTTTGCTAGGCCTAGCTAAAAGGCGTTAAAGAAAAGCACTTCTTGGGAGATGACCTATGGTTTTATTTTTGCTTTGTTTTTGTATGTTTTCTTTGAGTAAAGGGGTTGTATACTTTTGTAGAAACTCCTGTGTATCTTTCTTTTCATGTTTTAGTAATGCCAAGTAAGGTTTCTGACGAGAGTTGAAGTTGGTTTTCAGAGTTCTGCGCAGAAAACAGATTTCTCCTGTCCACCGTAAAAATCGTTAAAATCCAAGAAGATCAGAATGATCTGAATTTTTTTTGCTTATTCCGTGGCTAATTCCACAACTTTTTTGTTCTTTAATTTTTTCGATCTGAGCAACGTAAGTGCCTCGAAAAAATTCATCTTTACAGACTGTTCTGGTTTTGACAAATTTTGCCATTTTTCTTGCATTTGCTCTTTTGCGATGTCAAGTGGATTTCTTCGCTTCACGAAACATTAGTGGTTGTAGCTAATGTTTGAAAGTATCAATAGAACTTGTTCCATACAGAACAAATGGATTTTTAATTGTTGCACTAACCCTCTAATGCGAATCACTGTTTGAGTGTGGTGTGAAAGAAGTTTTCAAGGGTCAAGAGAAGAGGTGATATATGTGATCAAGAAGAGTGCAAGGTTGAAGCTTGGTGATGACCCCGTGGTTCATCCAAGCATATTTTTAGAAGACTCAAGCATCTAAGCTTGGGTATTCTTAAGGCATCCCCTTCTTCATCAACTATCTATCAGGTCACTTCACGTGAAACTATATTTTTATTCGATCACATCATATGAGGTTTACTTGGAGCGTCTGTTTATTTTTCTCTTATTTTCTTTTGTTTTCCTTTCTTTTCTTTTGTTTTCCTTGCTGCAATAATATAGTTGTATCCTATCATTCTTTTTTTGGGAGAGAGACACTCTCCGCTTTTTCGTTTGAATACTTGCCATGCTAATATTCTTAGTTTTTCTTCTAGTTGCTGCAAAAATTCCTGTTTAGATCTCGTTTTCATTGCATCTCTTATTCAAAGATGTTAGTTTAGTAGTGTTATGTGAGTCCTCTCATGTTTTCTTGCTGTAGCATTTAGAGATTTTTTGGTAAAGAATGTTTTGTATGGTGCTTGTTGGGAAAAGAAACTGCTGCTTGAGGTAGAATGTTTAACGGTGCAAGTAGAAGCTTCTATAGACTGTGGCTACACTTTTTCATATCATGCTAGATATTATCTTAGTTTTAAAGCTTTATGGTTATTTAGTAGCATGATTAGCCTCAAATATCCGAGAGTGTTTAATGTGCCATTGAAAGAATCATGAGTTTTTCTTGTCATATTGAAGCATAAATTTGTGGTGTTCTCCTTTGAATGCTTTATTTGGTTGACTTGGCGCATGCTCACACCATGTTTATGACTATGAACCATTCACGAATAGCCTCCATGATTATTTAGTTTTTGAACTTGTGGTACCCCTTATGCTTTGATTAATGATGTTTTATGTCGCTATGCATGATTATGGATCTTATGCTCTCTTGATTTGTCGCTCCCAGTCTTTTGCTAGCCTCCACCTGTACTGAGTATGAGCTCTACTCATGCATCCAACTCCCCAAAACCAAAGTTTTCCCATTGTGTCCACCATACCTACCTATATATGGTAATTAACCGCCACTCCAAAGTAAATTGCTCATGTGTTACCTTTAAAACTTTCAAAATTACTCCCGTTTTGTGCTCCTATTTTAGCTCATGACGACGTAAATAGAGAATATTTATCTCACTTGTTGATTGGACTTTCACACCCTAGACTAGTGGCTTCATCCGCTTATCCAATGATAAAAGAGCTGGCAGCGGGGTGCCCAACCCCAAGTTAATAACACAAATTCTCTTCACTATTTTTGCCCCTGATTTATCAGTCAAAGCATAATTGTGTAAACAAAAGAGAAAGAGGGATGACCTTCTACCCAGATGCGTCCTTCTATGGGAGCCGCTCTTGTGAGTCTAGTTGGCTCGTGACGTACTATATTTTTTGTTTACCATTCATTGACATAAGCATACGGCTCTCTTAAAATATAGACACTCCTCCACGGTATGTGATTGTTGGCAGGACCCCGAGGATTCGGTTAGCCATGGGTTGTGAGAGATGGTTGGGAGGAGTGTTGATGGAGGGATGATAACCCGGTAGGCTAACGCCAAGGATTAACTCGGCCCAAAGGGAGCTGCGCAAGACCCGGCTTAGGGAAAAGGAGTTTCTAGAAGGCCCATGAGTGTAGGCCTCGTAACCCGGATTGTGGGTTTCGATAAGGAAACTTAGGGTTTGTAAGCGGTGCCCAGGTAGGACTCCGAGTGTGCCTTGGATAGGAAGCCAGGGGATCCGGATATTATATAAGCCGGCTCCTAGGGTTAGATTAGGGACATACGAGATTCAATAGCTATTCGAGTATCCTTTGTAATACCAGAGTTGAGATAATAAGATCCAGATCGGAGACTCGGCGACTTGATTGCCGGCTACCAGATCGTTTCATCACCATGAGTTCCCCTGAGCAAAACCCTCTCCCAAACACCAGAGTCAATTTACCCCAAGATAAGTTACCCCTAGTAACGTCTGCCGTGATTATCCCACGATAATTGGCGCCCACCGTGGGGCCTACGTCCAAGGGTGTTTACATCACGGGAGAAGCTCGGGAGAACATGAAGAACCTTGTCATCGGCGAGATCTACACCAACCCCGAAGGAGAGAAGATGGTGGACGATTTTGGATGGGGGCCAGAGTCGGATCTGCTCGAATCCGGATCTGTCGTCACAATCGGCCGGGTCAACGTCTTCATCGGCATGGTACGTACGTCCGGTTCAATCCCTGATGATTTCGATTATTATTCTGTGTCAGGAGAAGCAACCTGCGTACAGTCGGATGGAGAAGAATCGGTTGGAACGGTGGATCCGATTGAACAGCCCACCACGAAGAGGGAACAGCCGGAGGAGCCGGCATGGACCCCGCGTGGCCGGGTCATGAGAGAAGATGATACCGAGTCTATCCTGCACTTGTTGGAGGACCGGTACGAGGAGGATAGCTGATGAGGAGGAATACGAGTCTTCACCAGGCAAAGCGCGCCAGGTCGCGGTCTACACGGCCCCCGCAACCAATCTCAATCAGGGGGACGTGACTACGGCCGCGGTTGGAGCGGCGCGAGCGCTGGCCCAGCAGCAAAATCCGGTTGACGGAAATCCGGTTCTGACCCGGGTCGACGGAGAATCGGCCTCGGTCACTAGCCGAGCAGTGGAAAGCGAGTTGCAAGCGAATATGTTTGGATTCATGGCGAACCCCGGGGGCGGGTCCTTCAAACCCACAACACCCGGCCCTGTTCAGTAACAATCTGATCCTGGATCCCACGGTGCTAGCTACTGTGATAACCCCGGAAAACGCCGCGGCGCGTGCCAGGGATCTGGATGTGGCGCGCCGTGCATTGGAGCAGCAAAGGAGAGATGTGGAAGCAGAAAAGCATGGTATAGCCACACGCCAACGTGAGCTGGATGCATTGGAGAACCGGCTCCGGGTTGAGACATCTAGGGCGCATCAAAGATATCAAACTAGACTACCGGCAACATGCGGAGTTCTAAACCCGACCACGCTATTCATCACACCCCAGGATCAGCCAATTCCAGCTGTGAATCAGGAGACTGTGCATCAGGCCGCGACTGGTGGGGGACAGACGGCAAACGTACAAGCCGGGTTACCCACGTTGCAGACAGGGGTTGCAGCTGGCAATGCAGCGCCACCACCGCCACCATCACGATTTCGTACGCCACCAGGTCACTTCAACAACCCAATGGATAATGTATATGCAACAACATTGGCGTTGGATCGAATCCCCGTAAGAGAGTCACCCCATGCGGAGGAGACCCGGCGGGCGATAGATTTATTACGCACGGCAGTGGCTCAGCAAGTCAATTACCCGGATAATAGGAGTGGAATGCATGGAACGCCGTATATAAGCCGGCATAACGGGAACACCGGTAATATTCAGACAAGCTCAGCACGGCGGAGGGCAGAGCAGCAGCAAATGCCGCCTCCTCCCCGTAGACGAGCAACACCTGCAGTATCAGCTGCGCAGGCCATCGTGGACAGTTCTCGAGCCAGGCGCGCAGCAGCCGGGTCTGCGGTGCGAGGGCCGGTAGCGGTTGCACCTCCCGCCGCCCCCGTTGTCGGGTCACATGTTTCCCGGGTAAGGCCAGTACCGGCAATTTTAGCCGGGCCCAAGTGTTTGTCAGACGCTATCAGAGCCGAGCCTTACCCAGATAGGTTCAAAGAACCGGGTAAAGTGGTGAATTACGAGCCGACTATGGATCCAGAAACCTGGTTGAGCAGCTATGAGATGGCTATGTCGATTCGCAACGCATCTAAAAATCTTCAAGCCAAGTTCATGTACTTAATGATGTCAGAAGGAGCAGCAAAGTTGTGGTTCAATAATCTACCCGAAGGATCTATCAAGTCATGGAGCGAATTGAAGGTTGCATTTATCAAGCACTTCCATGGGACGTGCAGGAAATTATTCACGATCGATGATCTAGAAAGATGTGTCCAAAAGAAGGGAGAATTGGCGCGCAGCTGGGTGCGCCGGGTTATGGAGATACTTCACTCGTCCACGGATATTCAACCAAAGGATGCGTTACAAGCTATGGCAAAGACATCCAAATACACACCCCTAGTGCAAAAGCTAACACGCATGAAATCTAGTCGGAATGCTTCAGAGGTTACTATGGGAGAGTTGATGGACGCATGCAACAAGCACGCTGCTACGGATACCACAGAAGAGGACGTTGATGATAAGAAAGCAAAAGCAAACACAGGCAATAATGGAAGAACCGGCAATGGGTCTGCGCCGGGTAATAACGGAGGAAACAATGGAAACAACCAGAATAAGCGCCCGTATGAGGGAAATTCCGAGTTTGTTGGGAACACAGAAGCCGGGTTTGCAAGACCCAGGGCAGAAGGAAATTTAAATGGAGGAAACTTCAATGGAGGAAATTACCAAGGGCCGCCAAGGCCGGCTAATCACATAGAGGCCTTCAGGATGCCCTGTCCTCGTCATAGCAGGAACGGCAGGCCGGCCAATCATTCGCTGGAACAATGCGTGGATTTACAGAGATGGAAAAATGAGGAAATACAGAAAGCAATGCGAGACGCAGGCCGGGGAGCAGGACCGGGTCCGGGTGGTAACCCGGGCAACGGCCCACCCCCAGCAGGCAACCCGGGAGGCGGTAATCCGGGTAACAATCAGGGAGGAGCTGGAGGTTTCCAAGCCAACCCCAAGCAATTGGGCCAGTAACATGTTCACACCACGGGAACTTCAAACAAGGATAGAAAGATATTGAAAAAGGCAGTAAACTCGGTTTCCTCGGCCGTACCGAGGTACCTGAGGTGGTCGGAGCAAGATGTAACATGGAGCAGAAGAGATCACCCGGAAAGGATAGAACACCCGGGAGTCTTAGCATTGGTAGTTGCGCCACAGGTTAATGGTTATGAGCTAAAAAAGGTCTTAATGGACGGTGGAAGCAGCATCAACATCTTATATTGGGAAACTTTCTTACGTATGGGTCTCAAGGAGTCTCAGCTACAGAAAAGTTCAACAGTTTTTCACGGGATTGTGCCGGGTCACTCGGCGTGCCCTGAGGGAAAGATTACTTTGGAGGTCGCTTTTGGAGAATCAAAGGATAATTTCCGGGTAGAGTGGCTCACGTTCGAGGTGGTAAAGTTGCGCAGCCCTTATCACGCGCTATTTGGAAGACCGGCTTACGCCAAATTCATGGCCAGGCCGTGTTACGTATACCTACAGCTAAAAATCCCGGGTCCCAAGCAGACCATCACCATACATGGGAGCCGGGATATAGCGGCTGAGTGTGACGAAGGAGACGCGGCAATGGCGGAACAAGCTTGTTGAAAGGAGGAGCTCAAATACTATCGGTCTCAAGTAGACCCGGATGACAGGACAACGTTAAAAAGGCCAAATACGGAGGATGAGAGAGCAAAATTCAAGGCAGCACAGGATACCAAGATGGTGGCTTTTGTCGAAGGTGATCCCTCCAAGCAATTTTCTATAGGATCTAACCTGGACAATGAGCAGGAAAAAGCACTCGTGGAGTTTATTCGTTCAAATCAAGATGTTTTTGCTTGGACGCCCAGCGATATGCCGGGTATCCCTACAGAGTTAGCGGAACATAGCTTGCACGTTGATCCCAAGTCTAGGCCTGTGAAGCAGGGCCTGAGAAAAATGAATGAGGAAAGAAGAAGGGCTATAGGGGAAGAAATCGCTCGGCTGTTGACAGCCGGCTTTATCATGGAAGTATTTCACCCGGACTGGTTGGCAAATCCGGTTCTCGTGATGAAAAAGAGTAATGAGTGGAGGATGTGCATAGATTATACGAGTCTCAACAAGCATTGCACAAAGGATCCGTTTGCCCTTCCAAGGATAGACCAGATCATAGATGAAGTGGCTGGAAGTGACCTATTATGTTTCCTGGATGCATATTCCGGGTATCATCAGATCAAGCTTAAGAAGGAAGACTGGGACAAAACATCGTTCATAACCCCCTTTGGGGCCTTCTGTTACAAAACCATGACTTTTGGGCTAAAGAATGCTGGCGCAACTTATCAGCGATGCATACAGAAGTGCTTTGGGGACCAGATTGGGCGCAACGTTCACGCCTATGTGGATGATGTGGTGATCAAGACCAGGAAGGCGGAAACGTTCATTGATGATCTAAAGGAAACATTCAAGAATTTGAGAAGGTATCAGATGAAACTCAACCCTACAAAGTGCGTGTTTGGAGTTCCAGCAGGAAAGTTACTCGGGTTCATTGTTTCCGAGAGGGGAATCGAGGCAAACCCGGACAAAATCAAAGCTATCCAGAGTCTGAAAAAGACGGAAAACCTGAAGCATGTCCAGAAGCTCACAGGGTGCGTGGCAGCGTTGAGCCGGTTCATATCCAGACTCGGAGAGAAGGCAATACCCCTGTACCGGCTCCTGAGGAAATCTGATAAGTTTGTTTGGGACCAAGAGGCGGATGAGGCGTTCGAGGCACTAAAGAAGCAGTTATCTGACGCACCAGTTTTAGCAGCTCCGGGTCCCAAAGAGCCCATGCTACTATATATTGCAGCCGGGCCCCGGGCAGTTAGCGCAGTGGTTGTTGTCGAGCGCAAAGAGGATGGAAAAGATCACCCGGTCCAGAGGCCGGTTTATTACGTTAGCGAGGTATTATCGGAGGCAAAGCAGCGCTACCCACATTGGCAGAAGCTAGTTTTCGGGGTCTTCATGGCCAGCCGGAAATTGAAACCCTATTTTCAGGAACACCCCATAACAGTGGTTAGCTCTATACCAATGTCGGATATCATCAGAAACTCGGACGCAACAGGTAGAATAGCCAAGTGGGCCATCGAGATGGGAGATTATCATATCAACTACGAGCCCAAGTCAGCAATCAAGTCTCAAGCTTTAGTTGATTTCATTAATGATTGGACTCACACTAGCATGCCCACAATGACACCAAGTTCCGAGTCTTGGGTAATGCACTTTGATGGTTCCAAGCAGTACGAGGGATCAGGAGCTGGAGTGGTACTCACCTCACCGAGATAAACTGAGCTACGTGTTGCAAATTCACTTCGATCGCTCCAACAACATGGCCGAGTATGAGGCATTACTACACGGATTGAGAATAGCCAAGGAGATGAACATCAGGCGAATACGGTGCTATGGAGATTCGGATCTTGTGGTACAGCAGGTCTTAGGAACCTGGGATAGGAAGGATGCAACTATGGCAGCATATCGCAGAGAGGTGGACAGGGTTGCCGGGTGTTTTTCCGGGTATGAGGTGGAGCATATTGACAGAAGAAAGAACGAGGCAGCAGATGCACTCGCCAGACTCGGCTCGCGCAGAGAGCCGGTTCCACCCAATGTTTTCCTGGACGAGCTATGGCGGCCATCAGTTAAAACCGAGTCTGAGGAAGAGGTGGCTAACAAAGACCCGGATCTGGAGCTCGTGGCCACAGTACGAGCTGTTCCCGAGTGGACAGAGCCGTTCCTGGCTTACCTATCACGGGGCGAGTTACCACAGCAGGAAGTACTAGCAAGGCAAATTCTGAGGCGGGCAAAAGGATATTCCATCATCAATGGGGAGTTATATAAAAGGAGTGCTGCATGAGTATTTTCGCGCTGTGTAGCACCAGAAGAAGGCCGGCAGATCCTGAAAGAGATCAACGAAGGCGACTGTGGGCATCACGCATCCACAAGATCCCTTGTGGCCAAAGCATACAGGCACGGTTTCTTCTGGCTCACAGCCTTAGCAGACGCGGAACGCTTGGTGGCAAGGTGCGATGGATGTCAAAGGTACGCTCGCCAAATCCATCTGCCGGCTATGGAGTTGCAAACATTCCCTTAACCTGGTCGTTTGCCGTTTGGGGTATGGACATGGTTGGCCCCTTTCACATGTCACCTTGCAAAAAGACACATCTCTTGGTGGCTATTGATAAATTTACCAAGTGGGTTGAAGTTATGCCAGTTACCAATTGTGAAGCAATTAGGGCAGTCAAGTTCCTGAAAAGGATTATCTATCGATTTGGGTATCCTCACAGCATAATAACGGACAATGGAACCAACATGTCCTTAGGCGAGATGGAAAAATTCTGTGGGAACAATGGAATCCGGCTTGATATAGCCTCAGTAGC
The DNA here is from genome assembly GCA_028641055.1 of Alopecurus myosuroides. NCBI lineage: Eukaryota > Viridiplantae > Streptophyta > Magnoliopsida > Poales > Poaceae > Alopecurus > Alopecurus myosuroides. Next base: position 166,156,579 of record CM054057.1, read on the forward strand.
CCATCCACAAGCTAATGGACAAGTAGAAAGGGCAAATCAGGAGTTACTTCGTGGATTAAAACCACGGCTGCGAGTCCCATGCATCAGAGCTGCTGGCGCATGGGTGGAGGAGTTACCATCAATGGTTTGGGGAATTAACACCACACCTAACAGATCTACTCAGATGACACCGTTTTTCATGGTTTATGGTGCAGAGGCGGTATTGCCGAGTGATATTATCCATGACTCGCCTCGAGTGTCGGCTTACGTCGAGGTGGAGAACGAGAAGACCCGGCAGGACGCCGTGGATATGTTAGAAGAACACAGAGAACAAGCTTTGGAGAGATCAGCCATATATCAGCAGGATCTGAGGAGATATCATAGCCGGCGGGTTAAAACCCGGGTCTTCCAGGAAGGGGACCTGGTTCTGCGCCTGGTACAGTCAAAGGAAGGAAAACACAAGCTATGCCCACCATGGGAAGGACCGTTCATCATAAGCCAGAATCTGCACAATGGATCGTATTACTTGGTAGATGCAAGGGAAGAGTAGGCTACCGTCAATGACACCGCTCATACAACTTCATCTATGCAAGAAAGAGAAAGACCATGGAACGTGGCTCAGCTGCATCCCTACTACACTTAGAATAGACTAGATTCACAAGTGAAATTACACGATGTAACAGGCAGCAGGTTTCAGACGCACTCTTTTCCTATCCAGGGTACCTAAGGGGACTGGAGGGTTTTTAATGAGGCGGCTTGCTGACCTAACTTTTCTCATATCAATAAAGAGATGGTTAAACAATATTTTGTTCCTTTTTGTATGATCTTTGTTAAGTTTTTATATTCCTGTTGTTTTTCTATTTCTTTCCCAGGTAAGTGTTATTTATTGTTCTTAGTATGTTAGTTTTTCTAGTAAATTGCATATATCTAGGTCTTGGGGGCTGATTGCTTGAATAGCACAGTTGCAAACTCAAAGACCCGGCCGTGATGCCATTGAGTTATAAGGGCTGATTACTTGTAATAAGTACGGCTGCAAGCTTATAACCGGACAATAGAGCCAAATTTTCTTGACTTTTCTTGCTTAAGCTCGATGTGACTCGCACAAAAGTCGCATGCTTTGCTAGCGTATAATTACAATCAGCCATGATGCCCAATGGGACTTGCCTGACCCTGTCTTTATACAGCTATAGCAGCATTGATCATCCACGCGAAAGCCGGCTTACACTAAAAGAAGGTCAAAAGGGCCATCTAAACCACAAGTTATGCAGAGTACAAGGCTAACACCCGGAAACTCAAGATATATTAAGTATAACTTCAAACCTATGCGAGCAGCTCCAGGTTTTGGGCCTTAGCTAAACAATTTGTTCTTCTGAAAAAATCCAACACCCTGGACTCGGAAATTCGGGTCTTGGGGACTGGGGAATTTGATAAAAGAAGCAAATTTTCTAGCTGTTCAGCTCAAAAACCCAAAAATCCGAGTCTTGGTGACTTAGAAAAAGTCCACTTGTCAAAACCCATGAGACCCGGAAACCGAGTCTCGCAGAAGGAACCATAGCGAAAGTCGGAAAATCAGGAATGAAAAAAGCTCAAAGTTAAGAAATATCAAATTCACGCAAAGGCCAGAAGGGCCATGAAAGATATTAACGTTTTAAATGTATTACAAACCAGGATAGTAGTATCATAAAGTGCACAGGCGCACTATCAAAAGAATAATTGTTTTAAAAGGCCCATTGGCCAAATGAAGTGTTTGAGATGATAGCAGATAAAAGTTCACTCGGCCTCCTGGGTCGAGTCGTCCATCTTGCCCTTGACCTTGGTAGCCGGGTCTTGGTCCTTGACTTGTTCTTCAACGGTCTTTGCGGTAGCAGCATCCGGGTCAGCAGCAGTACCGGCGCGCGCAGGAGGAGGAACAACCGGCATGGAGGTAGTGGGCGCAGTATCGGCCTCAGCCTTCTTCTTCGCGGCCTCTTCCCTCACCTGAGCAGCTTCCGCCTTCCACCGTGCCAGCATGTCATACGGCTTGGGAGGATCCGACTGAATGGGCTTATCTTCAGCGTCGTAGGGGGTAACAATCCGACTGCCATCCAGACTGTCGGCAATCAGGCTAGCCGAGTGTCGAACCTCTGTTTGGATGGCCTTGAAGTTCTTGGCTGAAAACCTGGAGCCATCAGTGTTGAACTCTGAAAACCCGCCAACGAGCTTTGCCGGCTCAAGCTTGGGAAAATACGCCTTCGCCAGAGCAAGCCCCCGGGTTACTCCAACCCGGCATGACGAGCGTTTCCAGTGCTCGATCCACTCGGGGATGGTAGAGCACGCATCAAGGAGCGTGCTCAAACCACCACGTCCAGTACCCGGCCACTTCAAGGCTTGAAGAACCCATTTGGTGCCGGCACAGAGTTGCCGGATGGTGCTTTTTATAGTCTTCAGCTTTGCTGCGTCATCTTCATCTGTCATTTCATCATCCGGCCCTACAGAAAAACAGAAAAGTGCAAATAAGAAATTCCGAGTGTTTATCAGAATGAAAGTCCGGGTTACAATTAGTGAGTCGGGAATCATTACCAATCAAAGCACGGTAAGTGTCGGCAATCCGGGCAGATAGCTTGTTCAGTTCGTCCTCTGCAGCGTGGGCTCTCTTTCTATACTTTCTCGCCAGCTTGCCCAGCTTCTTGGCGTCAGCTTCCACCGATTCACGCAGCTTCGTCTCCACCTCGAGGAGTTTGTTGGTTTTAGCCAACACTTCCTCAGAGTGGGTTACGTATGCCTGCGTAGAAACATAAGGAAGTGTTAGTCGGACAAAAAAGGAATATCAGTCGGATATGCTATGAAGGTTCCAAGTAAATTATGAATAAGTTCACTCGGAACTTGGGGACTAGACAAATATATGGGCAGTGTTAGTTGAGTTTACCTTGTGCTTGGCTATTAAGGCTTCCAGAATGTTTTCTTCATCAGCTCTCAGGGTGTGCAGAGCATCAAGCATCTCGGCAAAGCTCATGTCCTCAGGTTTGGTACCGGAAGAGCCGGCGGCCGGGTCATTTGGAGGAGGAGTCTTTTCCGGCTTTGGGGGGGAAACCCGGGTTGCCTGGGTGTCAGGATTGGGAGTACCCACCCTTGCGCCCAGGACCTCGACATCGTCATCCCCGGGTCCATCTGGGGGGTTGGGAGACTCGGCCTCCTGTCTGGCCGGGTCTGTCAGCGGGTCCTTCCCTTGGTCTTCTTCCTCCTCAGCGCCGCCAGTAGTGGTGTTCATATCATCAACCGGCTTCTCCGTTGCCGGGTTATCCATGTCCATGTCGTCCGGGTCACTGATCGTGACCTGGGCGCTAAGGAAAGTAAAAGAAAAAAAATGGTTAGAATTAATGAGCAAAAGTTATCGAAGGAGCCACTATATCGGATAGCAAGAAATATAACTTACCCAGCATTTACCACGAAGTCCGGTGGAAGCTCGTTGCTAGACCCGGACGAGGCTGATAAAGATTGAGAAAGTGAGACTCGGAGTTTTCCGCGCAAGGGGTGATTGGGAGAAGGATATCTCTGAGGTGAATCGAAAGGATAAGATTGGGAAGTACCGGCACGGCGAACTGGGGGCATGGGGATACCCGGGGAGTTCCGGGTTACCCTGCGCTTGGCTGGAGGCAGGTCCTTCAAGTGTGGTGAATTGGATAATTTTTGATTAAGCTCACGCATATTAGCAAAAGAATACGGTTTTGAGGACATGGAGGAATATGGAACCTTGAATACAACCCCTCGGGGTTTCCTCTTGGCCCCAACCACAGTTTCTGGTTCTGCCTCGTCCTCGTCACTCTCGGTCTCCTCCGGGTCTTCCTTGTCCTCCTTATCCTCCATCCCTAAAAGGCACAAATGCATAGTCGAAAAAAGAGAAAATATGGGAGAGCAAAGTAACAGAAGTTAAGATGATTGAAACCCGGATGATACCTTCATCGGTGTCAGCCGGCTCTTCTTCCTCTTCCGGGTTTTCGGAGGTGGGGGGAGTCTCGATGTTCCAGAAGGCGCTGCCTGCCTGGAATAAAGATGTGATGGAAAGGGTTAGTGATTGTATCAAGTAAAAGCACAAGAATAGAAGAGTAAGTGCCTGATCTTACCGCGGGAGCCGGATTGTCACGAGTGTACGGCTCTAAGCCGGCTATCGTCCGGATCACTTCCACCTTTTCAGTCAAGAAGCTTTTGATAATATTGTTCGTATCACCAGCCGGATAGTTCCTTGAGGAGTAGCGGAGCGCATCCGTGACGTGTCCGGAATACTCGGACATCAGCTTAGGCCGGATGGAGTTGGGCTGGATTCGGAAATTCACCCAAGTCTTGACTAAATTAAGCCCAAGGAGACCTTGGGCGGAGAGGACAGCAAGTTTGGCTAGATAGGGTTGGATGGATTCCCTATCCGACTCAGAAGCGAATGCATTGAAAGTGTCGGATAAATCTAGGAGGCCCTCGGAGAAACCCGGCAACTTCTTTTCGCCGTGTGGGGAGGTGTCCCGGCAATAGAAAAAGGATTTCTGCCAGTGCTTAACATGGGAGTTAAGGCTAAGAGTCGGCATCGGCGAATTTTTCCGCCTCTGGATCGATACACCGCCGCAAGCCAGAAGGGCCTCGTCACCGCTTTCGCGGCACGGTTTGCATTGGAACAATTCTAGGAAGAGAGCGAGGTTTAGGGGGATGCCAAGATAAGATTCGCAAAGAACGATGAAATGAGTGATGTTTAACATAGAGTTGGGCCCTATGTCAAAGACTCGGAGGCCATAGTGGTTAAGAACTTCGCAGAAAAAAGAGTGACCCGGGGGACGAAATCCCCGGATCACGTGTTCAACGAAACAGATTACCTCGTTAGCGCCGGGTGTGGGCCGAGTCTCATCACCCGGGACCCGCCAGTGAATCTCCTCCTGGGAAGGGAGGACGCCGGACTCGGCAAGCTCATCTAGCTTCCCCTTGGTCACAGTGGACCTTGCCCAGTTGGCCGATATGGATTGAGTCGGCCTTCCCTTTGCCGGTTGTTTTCCCTTATTCTTGGGTGCCATGTGTACAGTCTACAAAACGGAAGATAAAAAGTGCAGAATATGAGTAATTAAGACCCGGAAAGGGGTAGATTATCCGATTAACGAAAGAGCGACTGAAAGACCCGGAAGTTACAGGTTATCCGGGTATCAGAAGGCAGTTGCGGGAAAAATTCTGACAGGTTGCATCTAGGTGGAGAAATCTATGGAAGAATCTGAGGGGAAACTTATGACTATGAGTAATAGAAGAGTGCTACTAAGCCTAGCTTAAGTGATTGAATAAGAGAGAGTAAGGCATGAGAGATCCAAATCGATACGGAGCAAGGAGATCACCTACGGGCAGACCTAGATCTAATCTGATTCGAGCAAAAAGCTTGAGGATAAAATTCAAGGAGGAAGAGGGCTTACCGGCGAGGTCTGGAGGAGATTGCGGCGGCGGCAAATGGCGTAGCCGCGGTGACCTGCGGGATCTTCCGGCGGGCAGCTCGCGGGCGCGGTGGCGGTGCTTGACGGTGGCGCGGCACGAGCGGAAGCGGAGCGCAGGCGGCGGCGGCTCGCTTCCGGCCGCTCTCCGGTAGGCTCCGTGGCGGTGCAACGGCGAGCTCGAGCAAGGGAGTGCTAATGGAGGTTGAAGGCGAAAGGGGCGAGTGAGATGGGGGAAATGAAACGTTAGGTTTAGGTTATCCCCCATGGCCCTTATTTATAGGTGCAGGTGGGGAAACCTAGGCTGGTGAGCGGGAGCCAAAAATTTCGGGAGGGATATCCGCCCGGATTTTTTGGGATAAGCAGTTAAGTGCCCGTGCGGGATATCCGGAAAAGATCGAGTAAATCGTTCCTGTGATATCCGGACTAATTAGCGAACAAAGTGAGCCGGGTCTTCTGTGTTTTCCTCGGAGTGTTGACCCGGGAAAATGAAGATGGACTCGAAGAAAGCCGGGTTGTTATATGGACCACCTGAGGAGTTAGGCCTAGCTGTGTATCAAAGCAACTTAGCCCGGCCTTTTGTGAATTTGTATGTTTGTTATTTTTGCAGGGAATAGCATACGCTTCAAGGAGGATCTCGTGAAGCCCAAGCTATTCTGGGGACTACTGATGGAGGGATGATAACCCGGTAGGCTAACGCCAAGGAGTAACTCGGCCCAAAGGGAGCTGCGCAAGACCCAGCTTAGGGAAAAGGAGTTTCTAGAAGGCCCATGAGTGTAGGCCTCGTAACCCGGATTGTGGGTTTCGATAAGGAAACTTAGGGTTTGTAAGCGGTGCCCAGGTAGGACTCCGAGTGTGCCTTGGATAGGAAGCCAGGGGATCCGGATATTATATAAGCCGGCTCCTAGGGTTAGATTAGGGACATACGAGATTCAATAGCTATTCGAGTATCCTTTGTAATACCAGAGTTGAGATAATAAGATCCATATCGGAGACTCGGCGACTTGATTGCCGGCTACCAGATCGTTTCATCACCATGAGTTCCCCTGAGCAAAACCCTCTCCCAAACACCAGAGTCGATTTACCCCAAGATAAGTTACCCCTGGTAACGTCTGCCGTGATTATCCCACGACAAGTGTTAAGTTTTTTATACCTCTGTTTAATAAAATAAAAGATCTAGCACATGAGTGATCCATGCTTCCCTCTGCGAAGGGCCTTTCTTTTACTTTTTTGTTGAGTCTCCATCTTCTAACTTTATGCACAGTTGAGAGAGCATTTTTGCCATTCTGAGTTTTATGTGCATTTGTCCCAGAAACATTATTAATTGATTCATGATGTGTTATTGCTTGTTCTCTTATTATTTGTTCTAGTCTTCCTCATGAACTTTGAAGGTGTCCTGGCATTTATGTTTTGCCCCACTCTTAAGGACTAGCGAAATATCACTTTGACATGTTCTCTCTATACTTGAAACAAACGTATATCTTTTGTTGCATTGTTATTCATGATCTTTTATTTGAGTTACTTCTCATGATGCAAAGTGATTGCTATGCTTTATTATTAAAGTTCTATTTATCATGCTTGTTTTAAAGTTCTATGATCTTAGCTTACTTAGGCTTTTACATTATTGATGATCAAGTTTATGTTGGTACCATGTCACCTCAGAAATTATTGTGTTTTTATCATTTACCTACTCTAGGACGAGTAGGAACTAAGCTTGGGGATGTTGATACGTCATAAACGTATCCTTAATTTTTGATGTTCCCTGTTTTTTCTTATTGTCTCCCACATGTTTGCTATACACTTTATGTCATTTTTATCGATTTTCCTCACTAACCTATTGACTAGATGTCACAAAGTCAGTTCCCTGTTTTCTGCTATTTTTAGTTTCAGAAAAGTTGTTCCGGGAATATTCTTGGAATTGGAAAATTCGAAGACCGGAAGTCTAAGAATTCCCGAAGGTTCCACGGAGTCCCGAAGAGACCCGGAGGGGGGCCTCAGGGGGCCCACACCACAGGACGGCGCGCTCCCCCTTGGCCGCGCCAGGGGGTGGTGTGGGCCCCCAGGCCTCCACCGCCTATGCCCTTTTGCCTATTTAATCCTCCCGAGACGTAAACCCTAAATATATTCGACTTCATCCCGAAAAACACCCGAGGCCGCCGTCATTGTTATCCCGATATCAGGAGGGTTCTGGAGCTCTCCCCGGCACCCTGCCGGGAGGGGAATTCATCACCGGAGGGGTCTATACTACCATGCCCTCCTCCGAAGTGATGCTCGAGTAGTTCATCCCTGGACTACGGGTATATAGCAGTAGCTAGATTGTTGTTCTCTCCACTTTGTACCTTATGATTAGATCTTGTGAGCTGCCTATCATGATCAAGATCATCTTTATGTAATGCTACATGTTGTATTTGTTGGGATCTGATGAATGTTGAATGCGATGTCTTCTGATTATAAATCTATCATGTTATCTTCATGCATATGTTATTTATGATCTTGCATGCTCTCCGTTATTAATAGATGCTCTGGCCAAGTAGATGCTAGTATCTCCAAGAGGGAGTATTTATGCTCAATAGTGGGTTCATGCCTCCTTTTCATCTGTGCTCGAGTGACAGAAACGTGACGGATGGAGGATGTGTTGTTGCCATTAGGGACAAAACAACGGTGTTTACCTAGCTTACATTTTTTACATTACACACTTTCCTTATGACGATAATCTGTCGCTTGCAACTTAATACCCAACGTTTGTTCGGATGATATTCGGAGGGTGGATTATTAGACATAGATGGAGTTGGATGATGGTCTATGTATTTTGTTGTAATGCCCGCATGAATCACATAGTAATCTTTATGTCTTGCATATGCACTACGGTGCAGCCTTCATCTCTGTCAATTGTCCAGCTGTAATTTGTTCACCACACATGTTATTTATGTTTCTCGGAGAGACACCACTAGTGAACTGTGGACCCGGTCCATTTTCCTCATATTGATAAAACACCTACTGTTTTCATACTGCTTTCATACTGCTTTATATTGTTCCTACCGTTTTCCACACCATACGTTTAACCTCTTTGTATTCAGCAAAATCGGCGAAATTGAAAACCTCACTGCTTCATTGGGGGCAAAGTGATTTGATTGTGTTGTGTAGGTTCCATGTTGCTGCTGAACCGGTAGTGCGCCCTGCCATCTCAGCTGCTTCAAATTTCTGAAGTTACTCCTTCCTCTTACTGGTTGATTCAACCTTGGTTTCTTTCTAAGGGAAACTTGCTGCTGCACTCTTCATACCTTCCTCTTGGGGTCTCCCAACGAACGTGTGTTCACACGCATCAAAACCCCAAGGTTTCCCTTGGATACCCCACGAAAATTCACTTATCCGACTTGGGCGTGAGCTTGTCCGACTGAAGTCGCTTGACAAATTCTTCACAACCCCAAATCTTAAGAAAAGACAAACTTGGCCTTTACCAGTCCACATCTCATGCTGTGTCTTCTCTACTGACTTTGATGGTACTTTGTTTAGTGTGTATGCTGCAGTTTCTAGACAATAACCCCAAAATGATAAAGGTAGATCTGTCCGACTCATCATTGATCGTACCATGTCCAACAAGGTCCAATTTCTCCGTTTCGATACACCGTTCCTCTGCGGCGTACCCGACAGAGTGAGTTGAGGAACTATTCCACAACTCTTTAGATGGTCATCAAACTCATGACTCATGTACTCGTCTCCACGGCCCGACCGTAGAAACTTTATTTTCTTGCCGATTTGATTTTGTACCTCACTCTGAAATTCCTTGAATTTCTCAAAGGCTTCCGACTTGTATTTCATTAAATAGATATATCCATACATACTAAAATCATCAGTGAAGGTAATGAAGTACTCATAACCACCTTTGTCTGTTGTGCTCATTGGACCACATAGATCACTATGTATTAGTTCCAACAAGTCGGACGCCCTCTCACAACTCCTTACAAAACGTGTCTTGGTCATTTTTCCGAGTAGGCATGATTTGCATGTCTCGAACGAATCTAAGTCGAACGAAGTTAGAAGTCCATCATCATGGAGCTTCTTCATGCGCTTCCAACTTATATGACCAAGCCGATAATGCCAAAAAATAAGTCATATTTAGATCATTTGGTTTCAACCTTTTCACATTTATGTTATAGACCGATTCACTATCAAGATTCAAAATAAATAACCCGTCCTGAACGGGTGCAAAGCCATGAAACATATCTTTCAAATATAAAGAACAACCATTATTCTTAATATTCGACTCATAACCTTGTCTCATCAAACATGAGGCGAAAATAATGTTCCGACTAAATACTGGAACATAATAACAATTATTCAGCTCCATTAAGAATCTTGAAGGTAAATGAAGTTGCATCGTCCCAACTTCCAAGGCAGGGACTCTCGCCTTGTTGCCGACCCAAATATCAACCTCTCCTCTCGCCACGCTCCTAGTTTTAACCAGTCCCTGCAACGAGTTACATATGTGAATTACTGATCCGGTATCATATACCCAAGAACTGTTAGGTGCATCAGCAAGATAAATGTCTATAACATTGCATACAAGGTTACCTGAGTTGGAAGTCACACCTCCACTCTTGGCTTTGTCGGCCAAATACTTGGTGCAGCTCCTCTTCCAGTGGTCATCGTGCTTGCAATAGAAGCAGGAGATGGCTTAGTACTTGAGGAAGCGCTCTGGACAGGGCCATGGGTGTTGCCTCCTGACTTATTCTTCTTCTTCTTGGTCAAAGAACTCTTCTTAAACTTAGCCTTATTCTGCACCATCAACACTTGACTGACGCCTTTTTTGATATCATCCTCTACCGTCTTGAGCATCCCATGTAATTCAGTGAGCTTCTTATCCATACCATGCATGTGGTAGTTTGAAATGAACGGACCATACGCACTAGAGAGATAGTTCAAAATTATATCAGTAGCGAACTCTTCGTTAATTGGGAAGCCCATACTATCCAGAGACTGCACGTAACCAGTCATCTTGACTACATGCAGACTTAGTGGCTCGCCGTCTTTGAGCTTACAGCCCAACAAAGCTTGAGAGACTTGATACCTCTCCGTCTTTGCCTGGGCCTGGAACATACTTTTGAGACTTTCGATCATATCGTAGACCTCAACATTCCTGAACTGCTGCTGCAAGTCCGATTCCATGTGTGCAAGCATAAGACAACTAATTTCCGTAGACTCATCTCTAGTCTTACGGTAGGCATTCATGACAACGACTGTCGCATCATCATCAGGCTCATCTGGAAGTGGGGTGTCTAGAACATGGTCTTTCTTGTCATGCTTGAGGACTATCCTCGGATTACGGTACCAGTTGGTGAAATTAGTTCCATTAAGCTTATCTTTTTCTAGGATTGACCTCAACGCAAAAGTGGACAACTGAGAAAGGTTGCTAGGTGCCATTGATCTACAACAGAAAATATGCAAAACACTTAAGACATGTATTCATAAAAGAGCAGACCTATTAAATGCTTTAATACTTATGCTCCCACTAGAACCAACACCCCTACGATGGTTGCTAAGTGATTCAAGATCCTAAATAAGCAAGCCGACTAGTGAGTTTTAGCATCACCGCTAGACGTCAAGTGATCTAGGTAGGCAACACCTTGCCAATCGTATCCAATACGACTCCTGTTAGTCGGGTGGCATCACATGCCCCGTCTCCCAACCTACCTCGCTCCGAGCCCCACAACCGTTGTGATGGACTCGTCTAGCTTACCAAGTGCTTCCGCTGTAAGAGTCCGACTCAAACCCACCTAATCGGAAAGAATTGGTACTCACCTCAATTTTATGAGCCCACTACCAAGAATGTCCGACTTGTGATGGTGCAGCACTGGCGGAGCGACCGACTAGACCTTCTTCGAGGGATTAAAATCTACCAACTATCTAAATAGAGGTAAAAAGAGACATAACAATAACACAAATACAACAATTATAATGTGAAATGGTATGACTCTCTTCATGGTGATCTCCATCTCCACAAAGCTTGTAAGTCGACTCGTGCCAACTCTTGTCACGTGCCATCTTACTCCATGTAGCCGACTTGTACATCGACTTGCATGTCATCCGGGTTCTCCAAAAAGCTACACTAGCTAGTAAATGAAAAATTACATAGAGAATCCGACACGCATGCCGTTATACAATAAAATGACAGCACCTAGGCTCCAGCCGACTGACAAAAACATGATACGAAGATCACATATGGATTACACACATCACATGCACATAAGACATACCATTCACAACATCCTGCAAAAACAAGTTATGCGTAGAAACGATATCTACCGGCGTTGTGAAACTCGTAACGATATGTAAGGCGCTACGACAGGGCGAAGCCGGCGGTCCCGACGATTTTGGAAAAACAGTTATCATCTGCATTTCGAACATGGATTTCTTCATCGGATAAAACAGTTTTACCCAAATCTGATCCGTATTCTGATTCGACCAAACTTTTTAATCTTCGATCACCGCAACTGGATTTATGTGTGACAGTATATCCCGATGGCGGAAACCGACCGGTAAGGGTAAGTTGTTCCACGACCTTAGCAGTATGATCACGGAAACCAGATCATCCATTAACCCCCGAGTACGATTGATCCAATCAATCTTGTACAAAACCGATCTATCTCACAGAACGATCACCAAAACAACAATTAGAGACAATATAACGCTAACCACATATCACATATGTGCAGATCATGGGCTTAAAACCAGAAGCTACCGCTCTGATACCACTGTTGGAACGCGTAAAGAAAAACAAAAAAATTCTATGCGGTACTTCCAAGATCTTGCCGAGGTAGAAGGCCACGAGGACTACCACTAGACGCACAGGGGAATATTATCGATGAAGCACGTCGATGCAGTGTAGTCCCACAATCCGGTATCCACACGTACGAGGAGGAGCTCCGACGGCGAACTGCTAGGTCCGGTGCGGCCGCTGGACTGAGTGGGGCTAGGGTTCCCAACGCATGAGAGTTGAAACTTGTGCCCGTTGGGCAACCTGCGCCCCTCTTTATATAGCGAGTGGGAGTAGGCTTCACAACGCTTGTGGCCCATTCCCTCTGTGAGTCCAACTCACTAATCTAGTCCATTTCCGGTTCGGGTCCAACCCGACCAATATACTTGCTCCCACTCTTAAGTGTGCGACCCTGCAGGCTCATGGCGACTTGGACACGGTTGGAGTCCGACTCCCAATCGATCAATCTGTAGCGGCTCCTAGCAGAACGTGCCGACTCCCAAGTGCCATAGAGTCATGATGACATACCTTGCAACGTGACTTTCGTTTGAGTCCCTTTTGCCTCACGATATACCTTGTCGAACTATAGGTGAATTATCGTCATCCCTTAAATAGCTCAACTCTCTTCTCGGTCTGTGATATATGATTCATCTGACTAACTCTTAGTCAATAGACCCAGTTAACACTTAACTGATTCGCGCATGGCCATGCTTCTGGAATCACATCACTTGAGAGGGTCCAGAGAATATCTCTCTAGTCGGAGGGGTAAAATCCCATCTTGATTATCCACATCACGCAGGTTGCTTCTTATTCCGAACTCTGCCTTTATAACTTCCTTGTCATGGAACAATGTTTGACAGAACCTAAGTCGGTGATCCACAACTCGGATTGTGCGACAACCTCAGGTTCAAGGATTACATTGATTGAGACATGCAAATGACGACTTACTCGTTACATCTCAATATTGGTCAGTCCGACTTGCTAAACTCTTTAGCCAAGTCTATGAACGTTGGAATGGCATCGCCATGCCCATGACAAGTGTAACCGAGTCATCATCCAACACTCACATTAGTATAGGGTGTGTGTCCAGTACAACCTTAATGACTAAGGACAATTTAGCATGGACAACATGAATACATAGTTCCACAATCGAATCACATATTCAATGACATATATCAGATGTTCAAAACAAGGACGACTTAATAACTTTATGAATACATTGAGAATTACATCATACATGATTGCCTCTAGGGCACATTCCCAACACTAGCCCACTGCACAGAAGCATGTTAACCCGTCATGATTAACAGGCCGACCCACTAACATTCAACGGGCCGGCCCATGTAGTGTGGAAGGCAAGACACTCAACATTAATGTACCAACACACTTAGTTTTAGCAGGACGACCCTCATACTAGAGTAGGACATCCCCTTAAATAGTAACCGGTCAGCCCACTTACGGTAGCAAGCCAGCCCACCTGATGTATACCATCGGCGCACTTTAATTAATAGACCGACCCATTTAACTGTAACAGACCTTAGCTAGACATGCCATCTACCATGGTTCATAACCTGACAGAAAGCTTGACGTTTTCCGTTCGAGGTCTCCAGTATATGGCATTTACCACGACAGTTTTGTGCATGGTTGATGCGCACCATCTACCACAAATGGGATTGTTCGCGGTTGAATAATCAACCACGAAGTTTGCGCCACTCTACCCCAACCATGGACGAAAGTGTTTAACCACAAAAAAAATGATTTTATACCACGATTTTTGGCGGTGAGAGTCCAGCTTTTCTTATAGTGCATCAACCAATTTGTCTCCAAGCACACTCATGACTACACCCACAAAGACTAAATCTACTCTCCCCTCCCGAACGCCTTATCATCTTCAAAAGTAAACGGATCTCCAGGATGGCCGTCTATAACCCCGTGCACACCCATTGCAGTGAGACACAAGATGGTTTTGGTCCGTCATCTCTTAAATGAGCATCCGCAAATGGAATCGGCTTCAATGCAACAACAAAATTGTATGACGAGAATTTCCTAAACAGATAAGGTTTTTGGATCGTTGTAAACTTAAGCAATTTTTGACAGAGCTAATTAAAGAGATGAGCATCATAAATGCAATGGTAATCTAACCACATACGAACAAACTAGACATATCTAGCGGATCTTATATATGGACCACATACTAGTGCAAACAAAGAGAAAAGCAGCACATATATTGTCGAGACATCGTAGTAGAATTCATAGACGAGGGTGACATGAGACTACTGATAGAGACGTGGGGGGACGTGATTGTGCGAAGGACAATGACACAGGGTTTTTACCCAGGTTCGGTACGGCGCAGCAATGCGACGTTCCTACTCCTGCAAACTCACTATTCAGGACTAAAGTCTGTAAATACATAGTACAACGTGAGGTTCGGTTAGCTTCTCGTCAAGGATCAACCTCTCGGCGAGTTAGCCTTTAGCTTCTTGTCTATCTATCATATCTCCCGTCCGGCTTTATATAATAGCCGGATTAGGGCATACAGAATAGGAAACCTAGAAGACTACGGTAACTATTAACTTGGAAAGTAAGGAATCCGCCTTCTACTCCAAGCCAGATCACGTGGGCTGCGATCCGGGTTCTTCTAGAATCCGGCTTCTGTGCATCAGCTTACTGGGCCGTCTAATGGACCATAGCCCATTACCATTTAGGCCACCCTGGTAATCCGGCACTTGAGACTACCATCTGATATACCCCTAGTTGGTATATATCCGACAGTAGCCCCCAAGAAGGATTAAGACTCGGATTCGCCGTCTTTCGCCAAATGCATATTTTCCAAGAAATATCGGCCTGCAGTCTTGATTCTTCTTTTTCTCCTCAAAGGATGTTATAACGCAAAACTCGGAATCCAGAAAATCCGGCTTTTCTTCCACGAATCTTCGCGGAGAAGGAACTTCCTACGTCAGCGCTTTAATCTTGCTGACGTAAGGGACGTTTGGGTTACAGGCGGGAAACCCAGAAACATATCTCTGACAGATTCTCGCGGGAAACGAGGCGATAGCAATAATCACCCGTCGTTTCATTTCCCGGAATTTCCGGCGAGTGACACGTGTTGATCATCCAACGGTCAAAAGAGCCGTTAGCACGCATCGTGACGGGATTCCGGCTATAAATAGCCGCCTCCGTCCTCCGAGGAAACCTTCCGCTCTCACTTCGCAGCACCATTCCCAGCGCCCAAGTTCTCGCAGAGCACCTCCCGAGCGCACGAACGCACCCGAGACCTCACCGGAGCTACCGCGCGCCGCCCATCGATGGCATCCCCAAGCTCTTCCCCAGCCCGCACCGTCGCAAAGGACATCGACGAGATCATCGACACAATGGATCCACAACTGGATTCACCGGTGCACGCCTCCGGCGACGAGCCGGCGAAGGCCACGGCGGTGCGGCGGGCGAGGAAATCCGTCCCGCCGCCGCAGATCTTGCGGGGTCTTCTTCCGCGCCTCCTCCGCCGTTCGCGCCCGAGACGGCGGAAGAGAAACTTACGCTCGTCGGAGACGAGCTCGCGGCCGCGGAGGCCGCAGCGTCCGCCGCCGCCGGAGCAGAAGACGAGGCGGAAACTGCCGGCAACTGGAGTGCCAGCAGTATTCCGCCATCCCTCCTTCCGACAATGGAGAAGGAGGGGCTCGTGCTGAAGGGGAAATGGCGGATCCCGGAGGACGAATCCGAGCCCGCGCCAAAGGACGAGGAACGTGTCCTCCTCACCTCCCATATACTGAGAGGTATGGGTCTTCCACCATCCGCCTTTTTTCTCCAGATCTTAGCCCACTACAACATCCAACCCCACAATCTGCCACCCAACTCCATCCTCTATCTAGACGGATTTCAGGCCCTTTTCGAGGGATATCTAGGTATAGCTCCTAGGTTAGATTTCTGGCTTTATTGCTTTGGGGTTAAGCGGAACTCTTCGGAGGGCGCACTCCCAACTTGTGGGACCATATCCTTTACCCTGCGCAGATTCAGGGAGGATTGGTTCCCCAAGATTAAGACATCGGAATCCGTCAAATTCTGGACGGGTTCCTTCTTTTATCATCCCGACGTTCCCTTCCCTGGGAAAACCACCGGGGTTCCACCTTTCTCGAACACCGCCGCTGTTCCCCAAGAGAACTGGGGAACTGAAGCAGTTCAGACCCTGCCGCCGGATCTTCTCAGGATCAAGCGGCGCATCACAAAGCTCGTCGCTTCTGATCCGCCTCTAACTGGCATGGAGACAGTCCTTTGCTGGCTAGAAAGGCGGATTCAGCCTTTGGCTAACCACGGCGCTCGCCTTCTCTGCGAGTACTCGGGAGACGGCGATGCTATGCGGACAACCGACAAGGTTTGGTCGGCAAAAGATTTGCGGAAACGCGCAAATCAATTGGTCGCATCCCGCGACCAATATGAAGAAAGCCGGCCAATGTACACGGCCGCGAATCCGGCTCCCAAGGTACAATTCTTTGCCTTTTGGGTTTAAATCCTTTTCGTTTTCTTGGTTTTCGTATTTTTATCTCAGCTTTTGCTTCTTAACAGATTGCCGAACTTGCTGAGTCAAAATTTGCTTCCGATGCCAAGCTGGAGGTATTACGCGCCGCCTTTGCGGGTGGACGTAAGCGCAAGAAGATTTCCGCTTCCCAGGAAATCATTGATCTTGACGGGGTTCCCGTCGTCACCTCCAGGTTCAAACATCTGGGTTGTTTTACTTTGTCGGAATTTCTCCCTTTTTCTCGGAGTTTTAACTTTCCGGCTTTTCTCTTTTTTAGCCTACCTCCCTCTACTCTGAAGCCGAAAAAGCTAAAGAGGCACAAAGCTGTGGCCAGCAGAGGCCCCCATCCTTCTCCTGCTACTGCTCCGGATACACCGGTAGTTGCAACAGAAGAGCACGCTGCTGCCTCCAACGTCGAAACCCAGCAGACCAGCCAGCCCATTGTGCCGGAAACGGACACGAGGGAAAGGGCGGTCCCTGAGGTGGGAGGTCCTTCTCGGATAACTGAGGAGGAAATTCCCACCTTCGATAAAGAATTCAAGAATATCAACGAGGGCCTTAGCACGGTTGGGACTCTTTTTGCTGAGTACGCAAAGGAGTTCACTGAAAACTTGGCAGGTTTACAGCGAATGAGCCAGGTATTATCTCTAGCCCCCAAGCAATAAGTTAAAATGCATGCTTTTAACTTAATGCTTTCATCTTTGTCATGCTTGTTTCTAACTTAAGCGTTCTGGTTCGTTTCCGTGTTTCAGCAAACCACCGAAACCATAAACATGGAAGTTTTCAACAAGCTAACTGTCAAGAATAAGGAGGTTAGAAGCCTTCTCTCTATTCTTGAAGTTAAGGAAACAGAGCTGGCATCGTCTCAGCTACGGCTGGAGGAAACAACAGGTATACTTTTAATTCTCTGAAGTTCCTTGTCCATAATTTTTTCTAAGTAATTTTCCGAGTTTTCTTAACCCAGAATTTTTTTCTTGCTTTCCAGCTGCTTTGGCGAAAGCCAAGCAAATTGCTGAAGATGCCGGCAATGCCGAGAATCTCCGCCGGGAGAACTTGGACCTTCATAAGGAACTTATGAAGGCTCAGAAGGATCTGGAGGCCAGCAATCTGGCTCTTGGAATTGCTCAATCCAAGGCCTCCCAACAAGCTGACAAGGACAAGGCCACTATCCAAGATTTGGAGAACGCCTTGACCCTGCGCCTGGAGGAAGGCTCCGAGATGGACAAGATCCTCGGTAAGTTATCAACTTTTACCGGATTTTCCATGTCTTAACTTCTTTCTCTGCTTTTTCGCTAACCCTTTGGTTGTTCTGTCTTGAAAAAACAGGAGATAACCCAGATCTTACTCGGATTGAGAAAATCCGAGCTTTCGGGAAGGTATTCACCGCGATCAGAGCTGCAGGCATGCAGCTGATCAACAAGTACCTTCCCGCAAGAACTGGGGAATTCTCGGAAGTTGAGAAACTTCCGGAAGCTATCTTGGAGGTGGCGGAATCCAAGGAATCCACCTTGCGCTCCGCAGCACGGGGTGGTGCACGCATGGCTTTAGGCCTTATGCGTATGCATTACCCCAGTGCCAAATCTTGGCGCGTGGCGTCCGGTATCCCTCTTGGATATTCGGAGACCCAGCGGACCACCATCTTTGATGAAATCAAGGGTCACGCCACCAAGATTGCCTCTATGGTGAATATCTCCATCACCTACCCGGAAGAAGAGATTCCAGAAGCCCCCGAGGATGACAGCAGTGAAGAAGACTCGGATGCTTGAAGAATTCTCCCTGCCCTGGATAGGAGAAATAGGAAATAGGAGCATTACTGCACTTTACAATGTAACTTTTATTGTAATGCTTCTATTCTTTTGTATGAACAAGTACTCCGCCTTTTGCAGTTAACTTTTATGAAATCCTTTGCAAGTTTTCCGGGTTTTATATTCCTTTATCTTCCAAGTTCTCTGGTTTGTGTGCTTTAACTGTCCTTAGCGTTTGAAATGGCTCGGTAGTACTTTAATCTTCACGCCAAGTTACTGGGTAAAACCGATCAGTTTAAACTTGGAAACATGGATCATACTAAAGGCATTTTTACTTACTAGCTCCAGTGACCCAGCACATAAACAATCAGATAATGCTTAGAGAAAAGTAAGGAATTTTTTGAATGAAGCTCGGGCACGCAGGCACAATCCGAGTTTCCTTTAACCTTTAGTAGGCTGAAAATCATTCAGTTTTTAAACGCCGAGCACGCAGGCACAATTCGGGTTAACATTGAGTATTTTGCAAGATCATTGGGAAATAGATAAGACGGAATCATGCTTTGTACTATAATAAACTTGTAAAAACATGGATATGAGAATTCCGACAACTTTATTTCATGATCTCAAAGATGTTTACATAGAAATTGAACTAAGTATAGAAGGGACGTAACTGCTGGATACTCCAGGGCCTCTTTGTCTCTCCTAGTTCATCATCTATCTTTCTCTTTCTTTTGCGATTCGGCTTCTCGGGATCATCTTCCGTATCTCGAATGTCTACAAGATAATATGATCCATTCTTCATGGCTTTACTGATGACGAATGGTCCTTCCCATACTGGGGCCAGTTTGTGCTTTCTTTGCTGCACCAATCTTAGCACTAGATCGCCTTCTTTAAAAGAACGATGCCTGATTTTCCGACTATGATAACGTCGTAAACCTTGCTGATAGATGGCGGATCTTTGAAGCACAAGTTCTCGTTCCTCTTCTAAGAGATCGACGGCATCCTGTCGTGCGCTTTCGGCATCTGATTCATCGAAATCCTGCACTCTTGGGCTATCATGGATCATGTCCGTTGGAAGAATTGCTTCTGCACCATAAACTAGGAAAAACGGGGTTTGCCCAGTTGACCTATTTGGTGTTGTTCGAATGCTCCAAAGCACGGAAGGTAGCTCTTCTACCCATGCCCCAGCTGCTCTATGAAGAGGAGATTCGAGTCTTGGGCGTATTCCTTGTAAGATTGAGCTATTCATTCTTTCAACCTGTCCATTGGATTGCGGGTGTGCCACAGATGCGAGATCTAGGCGAATTCCCGTTTGTCGGCAATATTTTGCCAACTCTCCAATGGAGAAATTTGTCCCGTTGTCGGTTATTATGCTGTGTGGAACGCCGTATCTCATGACTATGTCAATGATGAAATTTCTGGCAGTTACACCGTCAAGTTTTTTGATGGGTTTGGCCTCCACCCACTTGGTATATTTATCCACTGCAACGAGTAGATGTGTAAGTCCGCCTCTTGCAGTCTTGAATGGTCCCATCATATCTAGCCCCCAGACCGCAAACGGCCATGTAATGGGGATAGTTTTGAGTGCTTGGGCTGGCATATTTGTCTGCTTGGCGTAATATTGACACCCTGCACATGTGTTTACTATGTGCTCAGCGTCTGTCTTGGCTGTTAGCCAGAAAAACCCTGCACGGAATGCTTTTTTGACTATGCTTTTTGATTGAGCATGATGTCCGCAATCTCCGGCATGGATTTCTTGCAGGATTTCTCGTCCTTCTTCTGGTGAAATACATCGCAGAAAAATTCCGGTAGTGCTGCGTTTATACAGGCAATTGTTAATTACCGTGTATCCTTTGCATCGACGCTGAATCTGTCTTTGCAAGACTTCGTCTGCTCCATCCGGGTACTTCTGATCAACTAAGAAGTTTAAATATGGGATTGTCCAATCCGGGTTAACGAGCATGACTTCAATTGACTCGGAAGCCAGAGGATAATCAACATCTCCACCTTTTATCGATGGTTCGTACAAATGTTGGACGAATACACCTGGTGGTATGGTTTTTACCCTTTCTGATCCCATGCGAGCTAAGGCATCCGCGTTCCAATTTTCCTCCCTTTTAACATGGAGCACTTCGAATCCAAAGAAACAGATGGCAAACTCATCCACCGTTCTCCGGTATTCGGCCATTATAGGGCTTTTGGCGTCCCAAGTTTGGTTGAGCTGGTGCTGTACCAAATCTGAGTCGCCATAGCATAGGATGCGCTTGACACCTATTTCCTTTGCGATATGCAAGCCGTGAAGCAGAGCTTCGTATTCTGCCACATTATTACTGGCGTTGAAGTGTATTTGTAATACATACTCCATTGTATCTCCTTTAGGGGATTTTAGGACTACACCAGCTCCAGCGCCCTCCTTCATCTTGGATCCATCAAAGTGCATGATCTAGTACTCGGACTCCGGCATCGGTGTTTTTTCCATTGCTTCCGTCCAGTCGGCAACAAAATCTGCCAGAACCTGGGATTTTATGCCGTCCTAGGCTGGTACTTAATGTCGAATGCTGCTAGCTCGATGCCCCATTTGGCTACTCGACCAGTCGCCTCGGCATTGTTTATTATATCCCCTAGTGGCGCTTTGCATACCACTGTTATGGAATATCCTTGGAAGTAATGGCGAAGTTTTCTAGATGCGAAAAATACGCCATATGCCAGTTTTTGACAGTGTGGATATCTTTGTTTGGACTCGGAGAAAACTTCACTTATGTAATATACCGGATGCTGGTCTGGTATGCTTTGTTCGTCTTTCTTCGTTTCCACAACAATTACTGCACTAATAACCCGATTTGTAGCCGCAAGGTACAATAACATAGGTTCTTCGTCTTTTGGGGATGCCAAAATCGGAGCTTTCATCAAAGTTTCCTTCAACTGGGCTAGCGCTGCATCTGCCTCCTCTGTCCATTCAAATTTGTCGGATTTCTTCAACAATTTGTATAGTGGCAGAGCTTTGTCCCCTAGCCGGCTGATAAACCTGCTAACGGCTGCAGCGAAACCCGTCAATCTTTGCACATCTTTTACGCACGTAGGCTTGGAGATGTTTAAGATTGCTTTGATCTTTTCTGGGTTTACTTCTATTCCTCTGTGAGAAACGATAAAACCCAGAAGTTTTCCCGAGGGAACCCCGAATACGCACTTTAATGGATTTAACTTCATTTTATAAGCGCGCAAATTTTCGAAGGTTTCTCGCAAATCCTCAAGGAGTGTTTCTTTTTCCTTGGTAACGACAGCAATGTCGTCCAAGTAAACGTGGACATTTTTGCCAATCTGACTATGCAAACACCGTTGCATGCAACGCTGGTAGGTTGCATCTGCGTTCTTCAGGACAAATGGCATGGTTATGTAATAGTACGTCCCATAAGGGGTTATGAACGAAGTTTTGATTTGATCTTCCTTTTTCATGCGTATTTGATGATACCCGGAATATGCATCCAAAAAGCATAAAAGCTCAGAGCCTGCAGTGGCATCTATTATTTGATCGATTGGCGGTAACGAAAACCTATCTTTTGGGCACGGTTTGTTCAGGCCGGTGTAATCTATACACATTGTAAGGGTAGTAGTATCTTTCTTCGGTACTAATACTTGATTTGCACACCATTCAGTATGTATGACTTCCCGGATAAAATCTGCTGCCAAAAGCCGGATAATCTCTTTGCCAATAGCCTTCCGTCTTCTTCCGTCAAATCGACGGAGACCTTGTTTGACGGGTTTGGATCCTGGAATCACCTTGAGTTGATGCTCAGCAAGTTCCCTGGGTACGCCTGGCATGTCCGCTGGACACCAAGCAAAAATATCCCAGTTCTCACGGAGGAACTTGATGAGCTCGCTTTCCTATTTGTCGGTCATCCCAGTTCCCACTACGACGAATTTTGTCGGATCTTTGGGATCTAGGATTACCTGCCTTGTGTTCTCGGAAACCTTGAAGCTATCTGCAGGCTTCCGGCTTTCTTTGCCTGCCGGCATTTCTGTCGGCGATACCTCTTTGGCCAGCTCTTTCAACTCTTCCTTTGCTATGACTTTCTCAGCGCAAAGGGCGTTTTCTTTTTCCAGCTCGTTTGCCAACTTGAAGTCTCCAGATATGGTGATTACTCCTCCTTTGGGCCCTGGCATCTTCATCTTGTTGTAAATATAACATGATCTTTCCATGAATTTGGCAAAAGCTGGACGTCCGAGTATCGCGTGATACACGCTTTCGAACGGCACAACCTCGAAGGATACTTTTTCCTGCCGGAAGTGATCTTTGTCTCCAAAGGTTACATCTAGGGAAATTTCTCCTAGGGATCGTGCTTGTCTGCCAGGGACGATGCCATGAAAACGTATGTTGCTATGATTGAGTTGGGTCTCCGAGATTCGCAGATGCTTCAGTGTATCCAGGTACATTATGTTAATGCTGGATCCTCCATCCATCATCACTCTTTTTAGCCTAATGTTTTGAACAATAGGACTTACGATTAGAGCTTGTGTGCCGGGTTCAGGGATATTCCCGGGATGATCGGACTGATCCCAGGTAATTGGTGTATTTGAGTACTTCAAGAATTTCGGGGTTGCAGGGACAACCGCGTTTATTTCTCAAAGCGTTCTCTTTGCCACCTTTGCTGAGGGAGTTGCCAGGAAAGTTATGTTGCATTCTCCATCAACTCTCGTAAACTTAGGCTCGCCTTTTCGCTGTTGTTCCTGGATTTTTTCGTCAGTGTCCGATTCACTGTCTTCTTTCTCAGCTTCTGGCTTTTGCTTGGAAAACTTCCTCTTGGAATTCTTCCCTTTGTTTCCGGATCCTGCACTGCCTTTCATATGCTTGTTCAAGCGGCATTGTGCGTTAGTATGGGTGGGCTTCCCAAATTGCGAGTGGCGGACACAGTTTTTCGACTTTATTTTCTCCCACTCTTCTTTGGTGTAGTTTATCGGTTCCGTACTGCGTCCTTTCCACCTATTCCCATTTTCCCTTCCAAAGGCTATGTTGACCTCTTTGGGCTTTTGTGCTGCATCTGGAGTTCCTTTTTTCTCAGGGCGAGGGTTCTTTTTGGCATGTATCAGTGTATCGATATTGCCTCCTCTTGCCCTGATGTCGTCCTCGGCTGCAGCGTGTTCGTTGGCGGTTGTAAGCATAGATCCGAGATCTTTGTGCTTTTTGGAACCAATCATGAACGGTACAAGTCCGGGTGTTAGGCCATTGACGAAAGCATGCATTGCTTGAACGTCAGTTACTCCAGAGCAACTATTCTTCATTGCCGTCCATCTTGAGATGAAATCCACGTATGGTTCGTCCTCAAATTGGGTGCAACGGTTTAGCTGGTTGATGCTATTCGGGAGTTTGTAGGTTCCCCGGAAATGCTGAGTAAATACTCGAGCCATATCATCCCAGCTGTCGACAGTTCTGGAGGGTAATCCATTGATCCAATCTCTGGCTCCATCCAGTAACATTAGGGGAAGAAACTTTACAGCTTCCAAGTCTGTCCCATTGTTGATCCGGACGGCTGTATAGTAGTCTGAGAGCCAGGTATCCGGGTTTGTACTACCGGTATATTTTTGGTATGTTGGATCAACTTTGGCAAAGCCAGAATGTAGGGTTATCCTTCGGATCCTATCTATGAAGCACTTAGGTCCAAAGTATAAATCGTCTCTTTCCGCTCTATCCATGGGTGCGGAGTACCTGCCGGCTGAATGGACTGAAGTGGATCTGCTCCTTTCTTTTCCATTGTGGCGCGAACGCGCTTTTTCGGGATTCTCTCTGTTTCTTCCGAGATCTTGCCCCTTTGGATAAGGTGGAGTTCTACTCATGTTTCTTTCCTTATTTCTGGGGGGTGTCCGGGATCTCTCACGCCTGTGAGGTATATCCTGTCTTCCAGCTTTTTCAGCTGGGCGTCTCGGAGGCGGCATTGCTTTTTCGTCATTCCGGTGCTTTTCTTCCCGATCGCGGGGATTAAGTCCGTCTTTCGGGAGATGGGATCCGGTTCTAGACGCTTCATCCTTGTTGTCGGGATTTTTCTTGTCTTTTCTCGGATCCGCTTTCCTCTCTTTTGAATTGCTTGAATCTCCAGGTTCTTCCGGTCCAGGTGCTCCAGCGGCGCATGTAGCTGTTTTACATAGGGCTGAGTCGTCGTGCAACTTCCCTGATCGCTGCTGCCCTCGCTGTTGTTGTTGCAATGTTTTTCCTGAGAAAGCATACACCCCTTGAAGTTTTTCACCATTGGAGTACATATCATTGTTGAGGATGGCGAAAACTGCTTCCGCATTTTCTGCTGCGGTTTTGTATATAGGTTCGCCTCTGGCATCTTTGCCGTTTACTTGCTTTTGCCAAGATGGGTTGTGAAACCTTTCTTTTGGCGGTAGTACTTCCGGTCTTAGGATTCCGGGTAACCTTGTAGGTTTAATTCCAGATCTATTCTTTCTCTCGTATTCCTCGATTTCTTCCTTCATGAGCTTGCTGTCATCCTGAGTTTTTTGGAGGTGTTCACGAGTTCTGAATAGATGTTGCTGATGCCTTTGGAGAGCTTGTCTCCTGGCTTCTAGCACTTCAGGGGGTTCGTGCAATCCCACTGGTGTTTGCAGTAACTCTTGTTCTTCTTGTTCTGTCATTGGCGGAACAAGGATTTCTTTTGTTTTCTTCTCCGAAGGTTTCACTCCGCTTGCGTCTCCTACTTCCGGGCTTTCATTGGCTGGATCAGCCAATTTCTTTTTCCGGAGTTTATACTGGAGCTTTTTAGCAGCTTTGTGTTTCTTCTTGGAAGAGGGAGGTTTCCTGCAGGGTTCTTCCTCTGTCAATTCTTTGACATCGGGGAATTTTGGAGAGGTTTCTCCTTATTCTCTCTCTTCCTTTGGCGGAGGCGTTCTAGGGTTTTCCTGACTGTCGGCATCCGTGTTTTCAGCCGGTTTTGCCATCAGTACTTCATGGAATCCCTCTTGGAAAGATTTGACCTTTCTTTCGAAAGCGTCTTCATCTTCGTCTTCGGTATCGAAGTGATCCGATCCGGGATCCGACTCTAATCTCGCCTCAATGGCGGCTAGTACAGAGTCAGCTTCCGAGTGCGTCGTGATGTTGACGGATGTCGGATCTTCCACCTCTGTTGTGGGAGTGTTGTTTTCTGCCTCTTGCACGGGATTACTTTCATCCGTGTTTTCGGCGATCTCGGATTGCACCATACCGACAAAGTGTGATTCACTTGTATGTCGGCGATCTGAGCAGAACCCGGTGTCGTAGTCATCTTCGACTGGGTATAGGGCGGGTGGGATAAATTTACTTCCACCGCAAAACCCCATGGCCTCTACAGTTAATCCGATAAATATATTTGCAGATCCAATCGGTAACACGCAGGCACTTACCAGATGATTTTGCGCCGGTATGTAAGATCCATTATCGAGGAAGCGTCCAACGTCGTTGTCGAACTCCAAGCTTCCGACAGTTATGGAACTGCCGATTCCGCTGAGTATCCCAGATCGAAACTTAACGCCTGACGTAGCTGGCCCCACGGTGGGCGCCAACTATCGAGACATCGTAGTAGAATTCATAGACGGGGGTGCCATGAGACTACTGATAGAGACGTGGGGGGACGTGATTGTGCGAAGGACAATGACACAGGGTTTTTACCCAGGTTCGGTACGGCGCAGCAATGCGACGTTCCTACTCCTGCAAACTCACTATTCAGGACTAAAGCCTGTAAATACACAGTACAACGTGAGGTTCTGTTAGCTTCTCGTCAAGGATCAACCTCTCGGCGAGTTAGCCTTTAGCTTCTTGTTTATCTATCATATCTCCCGTCCGGCTTTATATAATAGCCAGATTAGGGCATACAGAATAGGAAACCTAGAAGACTACGGTAACTATTAACTTGAAAAGTAAGGAATCCGCCTTCTACTCCAAGCCAGATCACGTGGGCCGCGATCCGGGTTCTTCTAGAATCCGGCTTCTTGCATCAGTTTACTGGGCCGCTTAATGGACCATAGCCCATTACCATTTAGGCCACCCTGGTAATCCGACACTTGAGACTACCATCTGATATACCCCTATTTGGTATATATCCGACATATATGCTGACCAGAAATGTGCCCACCACAGTGTTATCGTTGTCGGCCAAGGCAGAAAAAAATGCCACATTCCAACGGTCGGCACATATGCATTCGAACGAAAGTAAGCAGTCAGTGACGGGACGCTCCCCAAAAACCATATCGTTCATCTCCCTATGCAGGATCTCAAGGGACGGGGTTTCGGAGACTTGCGCTCCCGAATGGCCGTGCAACCGGGTGCCGGGATGAGGAAACCTGAAAGTAGCACATGGAAAAAACTAGACGGTGGCGAGACAGAGAGTGAGTGGTGTGTCCTGAATCCGTCAGTTATATTCTCTCCTCTATAGTTTGGGAACATCGAGAGAACACAGGCGCGAGGAAAAAGATCTCAAGCATGCACATGCCTATTGACACATACAATAGTAAAAAAATAATCTTCCATAATAATCGAGTTTTAAGCCCGAAAGCCGGGCTAGGGCTTTGTATTTTGTCGTTTTAAGGAAGAGGCCGGCTAAAGGCCTGACAGGCTTTTCTACTGGCTTGGGCTGAAAACTAGGTCCGGTGGCCAGGCCGGGCCAGGCCTGAGCATGGGCTTTCTGTTGGACAATGTGAATGAGAGTGAGATTTTTAAGATGTGTTATGCTAACTGGGCTGAGGCCCACAAATATCCAACATTAACGGTCCGGAGCAAGGACTAGGAGGAAAATTCAGAAGAGTTCATCAATTCCCCTGCTAGCTAGTACATGAAACATCTAGGCTCTAGCATGTTTTATCGCACTTATTAAGAGTGGTCGACCTTTTCTAATCTTGTACACTGCCCAGGGACCAATTTCTATTTTGCATGCCATGCACATGCTGCACATCCGACCTCCGTAGCTATTCAACCATGCAGAGACGTCCTAGCAACCGCCACAATTCTCTCCAGTCACCGACGGTGCGGGCCGGACCATTAGTCTCCATCCATGCCATGCTCCCAAATCATGAAATTGGAAAAAAAAAGAACATGCCCATGGAGGGTCGCTAGAACAGGCACAGCTGGAGATCTGGATGCTCGCCAGAAGAAACTCAGTAATCAACAGCGAAAAAAACGGAATTAAGAACCAATTCATGGATTGTTAATAGCACGGTCGCACGCGACGGGGTGGTTGGTACGTCCAGATACCGGCACCAACCGGTGGGGCCCACCATCCAGTGCGACGGCGACGGGGTACGTCCACGGCGTTAGTCGGTGGCCCGAGCCGAGCTGAGCGGAGCTTCACGAATGATCTGCAGATCGCGCGCACCGCTGTTAATCAGTGAGGGGGCTCATTTTCCTCATTGCCCCTCCACCGACAGAAAGAGGGGAGGAGGATGTGTCACGCCGCGTTTGTTTATTCCCCGGGGCGTCGGCCTGCATGTGTGGGTTTAGCCTCTCATGACAGCCACCACCCCGCGCCATTAGTTTAATTAACTAACCAACTCCCCCCTATCAGACTTTTTCCGTTTTTGCCCCTCGCGGCCGGAACTCGCGTGCACACCTTGCGGGCTGTGGCGTGGCTTGATCGCAGCAACGAACGCTGGTTGGCACAGTGATGCCGGTACTCTGACCCGATGGTAGGACTGCCACTGCCTGCCATTATTAATCGGCGAACGAAATGACAAAACCGCAGAGAAATAGTAGCGGGGGTAGTAAGTGGAACGGCAACGTCGAAGCATTGCTGTCTATGCCTACGGTGCATCGGTCACTGTCGCTCGTAGTGGTTAGAGCTAAGCTATGGCCTATGGAGATCCCTTTTTTTTCTTCTTCCAGACGTGTCGCGTGTTTCCGTCGGAACACGATGAATTGGTGGGAATTTTGGTTAAACCTGGTCAGATAGGACAACGATCCATGCCATCCGCTTTGGTAATTATTTCCACTCACAATGAATGACGAAGATGTTAAGTGCTTAACGGACATCTATGCTGGTGAACAAATGGAGTAGCACATTAAAACGATACTACGGAGTACTTTTTTTTAACATGTCAGCGTATCTTCTGTCTGAAGGTAAGGAATAGGCATATGCCATGTCGCCAGCTGAATTTTGCGAATCACAAGCAGTTTGCCACTGACCGTCACTATTGGAGTTGCTGTCTGCAATAACATGGGAATCAGCCCGGATTTTAGAGTCCGAATGAGCAAACTGGCCGTTGCAATTGGCCAAGTTTTGTTAAAGCAAAGTCACCACACTTTGGCATCAAACTTTGGGCGGGTTTACTCGAAAAAAAACTTGGTCAGATCTATGACAAAGTTTGCTGATGCGGGATTGAATTTGTCTGTGCAAGACAGACATTCAAATACGAATATCCAATCCCAGCGCCAAAGCCGCGAGGTTGCAGTCCCTGTCCGAACATCCACCCCCCAACAGCTGTACGCACGAGGGGCATTTCGGTCAAGAATGGCACCGGAGGTTGAGCCGTCACATCCTCGAAAAAAAATACTAACATCCCTCCCCGCGATATAATTCCCACCGAGGCGCGGAAGGAAGCGTCTGAGAGGGAGCACACTCACAGAGGGACAGACAGACAGAGCGCGCACCCGCGTCTCGTCGCAGTAAAAACAGGGGAGACGGCCGCCGCACATGCTTTAAGTTCCACTCCCACCACCATCTCCTCCTCCTCCTCGCCCTCAGTCGCATCAGATCTCCAGCTCCCCCCCTCCCCGGCGGGCGCACGACACCGCGGCCGCATTCGCCGCCGTGCAGCGTGAACCGGGGATCGGTCGGTCAGCGGGTAGGTGCGTAGCTGTCGCCTCCGGGAGAGGGAGTGTCGGTGGAGTAGTACCGGGTGGGAAGGAAATGGCGGCGGTTGGTGGATCCGCGGCCTGCTGCGCCGTGCTGCTCGCGGCGGTGCTGCTCTTCTCCGCACCGCCCACCGCAGGTTCGGCTCCTCGCATTTCCCTGCTCCCTGGTCCTCCTCTCTTTCTCTCTCTGTTGTGCCTGGAGCCGGCGAATCCGTGAGATCCCTTGCCCCGATCGTTGGGGGAGTATCGGTGAGACGGAGCGGCCTCGAGGTTCTGTTTGCGTGCGGGTCAATGCCACTCCCATTTCGCTAGTCCTGTCGGTGTCGGTGGCTCCAGCTCTGTGTCGGTGGCCTCCAGTTTCGATCCAACTTGGTTAATTCAGCTCGTTTCCTTCGTGCTTCGTCAGAATTCTGAACCCAAATTAGGAAGCTATATCCGTATCTAGGAGAACAACACATGCCAAGCTTTCACAGTGCCACTCTCTGCCGATTCATTGTTCTAAGCTCCCTTGCTCAGAACTCTGCGACGGTAGATCTGTTCAGAAGGCAAGCGAAATTAGTAAAAACAGCAATCAGCTGTGTTTTGATGCTACAAGGACCCAGCGGTGAACTTAAAGCAGATAGATCTTGCAGATAGGAATAAGGATTTAACATAGAGCTCATCTAGTGTGTCAATTCAGCTCCTTCTTCTGTTTGTTTCGATATGGTATCTGACGTGCACCCTTTGTTTGTTCATGCAGAGGCTTATGATTCCCTGGATCCGAACGGCAACATCACGATAAAGTGGGATATTATTCAGTGGACTCCTGATGGCTATGTTGTAAGTAGCAACCCTTGACAGTTCACATCAACATCCGTACCTTCAATCTCAACCTATTAGGCCATGAATTTTTAGCGAATAGATTTTGACCTTGACAACCAGCATAGCGATGATTGATTAGAAATTTTGCTACAAACAATATAGTAGCCACCACATGCAGTTATCAGCCGATTACGGATATCTGGCCATCCTGTACCTGTATCATGATTTCTTCCCTCCAAACCTGTCATCTGCAGGCAACAGTCACAATGTTCAACTACCAACAGTTCCGACACATCTCTGCACCTGGATGGCAGCTGGGGTGGTCGTGGGCAAAGAAGGAGGTCATCTGGTCGATGGTCGGAGCTCAGGCCACCGAGCAGGGTGATTGCTCAAAGTTCAAGAGCAGCCCTCCCCATTGCTGCAAGAAAGATCCAAATATCGTCGATCTTCTTCCAGGCACCCCATTCAACCAGCAAATCGCCAATTGCTGCAAGGCAGGAGTTATAAACACATTTAACCAGGACCCAGCAAATGCTGCCTCCTCTTTCCAGATCAGTGTAGGTCTTGCTGGGACTACCAATAAGACTGTTAAGGTGCCCAAAAACTTCACTCTTAAGGCCCCAGGTCCAGGCTACACATGTGGGCGTGCTCTTGTTGGCAGGCCTACCAAGTTTTTCTCCTCAGACGGGCGGAGGGCAACACAAGCTCTTAGTAAGTTTCCCATTTATTGCTCTTTGCTGAATACTTCGTGCAAATACATTAGCACGCTGAACACATCGTAAAACATGAATGAATGCTAGGTTATATTTTGTGTAAGATTAGTAAAAGGAGTGAAACCATTGAAATGAGAAGTCATATGTTCTTGAAGAGAGATGAATTCATCAACTAGGATCAATATTAGCTCAGGCAGCCTATTTTAGGTACTGTCGTTCTGTTGCAAATAATGCATTTTCTATTGCACATACTGCATGTCAAATCCAGGAAGCATCGGACTGGTTCCATTTTTAATTTTTTGATTGCAGCTAACTTTCATTATTTAATGCGTTTTAACAAATAAATTCTCTATTCACAGTGACCTGGAATGTAACCTGCACATACTCCCAATTTCTTGCTCAGAAGACTCCAACCTGCTGTGTCTCCCTCTCATCTTTTTACAATGACACCATTGTGAACTGCCCAACGTGCTCTTGTGGCTGCCAAAACAATATTACTCATCCAGGAAGCTGCGTAAAGTGAGTATAACTTGTTATCTTTCACTTTCTATTAAGTTTCTAATTTTGTGCAAAATTCTTATGAATCCTATGCACTTTACAGTGACAATTCACCTTATTTACAATCTGCCATCAATGGCCCTGGCAAATATACCGGCCAGCCTCTGGTCCAATGTACTTCCCACATGTGCCCGATAAGAATCCATTGGCATGTGAAGCTCAACTACAAGGACTACTGGAGAGTGAAAGTCACAATCACAAATTTCAACTACCGCATGAATTATTCAGAGTGGAACTTAGTTGCCCAGCATCCTAACTTCAACAATATCACAAAGCTGTTTAGCTTCAACTACAAGCCACTTACCCCGTATGGAGGCCGCATCAGTAAGTCATTTTGTGAACTGTTTTACTTAATTCCTTAATTAAAATATGCCTCCTGTCTGATGGAGTTTATTCCTTCCGCTTCAGATGATACCGCAATGTTCTGGGGAATGAAGTTCTACAATGATTTCCTCAATCAAGCTGGTCCGCTAGGAAACGCGCAGTCAGAAATACTAATGCGGAAGGACTCGGAGACTTTCACCTTAGACAAGGGCTGGGCCTTTCCAAGGCGTGTGTACTTCAATGGTGATAACTGTGTCATGCCATCGCCCGACTCGTATCCATGGTTGCCTAATGCAAGCCCTCTGACAAAACAACCATTGACGCTCTCAGTCTTGGTATTCTCGATTCTGTTGGCTACTTTGCTGGCTTATGTATGATGAATGAGACCAAGAGATTCAGTGAGCTTCAAGTTGTCAGGTTCCATGAGGTGCGCGGCAATGGGTCATTTGTTCATTCAATTCCACGGTTGCATAGAAGAGACTGGTCGCGCTGAGGAAAGCTGATATGTGTGTGTTTTGTAAGTTAAAAGGGCCGAGAATGTATTTCTTGTTTGGTATATACTGGCCACAACACTTTGGTGAACTTAGTTACTGCAATTTAGGTGATTACAGTTGCACCTTTTGTATTTATAGCAAATGGAAATTTTAATTAAACCATATGACTGCCTTTCTTGTATTAAATGTATGGGGGTTCATAATAATGTTTTGTATAGTGTTGTGATACGGAAAGGATGCCGTTGGTTGTGATAATTTAGAATTGGTTTCGTTGGCCAGTTTGATCTTTTAACCAAGTTGCTGAGCGAATGATGCTAGTCTTCAGTGTGCTAGATAACATGAACCAAAATAAGCAAACGACAACATTATTCAAGGGTGAAAGAAACCGCAACCGAAATAGCAGAAAAGCTACAAGAAAACTGTAAGAAACCGCAACCGAAATGGCAGAAAAGCTACAACAAAACTGTTATGTTTCACGTACCAGGCTCCTCCTCATCAAAACTATACGTCTAATGGATTAATTCTCTTGGACAGTTTGATCTGATTTTCTCCCCATCTGTACCATTTCTTGGTTTTCCTGACGCTTCTGAATTCAAGGAGATAGCAACATTTCGTGCTTGATTCGTGCGCCGTTATGGCACAGAATAGCAACATTTTGCAAGGCAGAGAAAGTAACCAACAAACATAAGACATGTCTTTTCTAAACAAATGAGATGTTCATTTACAGCTAATTCGGAGAATGGATAACCGGAAGCTACACAATTTCTGCTTAAGGCAGGTAATCTTCTGATTAAACAAGAGAAACTCAGTATTATTCATAACAGAGAAACCACTACGAGAAACACAAGAAAATTATTGCAAAATGCATCACGATATCATAGCAGCACATGGAAACATTTTACCTTAGTGAGGACGCTGGATCTAAGGCCTCCCTGACACCGTGTTCTGCGAGGAATTAAGCATACCTGGCCTTCTCCGAACAAAACCATGCCTCGCCTTGTTCCCAGCTTTACCCTCCTCCTGCTTCTCTTCTGGAGTCTCAACAGGACAGAGGAGATCAATATGCTGCCTATGGCCTGCTATATATATTACACATCGGATAAGCCGGAGTGCAATGGAAGGATTCGAGAGATGGTTCAACCGTAGCTGTTGGTTTGTTGGCTGGTTGCAGTTGCAAGTAAGCCTCAGGTTGAAGCTCAGCACCATCCTCACCACCTTCCACATGTCAGCTTTTGCTCCGCCTTCAAGCAACGCCATCCACTCAGAGTGATACCCCTGCACAATACTATCAGGCCAAGTGCATTCTTCCAGGTTACTCAGCGGAATCAAAGAAAAAGATCTCAACTCTTACCTAGTGATGGTGAAACATCACCACTAGAGAAATGTCAAGAGGGGGGCCAGCAAAAATTACTTGCCACCCTTCTGAAGTCTACTGCCCAACTATCCGCACCTTGTGAGGTGATACTATGTGAGGGAAATGAATGGGTCAACATGAAATATGTGGAAACAATGGTTTGCTAATTAGCATACACAGCAAGTTTCCAATTAAACAAAGGGGCCAGCAAAGTACATTTTGTGTCTGGAATATTGAGTTTCCTTTTGAAGAAGTAAGAGACCAAAAATTCACAATATTCAGAAATAAACAGTAGTGCGGTGCCTTCGCAAAAACAAATAGCAGTGTCATGGAACAAAACTATGCTAGCAGCTGCATCAAACCCTCAAGAGGGTTTACAAATCACATATGGTTTGAGTTTGTAACGAATCCACCAATTAAGTGACATATAGATAAAATAATAATACCACCAATTTTGTGGCCAAATATTTGATTCGAGTCTCAATACAGCAACATGCCTTCAACTTTGGACACAGGTACATAATCTCCACCCATAACCAGCTATAAATGGGACGGTTCCCCTCAAAATGGCCCTTCAATCAACCTATAATCGTTCATCACTTCCTGCGCACGTACAATATGGCAACAATGGCTGATATCCCGACTGCTGCTACCGGAATGGCCCAGTACTGCACCGCGTACGACACCAGCTTGCTGGCAAAGTCCATGTCCTGCTCTTTCTTGAAAACCTCCATCTCAGGGATGTCGGGCGTCTCGTCCACGTCCAACTCCCCAATGAAGTAATCCTGCATTAGCTTCTTGGCGTCCTTGCTGTGGCCCGCATCGTCAAATTCCTCCGTGCCATCCTTACCTTCAAACAGATTATCATACATGGTGGTCAAACAGCCTAACAGAAAGCTAACAAGTGCTGAACAAGAACATGAAAGTAGGAGGAGAGTAGTAGCAGTACCAGTCACCGCAAGCAGGACATCCTCGCCCCCAGGATGGTCATCCAAATACTTGGTCACATCATAAATCTGCAAATGCATTCATCACCATGGCATAAGCTTGCGCTGAGCAATCAGAATTAAAAAAATAGAATATGGCCAAGCATTATGTCTCTACGAAAAACAAGGTCAGGCATTATGTCTCTACTTGAAACCAATTCAATTTGACTCAAAGCCTTCAACAAATGCATCTGCGATTGGTTCCAAGGGAGGAACATAACTTCCACGGGTAAGCTATCCCAGCACCACGAGGATTAAACCTTGCATTGCAACCGCACAGTAGCGATGCTTAGATTGGCAGGCTACAGCTAGCCACAGAGATCCACGGGTTACAGTTTCTGCGGTTTTTTCACAAAGAAAGCGAGCGCAGGATCTCCTAGGTATTCCGTCGAACACGTTACAGGCTGCTTCGAAGCCCAACTAGCAACAACCGCACCGGCGGTTCCACGCATGAGAGGACACACCCCCTACCTAACTACCGATCTTACGGGTACTGTTCAAGCCAGATCAGTGGCGAGGAGTATGCGGGAGGCGCTAGCGGTGCTACCTTGCCGTCGACGACGATCCAGCAGTCGTCGGGGGTGTTGTGGAGGGCGGCCTCCTTCATGCTGTAGAGCTTCGTCAGCGTCGGCATCTCCTCCTCCTCTCGCTTTCCAACCTCTCCCTGCTCGAAATCGGCGGACGCCGACGGAATACTATTTAACGAAGTGGCTGAATCTGCCGCGGCTTGCAGAGAAAGAAGATGGGTAGGGTATCTGCAGGTATCTGTTTGTGAATCTTGAATCTGCCCGGCCTGGCTTGCTGCCGAAGAAGAACGGTTTGGAGTGTTGCGGTTGCGGCTTGCGGCCAGAGTTTTGCCTCGTGACGCTCGGGTTACGGTCCGTTACGGCCCAGGGGAACCAAATTGGCAGCGCAGCAAAGCCCAGTTCAAAGCTCATAGTTCGCAGAGTTGTTCATTCAGAAATAAAAGATCCCAGAGTTGCCTCGTAAATTTTTTTGTTAGGGAAAGTTGCGTCGTCAAGATTGTGATGGTCTTCCTCTACAAAAGAAAAACCGTGATGGTTTTTATTTTTTGACGAACCCTGTTAACAAGGCAGGAACCTTAGAGCATCTCCACTCGCGTCCCTAGCAGGCCTCCGGATCGGCCCCGGGATCGGCCTTTTGGGGGCTCGTTCGGACGGCGCGGCGGAAGGCCGTCCACTCGCAGCCTCAACTGGAGCCCCCTTCCCCCCCCCCCCAAAAGGTGCACGAATATTTTTCATTCAAATTTTTAGGATATTTTATAAAATTTGAACGAAATTTAAACAAAAATAAACTAAAAAAAGAAAATTAAACTAAAACCGACGTGTTCACTAGTTGAAAACGCCGTAGTCGGCGTCGCTGCTGCCATAATCGTCGTCGGCGCCCCCCAGTGGCTCGGCCCCGCCTCGTCGTCGTTCGCCGCCGGTGGGTCGAGGTCGATCAGCGGCACGCCAGCCACCGCCGCCATGTCGGCGACGGACCACGCGCGCGCCGCCGCGGCGGGCAGAGCGGGAGGGGTGTTGTAGGACTCGAGGGACCCTGCCCGGACGCCCTCCGGGTCGTCCTCCGTCGCCGCCGTCGCCTGAAGCGCCTGGAGCTGCTCGTAGAGGGTGAGGTGGCGCTCAAGCCCCGGCTCCTGCTTGGGCACGCGCAGCCCTGGCTCCCACTTGGGCACGAGGAGCGGCGGCGCGGGGCGACGGCGGGCGGACTGGGCGCCGCTCCCGCCCCCGATGTGATGCGGCGGCGTGGACGCCCGCGGCTCCGTCTTGGGGACGCGCAGAGTCAGGGTGGAGTGCTGCGAGGAACCGCCGGCGGAGAAGGAGGAGGAGCGCGAGAGGGAGGAGGAAGGAGTCGCCGTCGGCCGTTTGGGGTCCCAGACAGTGGGCGCCGACCAATGGAGTCGTGGATTGTCGCCGGCAGCAACGTGGGCGATGACAGCGTCGATGGAGAAGCCATCCTGCGCCCAGAACGCGTTGCACCCGTACTTGTTGCGCTCGTGGGCGAGCGGCGCCGGCCCGGGGCCGTCTCAGCGGTTCCAGCGCTTGTCTTGGATGCGCTTGAACTCCCGCTCGTACCGTGCCATTCTCGACGGGTTCGCTGGGTCCCAGACGGGGTCGGCGCGCTAGTCCGGCGTCAGCTTCTCGTAGAAGTGAGCGAGCACCTCGACGTTCCATGAGGCATCGCTCACTGATACGTTATAAACGTATCCATAATTTCTGATGCTCCATGATGATATTATGCCAATTGCTCCATGTCTTCTCCCTTATTTATAGTATTTTCATACCTTTTCCAAGACTAACCTATTAACAAGATGCCCACACCCAGTTCCCTGTTTTCTGATGTTTTTAGTTTCAGAAAAGTTGTTCTGGAAATATTCTCGAAATTGGAAAATTCGAATCCCGGAAGTCCTATTTTCCCCGGAAGCATACAGAAGACCGCAGAGGAGTCGAAGAGGGGCAATAGGGGGCCACACCATAGGGTGGCGCGGGTCCCCCTGGCCGCGCCACCTATGGGTGTGGGGCCCCTGGAGCTCCACCACCTTTGCGCTTTCGCCTATTTAAGCCCCCCTGATGGAAAACCCTAAGCACCTGATCAAAATCTCCGAAAAAGTTCCGCAGCCGCCGTCACCGTCAACCCTAGACCAGGAGGGTTCTGGAGCTGTTTTCCGGCACCCTGCCGGAGAGGAAATCATCACCGGAGACTTCTACATCACCATGTCTGCCTCCGGAGTGATGCGTGAGTAGTTCATCCCTGGACTACGGGTCCATAGCAGTTGCTAGATGATTGTCTCCTCCTCATATGCCTCCATGTTTAGATCTCGTGAGCTACCTATCATGATAGAGATCAATCTTATGTAATTCTATATGTTGTGTTTGCTGGGATGCGATGAATATTGACCTTATGCCAAGTTGATTATAGTATTTATTGCATATGTTATTTGTGATCTTGCATGATTTCCGTTGCTAACGGTTGCTCTGGCCAAGTAGTTGCTAGTGACTCCAAGAGGGAGTATTTATGCTTGATAGTGGGTTCATGCCTCCTTGTTGCCTTGCTCGAGTGACAGAAACGTGAAGGGGGAGGATGTGTTGTTGCCATTAGGGAGAAAACAGTGGTGAGACTACCCGCGTGTATAATCATTGCTTACATTACACACTTTGTTTAATGCAATCATCTGTTGCTTGCAAATATATACCTAAGGGGGTTCGGATGATAACCTGAGGGTGGATTATTAGTCATAGATGCAGATGGATGTCGGCCTATGTATCTTGTTGTACTGTCCGCACAAAATATCATAGTAATCATCATGTTATATTGTGCACTACGGTGCAACCTTTATTTGTCAATTGCCCAGCTGTAATTTGTTCACCCAGCATGCTATCTTTTATGGAGAGACACTGTTGAAGAGTCGTGTCGACAAATCCCTCGGATGATCCGGTAGGGTTTCGAGTAGAGGAACGATGTACGCGCTGGTGATCTCGACGGCTAACAAGGAGAAAGATTTACCCAGGTTCGGGGCCCTCGTAGAGGTAAAACCCTTACTCCTGCTTGTCTGATCTGTATTATGGCGAGATAGTCGAACTGTTACAATGGCGATGCCATGGTGAGGCGTACGGGGTATCCCGTGTATTGCCTAGTCTAGTTGTGGCTTGTATCTCCCTCTCTCTAGATTGGATCCCCAGATTGGATCCCTTTTTCTCTCCTCCCTCCTCGCTTTATATATGCAGCCAGGAGGGGGTTACATGAGTCCTAGTAGAGTACATATAGGAGTTCTTGTCTTGACTCGCAAGTCTTGCGGGTGGGCTTCTGTTGGGCCTTCTAGAACCGCGGGATATCACCTGTCTTTGGGCCTAGGTCTTGGGCCTTGGACCGGGTAGACTCACCCGATAGGTCCAGGAATCATCTCCACGACAGTAGCCCCCGAGTGTTTAGTCGACTGAGAATCAGTCGGGTGGGCACTCAGAGTCCGTTGTTGATTTCTTCGATTGTTTATTCAATCGCCTAGTTTTGAGGGTGTATACCCTGTGCGCGATGCGCTTCTGTACTCGAGCATCGAGTGGTAAATGTGCCTTGTGTTGGCTGTTTTCGCAGAAGGATGCGGCTCAGTCGCTTGGCTCTCCCGAAAGATCAGGGCCAATTAATTGCATCTAGGGCAAAAACGGTTCTCGCCTACACAAATTCGAGATCTCCGACTCGAATCCGGCGAGGTGATCGTTGTGACTGGGCCGTTGAGGTCTTACCGAGTCGAACTTAACCTAAAGGGGTACCCGGCGCGTCCGCTAGGATTTTTCTTCGTGTTGTTGACACGAAAAGTTCACCGGAGGACGCAGCTTGAGTGCGATTCCAGGCCCAAAAGAGAGATCCTTGGGTCTTACCTTCGAACTCGAAAGAATACGGCATCCGGATGTGCCTAGTCAGTCGAACGATCCAGGATAATGATGTGTAAATACATCGTGTGGTAGAGTTGCGGGAGCCGCATACTCGCGATTTTACCTTGGTAAAGTTCTTGCGATTCTTCGGGTGAAGAGATCTTCCTTTTTTATCTTGTGCGAAAGAGATTTCGCGTTATGAAGTTTACACGAAAGAAATTTCGTCTTGATGTGCCCATACGAAAGAGATTTCGTGTCAGGGTGACTATGCGAAAGAAATTTCGCGTCCATATGAAAGAGATTTCGTGTCAGGGTGCTTATG
This sequence comes from Alopecurus myosuroides, assembly GCA_028641055.1. NCBI lineage: Eukaryota > Viridiplantae > Streptophyta > Magnoliopsida > Poales > Poaceae > Alopecurus > Alopecurus myosuroides. The sequence continues at coordinate 166,195,749 of CM054057.1, forward strand.
CGAAAGAAATTTCGCGTCTTGATGTGCCCATACGAAAGAGATTTCGTGTTAGGGTGTTTATGCGAAAGAAATTCCGCGTCTTTGATGTGCCCATACGAAAGAAATTTTGTGTCAGGGAGCTTATGCGAAAGATATTGCGCGTCTTGATGTGCCCATACGAAAGAGATTTCGTGTTAGGGTGTTTATGCGAAAGAAATTCCGCGCCTTGATATGCCCATACGAAAGAAATGTCGTGTTAGAGAGCTTATGCGAAAGAGATTTCGCGTCTTGATATGCCCATACGAAAGAAATTTCGTGTTAGGGAGCTTATACGAAAGAGATATCGCGTCTTTATATGCTCATATGAAAGAAATTTCGTGTTAGGGAGCTTATGCGAAATAGATTTCGCGTCTTGATATGCTCATACGAAAGAAATTTCGTGTTAAGGAGCTTATGCGAAAGAGATTTCGTGTCTTTGATGCTCATACGAAAGAGATTTCGTGTTAGAATGCCCATACGAAAGTAATTTCGTGTTTAGGGTGTCCATGCAAAGAAATTTCGTGTCTCGATGCTCATACGAAAGAGATTTCGTGTTAAAATGCCCATACGAAAGTAATTTCGTGTTTAGGGTGTCCATGCGAAGAAATTTCGCATCTCGATGCCCATACAAAAGAGTTTCCGTGTCGTGAGGTACTCAATGACGTCACCGCGCACTTGCCTGCACTCGCCTGCTCCCGATGGGATGTGACGAAGTGGGGCAGAGCGGGTGGGGCCCATACGAAAGTAAATTTGTGTTAGGGACTCACAATTTTCTTTTGGACGCGTAACAAGTTTTGTCTTTTGTTTGGAGTGATGTGTCTATACATCGTAGTGCAGTGTCGTGGTTTTTGCGGGAGCCGCATACTCACAATCTTCTCCCCGCTGCGTGGCGAGTGCCTTTTTGTTTGAAGATTCCGAAGAGAAATAAGCCTGCTGGCTGATAGTCGCGTGATGTCGTGGTGCACTGTGCACTTGTTCTGCCTCTCGATGGGACGTGGCGAGAAGTGTCAGAGACTAGACATGTCGGAGTCGACGCGGTGGAGGTGTACTCGACACGGCGGACGGAGTCGACGCGGAAGTCGCATAGTTGACGAGGCGGACGGTGTCGACGCGGTGGAGATGTACACGACACAGCGGACGGAATCGATGCGGTGGAGATGTACTCGACATGGTGTACGGAGTCGACGCGAAAGTCGTGTAGTCGACGAGGACGTGGCGGAGTCGCACGACGACGTGGAAGTCGTGTAGTTGACGCGGACGCTCACCCACCGAGTCCACACAAGAAGATGGGTCCGAAAAGTCTTCAAGATATTCTGATTTCACGAATTGGCCCGCGTTGTCGTATGCGCCTCGTCGAGACGAACAAGTTTGATGTTTTGCTTTTCTTCATCCGGCTTAATATGCGGTTTGTACGACCACAATAAGGACCTGGACGAAGAAATCTGACAGAGCTACTCAGATACGCGGCCAGTGTGTTAGATGCTTCCGACGCGGTAGTACATCGAGTGCGCGTGTAGCACTTGTCGGTTGCGCGACCAGCGCTCATTGGGTGCGCGGAGTAGCCCCGAGTCTATGTGCGATTATTTGTAATCAGGCATAGACTCAAAGATCTTCCAACGTTGCTTCGCAGAGTCGAGCATAGGCTCAAGTTGTTCTGAAGCTAACCCTTTGTGATTGTCTTCGGTTGGCTCGCGGAGGAGGACATGTGTCGACTCCCGGAGGAGGATATGTGTCTATCGACTCCGAGCGGAGGATTGTGTCAACTCCGAGCGGAGGATTGTGTCGACTGTCGAAGTTGCAGCCGACGTTGTTGTTCCTGCGTTGCACTCTGACCGGACGCCGCTTTGACTGCGCGCCTGTCTCATTGACGGGCGCCACGCGGGCGCCACGCGGCCGTTTCTTCCCGTCCGGCACCCCCACAGGAGCCCCTACGCGACGGGGTTGGGCTGGGCTTCCGGATGGGAACTGGGGACGCGTACAGACGTAAGAGCGCATTAGGGGGCGTGAGTGGGCGCGCTCGGTGCCTGTCCAGACGGGAAAAGCCTTGGGGACGGCCTTTTGGGCGCGACCGAAGATGCTCTTAGGTTGTTCCTACAATTCATAGTAGAAACCATAAACAAAAATTCTTCGTAAAAAAGACATAATGATTTTTTTATTTAGAGCTCGTTTAATGGATAAATAGTAGATAATCCATTTTTTTAGGTTGAATTCATCCAGTTGACTATCTTAAAGTTGTATTTTTTAAAACTACATAGTAAGTGTGGATGGCGAGCTGGGCCATGACTCCACTATGTTTTTTTTGTGTGTGTGTGAAACCTCCCACATATTATGTATAGTTGATCTTCAAACTAACCTTTATGCCCCCACTCCATGTTGCATAATGTTTAGTCCCCCAGCCCCACCACCACCACACATAGAATTCATGGCCCCGTCCTTGGTAACACTAATATACTCTCTCCGTCTCAAATTAAGTGTCGCAAAGTTTAACAAAAATGGATGTATCTTGGATGTATTTAACAGATACATCAACTTTTACCAAACTTTGCGACACTTAATTTGAGACGGAGGAAGTACACCTACCAAGAATACTCCACATTGGGGAGTACAAGATACTCTCTCGAGGAGAGAGGCGGGCAGCTGATGATGACGTGGTGAAAAGAGGACAAGGGCGGATGTGAGTTCCGAAACTCATGGACGTCCTTAAAGTTATTAAAGTTATGAGCAACCCTCCTATTAATTTTCTCTTGAGATTATGATGGCTTTATTTGAAAAATCTTAAACTCTCAAATGTATCTAGGGTATTAGCATAGAGATCTAGAGGCTCGCCCTAACGCTGGAACATACTCGTGCCAACCAACTTGAATCATATAAGATTATTCAACGTCTCTGTAACTATAAAGCATACTACCGTTTGCAAGGTTTTTTATCTGCAGCTTTCGGTGATGAGGGCGATGGGTATAAAATACTTGACAACTGTGATGTCAATTAAAATTACATGATCACGTGGTTTTTACTACTCCCTCCGATTTAAAAAAGTGTCGCCATAAATGAACTACTCCCATACGATTTATAGGTATACCTTCCGACATTTTTTTAGGATTGGAGCGACTAGTGTTTACTTCCCAATCGTACTTTGTGTACACGTAGTTATAGCTTTGACATCACAACTTGTGACTCCTAGCCCCGCCACTCGGGCCATGGCTAGTGGCGGAGCTGCCATACAAGGATTGGGTGTACATGAACCCAATGCATTTTGCCGGATTCTTCATTAATTTATTTTTGCTTTTGATTTCAATAGAAAATTAAACCATAAATAATAGAGATGAACCCAATAATCTTTTGCTCTAGCTTCGCCACTGGAAAATTGGATATGATGTATGTGGTAAAAGATTTCACAACGACCCTGTCCATTTCGAAAAACGAGCTGCCATGTAAACATTGGTTCACATGTTTCTCCTCAAATATGGCCATATGGGCATATTTTGCCCACCCGAGTTAATTTGTACGAGAAAAGTATTTAACATTTCTTCTTAAAATCAGACGCGGTACATTTGACTAGTCAAGTTTGTCTTGTGGTGGGTTCCAAATTTTCTTTTTAGGGAGCAAATCACTTTCACGGGGAGGGCCATCAAATCAGATATACACGTACATCCCGACAAACCATTTAAGGCCTCCTTTGATTTGTAGGGTGAAAAAATCGAAAGAATAGGAACTACATACAATGGAATACCCTGTCCAACCGGATCTTATACACACAGGAAATCTCACAAGGGTTGTTTGATTTCAACGAAGGATTTCTAAAATGAGGTTAAAGCTCGTGTTACATTTCCTTTGAAAACACACTGTCGACTCCTATAGGATTGGTTCCTACATGTTACAATCACATGAATCAAATGTAATTGGAAGGAAAAAAATCCAATGGGTTTGAATCCTACATAAATCCTTAGGAAAACATTTGAATCAAAGGAGACCTAAAAGGACTTGGGCCGTGTACTTCATCAAAGAACCGTATTTTTTTTTGCCAAAAATGGTCCTTGGAGGAAACTAATGTTGAATCTGGCATCTTTGTGAAACTATTTCCATATATGTCCTCTCGGTTCGACGCCAATGCAAATGGAGCCGGCGTTGTGCAGTTCGCCGGCAACATCGTTTAACATTTAGACTGATCAACGCATGCCGGCTCCAACGCAACGGCGCCGACCTAAGTTTTTCGTGATTTTGACGGTTGCCGAGCTGCCCAACGTCGATTTCTTCCTCGTTAGCGCCGAAATAAGGGCCAGATTTGAAAATAGTTTTACAATAAGACCAGATTCAACATTAATTTTGTCAAAGAGCCATTTTTAGAAAAAAAAACACTCAAGAACCACATATTGCAAGCTTACTGCTGCTCCACGCCTACAGCACATGGTCGTGATTACGGAGGTCCCGGTTCAAGTCCATTGTTCCCCTTCCTGTGTGGCTGTGTTTGATCCCGTGGCCGTGGCGGCGTGGCCTCTTGCATGCTTTGCTTCACTGCTTAGTGTTAGCCGTACTAATTCCTCGTTACTCGGTAGACGGCCTATCGTAAATGATCCCCAACAAAATGAGGAAATTGCACATAACACCAACTATTGGGGCTTTTGTTGCACCAAAACCACAACTATAGACTTTTTTGGCACAAAACACCAATATTTGGGGTAATTACTTGCACAGAACACAAATCCCGCGTTTAACCTCTTTGATAGATAATTAAGTACTTATGAACATCAATATTGTCAAATTTTCAGGACTCCATGTTGAGCTCATGATTTGGATTGTCATCAGAGCTGACTGCAGTTGTATATATGTGTTGCAGTTGTATATATGTGTTGACTTATGTTGATATTTTATAATATTTTTTTACATAATGGATATGTTATAATGCTGCCGCCATCGCCGGGTCTGTTCCTGTCACACGCTCTCTGTCGAAAGATCAACCAGTTCGTAAACAGGTGGATTTATGTGCTTAATTACTCATCAAAGAGGGTAATCACTGGATTTGTGTTACGTGCAAGTAATTACCCCAAACATTGGTGTTTTGTGCCAAAAAGATATAAAGTTGTGGTTTGGTGCAACAAAAGCCCCAATAGTTGGTGTTATGTGCAATTTCCTCCAACAAAATAGACTTGTTATTACAGCATTTGCATCTACAGGTAGTAGTAATTAATTTTTCCTAAAATAAAACAGGTAATTAAATTAAATCGTACTTACATCAGTTCGTTGTACTTCGTGTGTAGTACGTCCGTACATTTCTTAAATACTCAGACCAACTCGGTAGCCGGCCTATCGTAAGTGATCCCCCAACAAAATAGACTTGTTACAGCGTTTCCATCTACAGGTAGTAATTAAATTTTGCTAAAATAAAACAGGCAATTAAATTAAATCGCACGTACATCAGTTCGTTGTACTTCGTGTAGTACGTCCGTACTCCCTTTTCAAAACATTTTAAGTGCATAGTAGACTTCCGTAAAATGGCAGTACAAAGGTTGGTCTGAGCCTTTGATCTGCGCTAGCGCAGAGCCTACAGGGCAATTCCGATGCACGCCACCGAGAGTCTGAGGACCTGCCACAGTGCCACGTTTCGAGCACCGGAGCCGCCGAGCACGGTACGGGCGTGGGGAAAAAAAAACCGGAAAGCGCGGCAAGGACGCGGGGACGGACGGAGGGTCGCAAACCAGGCGGACCTCGCGCTGTCTGTCACACACCGCCTGCTGCATGCGGCAGCAGCGCGTCATCCGGTAGTGTCTGTCCGAGCGGCTCTGCAAGACTGGGCTCGGGGCGGAGATGGGAGAGAAAGCAACAGTGGAAGTGACCGGCGCCGGCCGGACGCACGGACGGATGGGGAAAGCCGGCCGGCCGGACGGGTTCGATGGAGACGGCCATGATGATGGATGGATGCGTGGTTTGAAGCCGCTGGCTGCAGAAATGGGCACGCCAGGACACCCCGCGCCGAGGCCCGACATGTCGCTCCCTGCGCGGTGAATACGCTTCCTCGCCTTTTCTGGCGCCTCTCTACCGTCTATTCCCGCGGTTTCTTTTCCATTCCGGTGGGTGGGTGAATGCGTGTGTGCATATTTCTGTGGCTTCCTCTTTGCGACTCACATGGTGTGCCCTATAGCCGTTTGATCATTCTTTCCGGGAGAGCAGTTTTGACCCCCCGAGCTCGTATGCTCTAGTTTGTAAAAACTCCAAAAAAATCTGAAAAAAAACAGAGACACACATGTAAAAAAAGTTACATACGTGCGAAGTTTAGGAACGGAATGACAGTTTTTCCCATGTTGGAGCACTGATTTTGTCTTTTTTGTACAGAGCACGAGAAATGTCATTTCTTGACAACAAAAAATCACGTATTTAAAACATTTGGACATGTTTGTCTCTGATTTCTTTCCAGAAAATTATGAATTGTTTTATTATTTTCTAAAATTTCGTAAACTAACAGAACATATGAGCTCGAGAGCTAAATTGAATTTCTGAATCTTTTCTCTCTTTGTTGCCTTGGAACCCCAAGTGCAGGGTTTTGTAGTGGTGGAAGTATTTTTTTTTCCAGCAATGCTGACTCGTGGTTTAGCATTGAACTCATGGGAAATTATGTGGTTGCCTAGTCTCTAACAATCTAAAAAATCTTCAAAAGGCCGCCTTATCCCAAAAATACCGAAGCATTTTCTGCTACAACGGCAGCGAAGGAAAAGTAATGACTTGGTAACCGAGATAAGTTTCTTTTATTCTTTCGGAATAATTAGAAATTAAAAGTACTAGTAAAGGAAAACAATGTTTCTATGAAAAAAAGGGTCATCGATCATGGGTTCGCTTGATCTCTCTTTTGAAAATATGGTCACAAAAAAAAGTACAAATATGAGGGAAAAAACACAAACTAACAAGTATTATATGATAAATACAAGTGCAACTGCATGAATGTAAACTTCGATTCACATCTATATTGAAATCACGCTGTAATATCAACGTACTCCACATCCATGGAAGTATGAAGCTAATATCCCCCTAAGTGCCTGTAACCCAAAATGCACCATAAATTAAGTACGAAGTAAAGATCATTGCCTTAGGTTCTATGACATGAAGTTGGGCATATGTCATTGATCTCTCATGGTAGATATTCCTTTTTAACCCTGGAGAGGTGCTTCGGTAAGACTTCCAACAAGCCTCGTTGTTTTTACTCTTTGTTTCACTATGCTAATCACACCGCTAGATCAATTCCTACCGATGCACACCGTCGTGGTATTTCCCCGAAGGTATTATTTGTGTTCGTAGGGTCATGCTTGGAGATAGGGATGGTAGCACGTGGGAGACAAATATTTATACAGGTTCAGACCCTGACGAACAATGTCCGGTAACAACCCTACTTCTTTTATGTGGCGGTTTGGATTATCTGGCGCATGCTCTGACAATTTTGAGGTAAACCTCGATCTCGTCTATGGTAGGTGGAATTATGTTGAACTATATCGCTCGACGGACCCCCATTCCCCATATATACTTGGTGGGTTAAGGTTACAAGTTGTCGATTCAATCCAATCTTGGAAGGTTGCATCACAATCCCGCAGAACCCGCATTGGGGGATCTTGGCATGTCTTGTACTCCAAGATGGTCCGTTCGGGCCATTGCCTAGGCTCTAAACCCTTTCGCGGGCCACCATGTGCCGAGTGGGCCACCTTTAGCCTATGTGGGCCTACATGGGACCCATGAACTCATATGTATCCCCCAAGTCTCTGTAATGGTACAGAGGTGTCATGTTGCTTCACGCGGGCGCCGAATGGATATGTCATATACACACTAGTAGGAAAAAAGTCTATCAAAAGCGTGTGAAAACCACTCATCAGAAGCGTGCCCGGACACTCTTCTAATATCGCGTTCCTGGTAAGTGTATAAAAAAGGAGCGATCCAGACATGCTTCCGGTAACTAGTTAACCCGAAGGGTTCTCTCCATTCCACACGCTGCCGCTAAGGTCGAAGAGCTGAAGTGGGCTATGCGGATCACACACGGCAGGTAATAGGTGGACCTCCGGTGTGTGTATACATCTACACGCTTCTAGTTAGGGATGGCAATGGGTACCTGATGACTCCCAAGTGCAGGAGATCAATTGTAGTACCTTTCGATAAGTATTTGAGTGTCGAAACCACGAGGAGCTAGGTAAGCTATCTATTCTCTAAAGCCCTATAACCCTCTTATATGGCTGTTTATGCAAAGCAATAAGTTTGACTAAAAGGAACTAACTAATTAAAAGCAAGTGACGTGGAGTGTGGTTTGTCTAGTAACTAGTGAAGCAAGTTTAAAATGCAAGTTTCTAAGCAAGTTTCACAAGTAGCAAGCAGCAAATATCTCAAGTATCTCAAGGGAGCAAGTGTTCTAGCAATATGTGTTTCGTTCGTGTGGTTGTCACAATTAGTGAAGCACATGTTTTAGTCTTAGTTGTTTCTTCTAGGAAGGAGCCATGAATAGGTATAGTCAAGTAAATGATCTACAACCCCTTATGATGGATCATGTGGCCAAGTAAATGACTGCACAAGATTGATTAAGACATAAAGTCCCACCATAGCCTTACGTTCTAAGGTCCCCTATATATATCCCCCAATAACTTAACTTTGTGGCTCGGTCTCAGGTTACTGTCACTCCCAAGTCACCACCACTCCATTATGCTACCTGTGATCACCTTACATGCATTCCCCAACATATGCGTGCACTTATATATTGTACATAAAGACAATCATAAAAGATAACAAACTTGTATGCAACCAATCAACGAACTATTTCACCATTGCCAAGAACAATTCACTACTCAAACATAGACGGGGAGACACAATACATGAAGGGAATATATTATTGCATCATACATCGTGTTTGCCAAGAGATTACAGTGGAGAGATGGAGCTTATCTTGCTGTAGATGTTGATGATGAACACGCCGGAGGGGGGTGGAGCCCTCCGGGGGTGATCCCGGCGGCGTTTCCCCCCTCCGATCTTCTCCGGCGGCAGCCTTCTGTCTCTCTGTTTCGTGGTTTTGTCTCTCGGCGCCGCCCCCTCCTTGAAAAGGCCAGGGGACCCTTTATATAGTCGTTTTTAGGTCACGAGACACTCGGGAGAAGAAAGATCGACGGCATCGGAGCCACGGGGGCAAAAAGGGGGCCTCTCACACGGCCAAGGAATATGGCCGCGTGGAGGGTCCTCTTTGCCACCTGGTTGGCCTTTTGGCCCTCTACTTTGGCCCATTTTCTTCGTCTCGAAAATTCTGAACCGTGCTCTTTGGCCTTGCTCTTTTTGGAGTCCCGAAGCTCCCGGAAAGTCTGAAATACTAAAAAGTACATTTTCTGGAAAAACAGGGTTAGAACCAAAAGAAGGGGGGTTGTTTAGAAAATCCCCCAAATCATTATAAAACATGAATATAAGTTGCTAATATGTAGGAAAAACAAGTAATAACATGCAAAGTTCATGTATGCATTTTACATGCATCAACATCCCCAAGCTTAACCCATGCTCGTCCTCGAGTATGAAGGTGATAAAACTAACATGGACTTTGCATATTGAAACAATCATGGGATATCAAGGAGGATTATTCATGCTACATATAATAAAATGATTAATACTAGAAATGAGTAGCAATATACAATTCATGTTGTAAGAAATATCAAATATGCAAGAAAAGATGCTTCATGAAAGTTCACAAAGTGTATAATGAAATAAAAGCACTATGGACCAAATGCATACACAAAATGAAAAATAAAATCCTATATTGGTCAAAGAATAGCATAACGGAAAATAGAAAATATGGTGGACACTTTGGAGAAAATTGAGTAGAGGTAAAACATGATCAAGTCTTATTTAGCCTCTAAATTATTCAACTAAAATTACTAATTGAAATGTGGTATCCATTGATCTAGGACTCTCATTGCCCCTTTATCACTAGCATCTTAAATGGTGAATGTTGAAGTAATGTGAATGACAAGGTGGTTGAAAGCTTCATGCCCCGTGAGTGTAAAAACCTACTCCATGATTACTCAACTTAAGATTCCTAATAAGCTTTGTACAATCATAATAAGTATTAATGACATCATAGAGAACCGCAAAGAGGTACCTCTTGCCCCATGACATGGAAACAAGCCCATGTCACAATGACAAGACAAACAAACGGAGTAGACTCATCATCCTTTTTATTTTCATTCACTATTATGCATAGCTTCTTATTTTATTGTAGGATGTGTTGTAGAGTCACTCAAGCTGTAAGTAAATTTCCACCATGATAAAGCATGGCTTGGGTTAGCGGCCCAATGCGTTTCTCTAGTCATATAGATACTTACTCATCAAAACTTACTATTCCTCTATTTCATTTCGGCATGGCAGGAGTCCAAAAACAAAAGTACATGATATCAACCAAATGTAAATTTTTGAGCAATGTTGAAAGCTTTCCGGTGATACACGTTTATAGCTAGCTCCCAACCACACACTTGTCAAACGCAAAACTTGTGGCTCCCATTATTGGGTCATGTTTATTAGATGCATAAAAAGTAAAGTGTGCCTTCAAAAGTTCGTGAGAGTCCTATCCCAAGTTCAACCCATGACAATTAATAAAGTGAATATCTTAATTTAGAACATAAATAACACAATAACATGGTGAACATACTCGGAATAGCAATGAAGCTAATGGGAAGATATGGTGGACTCACTGGAAATACTTGGCTAAGGAGTGTTGGAAACAAGTTTTTACTTGTTGGAATTTTTAAATTTTTGGCTAGCAAGAGGGAGATAGTTGACCAGCTACTATGCATGCATATGTCCATAGAACTACTCCTTTCATGACAAACTAAATAAACCAGCAATTACATCAAGGACATGAATAAGAGATAGCTCAAGACAACATTATTGCAAATTTCTACATATAAAAATCCTATAAATCATGCAAACATATGTAGCTCTTCAAATCAACCATGGCATCCCTATTCCAAGTCATAATAATAGCATCCAATACATTCCAACCCCAAACTCCAGTATCTCAATCTCATATAAAATGATGGGTGTGGTCTTATCAAAACAAAAATAAAAATAAAAACTAGACGCTTCAAGTCTCTACGATAAATGCTTTGCTTAGAAAAACAGAAAGTAGACGTGTGCTAACCAAAAGAGTGTAGCTCCAGTGGGGTGTTCATCACATCTCCAAGCTTATGGCTTTCACCATTCTTGGATGTCTTGAGGCGCAGCTCCTCTATTCCCTGTGAAAAAACTTCACAAAACATGTTTCTCCCATTCTTTTTCTGTGGGGTGAGATTAGCAAGGACAAACAAATCACATGCTTGCTGTGAAAAATTCCAAATCAAATGCTCCAGTAGATATACAATAAGATTAGTTATGTTGTATGTTCACTCTCTTGCTTGAAAGAATCATGGTTCGATTCCCAAGCCCAAAGAGTGCATAAAACAAAAGAAGGCAGAATCTGTCCAGAAAAGCAACAGCAGAAAAACGAAAGTTTTTCCCTAAGCTAGACTCGTAAAAAAATTAAGAAATTTTTTGAGCTTACAGAGGACGAAAAGTTGCAGAACATACTAAAAAATTAGCTCAATCCGACATACCAATAAAAAACGTAAAATCATACGGTGAGCAGACTCGTGCTGAAACAGAAATTTCATGCACTGGGATAGCAACTTATAAGTCCAAATGGGTTTGACTTGACTCTTTACTGAAACTCCAGAATTAAAACAAAAAAAACTAATCTCTTGAGACAGCAAGAGGACACTAGGAAAATCCAAACAAAAACAACCGGGGTGCCTCCCGTAAAGCGCTTTCTTTATAGCCATATAGCTAGGCTTTACTTACTTAATATCATGATGGTTGGAGTGAGGTGGCTCGGCATCCCCAAGCTTGGATTCTTGTACTTATTTGATACATGTAGGGTGAGCCCAGGGGTACATCCCCAAGCTTGATTGGTTGTCCCTCTTGATCTTTTTCATCTCACTCAACTCTTCCTCCTGAAAAATTCTTCTTACACAAATCTCAACATAAAACTTGATTAGAGGGGTTAGTGCCTCCATAAATAAAATCCACATAGGTACAGCAAAGACACATCATGAGTTGATTCTAAATATTAACTACTATTACTACAGTTGTGCATCGCTCCTTGATCAAAAGAATCACACAAAACACAAGTAATGAGAGCAATGCAAAATAAAGACATAATCTGCCAAAAACTGAACAGCCCGTAAAGAGTGAATTTTTAGAGGCACTTAAGTTGCTCAAATCATAAAACTTAAAACTAATGAAATATGTAGTGATAACTAAATATTTCTGTCGTAAATTACCAGGTCAAAATTCCACTTCTGTGATTTTAAACATTTTTCGCAGTGAAGTTCAGGGATCTGTTTTCTGGACAGCTAATTACTATTGTTTAATCCTATCTCTCATATAAGATTATTCTTGCCATTTAAGATGAGAAATAAGACAGAAATGTGATGTTACAGTAGTGAACTAATATTTTTATTGTTTTTAGCTTTGGAAAAAGTTTTAATGATAGAGACTTTGCAATGGTTTCATTGGCATGAACAACACATGTTCAAGGTCGACCCCAATTCTCCATTACTCATCCTTCTTATTTACTTTTCCAATTTTTTTATAAAATGAAAATCTTAAACTAAATGATACATAACAGTAGGTAAAGGAATTTTACATGTTGTAAAGACATAAATGTGTGCTCAAACCGAATAGGAAATTAAAGCATAAGGAACACACCAAAAAAATATTAAACAATTTATTTTTAAGTCTAACCCATTTCCTATGCATTGGCATTTTGTAATGAAACAAATAAAAGAAGCACATAATAGCAAGCATAGAAAGGTAGATCAAGTGCAACTTCAATACTTTCAACATAAAGAGGGGAAACTTAATATTGTTGAAATATGTGTAACCATGTTTCCCTCTCTCATAATAATTTTCAGTGGCATCATGAATAGATTCAACAATATGAATATCACATAAAACATTCTTATCATGAGCCACATGCATAAAAGAATCACTACTCTCCACATAAGTAAAATCGTCATTAGTGATAGTGGGAGTTAAACATTCATAATTTTCATTGCAATCATCATATATAGGAGGCATAGTATCATCAAAGTGAATTTTCTCCTCCAAGCTTGGGGAACTAGAAATATCATGCTCATCAAAACCAACTTCCCCAAGCTTAAAACTTTCCATAGAATCAGCAAGTATATCATTTTTATCCTCAATAGTAGGGGGACTAAAAATATCATATTCATCAAGACAAACTTCCCCAAGCTCAAGGTTTTCCTTAGCAATAAAGGTGTTCAAAGAATTAGTACTACCACAAATATGATTGTTGTGCAAATAATTTTTCAATTTCTCCTCAAACACTTCATGTCCTAATTCAAGGTAGATATTATACAGTTCTAAAATTGTTTGGTTGTTTTCCATTTTATATTTTTTTTTGTGTTTTAGGTTTATATGTTAGTATGAAATGCAAACAAGAATAAAAGCTTAGCACAACGCTCCCCGGCAACGGCGCCAGAAAAGTGCTTGATGACTCCCAAGTGCAGGAGATCAATTGTAGAACCTTTCGATAAGTATTTGAGTGTCGAATCCACGAGGAGCTAAAGGTAAGCTATCTATTCTCTAAAGCCCTATAACCCTCTTATATGGATGTTTATGCAAAGCAATAAGTTTGAATAAAAGGAACTAACTAATTAAAAGCAAGTGACGTGGCTTGTGGTTTTTCTAGTAACTAGTGAAGCAAGTTTAAAATGCAAGTTTCTAAGCAAGTTTCACAAGTAGCAAGCAGCAAATATCTCAAGTATCTCAAGGGAGCAAGTGTTCTAGCAATACGTGTTTCGTTCGTGTGGTTGTCACAATTAGTGAAGCACATGTTTTAGTCTTAGTTGTTTCTTCTAGGAAGGAGCCATGAATAGGTATAGTCAAGTAAATGATCTACAACCCCTTATGATGGATCATGTGGCCAAGTAAATTAATGCACAAGATTGATTAAGACATAAAGTCCCACCATAGCCTTACGTTCTAAGGTCCCCTATATATATCCCCCAATAACTTAACTTTGTGGCTCGGTCTCAGGTTACTGTCACTCCCAAGTCACCACCACTCCGTTATGCTACCGGTGATCACCTTACATGCATCCCCCAACATATGTGTGCACTCATATATTGTACATAAAGACAATCATAGAAGATAACAAACTTGTATGCAACCAATCAACGAACTATTTCACCATTGCCAAGAACAATTCACTACTCAAACATAGACGGGGAGACACAATACATCAAGGGAATATAGTATTGCATCATACATCGTGTTTGCCAAGAGATTACAATGGAGAGATGGAGCTGATCTTGCTGTAGATGTTGATGATGAACACGCCGGAGGGGGGTGGAGCCCTCCGGGGGTGATCCCGACGGCGTTTCCCCCCTCCGATCTTCTCCGGCGGCAGCCTTCTGTCTCTGTATTTCGTGGTTTCGTCTCTCAGCGCCGCCCCCTCCTCGAAAAGGCCAGGGGACCCTTTATATAGTCATTTTTAGGTCACGAGACACTCGGGAGAAGAAAGATCGACGGCATCGGAGCCACGGGGGCAAAAAGGGGGCCTCTCACGCGGCCAAGGAATCTGGCCGCATGGAGGGTCCTCTTTGCCACCTGGTTGGCCTTTTGGCCCTCTACTTTGGCCCATGGTCTTCGTATCGAAAATTCTGAACCGTGCTCTTTGGCCTTTCCCTTTTTGGAGTCCCGAAGCTCCCGGAAAGTCTGAAACACTAAAAAGTACGTTTTCTGGAAAAACAGGGTTAGAACCAAAAGAAGGGGGATTGTTTAGAAAATCCCCCAAATCATTATAAAACATGAATATAAGTTGCTAATATGTAGTAAAAACAAGTAATAACATGCAAAGTTCATGTATGCATTTTACATGCATCAACATCCCCAAGCTTAACCCATGCTCGTCCTCGAGTATGAAGGTGATAAAACTAACATGGACTTTGCATATTGAAACAATCATGGGATATCAAGGAGGATTATTCATTCTACATATAATCAAATGATTAATACTAGAAATGAGTAGCAATATACAATTCATGTTGTAAGAAATATCAAATATGCAAGAAAAGATGCTTCATGAAAGTTCACAAAGTGTATAATGAAATAAAAGCACTATGGACCAAATGCATACACAAAATGAAAAATAAAATCCTATATTGGTCAAAGAATAGCACAATGGAAAATAGAAAATATGGTGGACACTTTGGAGAAAATTGAGTAGAGGTAAAACATGATCAAATCTTATTTAGCCTCTAAATTATTCAACTAAAATTACTAATTGAAATGTGGTATCCATTGATCTAGGACTCTCATTGCCCCTTTATCACTAGCATCTTAAATGGTGAATGTTGAAGTAATATGAATGACAAGGTGGTTGAAAGCCTCATGCCCCGTGAGTGTGAAAACCTACTCCATGATTACTCAACTTAAGATTCCTAATAAGCTTTGTACAATAATAATAAGTATTAATGACATCATAGAGAACCGCAAAGAGG
Organism: Alopecurus myosuroides; assembly: GCA_028641055.1. NCBI lineage: Eukaryota > Viridiplantae > Streptophyta > Magnoliopsida > Poales > Poaceae > Alopecurus > Alopecurus myosuroides. The sequence goes on from CM054057.1 coordinate 166,211,327, forward strand.
TACCTCTTGCCCCATGACATGGAAACAAGCCCATGTCACAATGACAAGACAAACAAACGGAGTAGACTCATCATCCTTTTTATTTTCATTCACTATTATGCATAGCTTCTTATTTTATTGTAGGATGTGTTGTAGAGTCACTCAAGCTGTAAGTTAATTTCCACCATGATAAATCATGGCTTGGGTTAGCGGCCCAATGCGTTTCTCTAGTCATATAGATACTTACTCATCAAAACTTACTATTCCTCTATTTCATTTCGGCATGGCAGGAGTCCAAAAACAAAAGTACATGATATCAACCAAATGTAAATTTTTGTGCAATGTTGAAAGCTTTCCGGTGATACACGTTTATAGCTAGCTCCCAAACACACACTTGTCAAACGCAAAACTTGTGGCTCCCATTATTGGGTCATGTTTATTAGATGCATAAAAAGTAAAGTGTGCCTTCAAAAGTTCGTGAGAGTCCTATCCCAAGTTAAACCCATGACAATTAATAAAGTGAATATCTTAATTTAGAACATAAATAACACAATAACATGGTGAACATACTCGGAATAGCAATGAAGCTAATGGGAAGATATGGTGGACTCACTGGAAATACTTGGCTAAGGAGTGTTGGAAACAAGTTTTTACTTGTTGGAATTTTTAAATTTTTGGCTAGCAAGAGGGAGATAGTTGACCAGCTACTATGCATGCATATGTCCATAGAACTACTCATTTCATGAAAAACTAAATAAACCAGCAATTACATCAAGGACATGAATAAGATATAGCTCAAGACAACATTATTGCAAATTTCTACACATAAAAAGCCTATAAATCAAGCAAACATATGTAGCTCTTCAAATCAACCATGGCATCCCTATTCCAAGTCATAATACTAGAATCCAATACATTCCAACCCCAAACTCCAGTAGCTCAATCTCATATAAGATGATGGGTGTGGTCTTATCAAAACAAAAATAAAAACAAAAACTAGACGCTTCAAGTCTCTACGATAAATGCTTTGCTTAGAAAAACAGAAAGTAGACGTGTGCTAACCAAAAGAGTGTAACTCCAGTGGGGTGTTCATCACATCCCCAAGCTTATGGCTTTCACCATTCTTGGATGTCTTGAGGCGCAGCTCCTCTATTCCCTGTGAAAAAACTTCACAAAACATGTTTCTCCCATTCTTTTTCTGTGGGGTGAGATTAGCAAGGACAAACAAATCACATGCTTGCTGTGAAAAATTCCAAATCAAATGATACAGTATATATACAATAAGGTTAGTTATGTTGTATGTTCACTCTCTTGCTTGAAAGAATCATGGTTCGATTCCCAAGCCCAAAGAGTGCATAAAACAAAAGAAGGCAGAATCTGTCCAGAAAAGCAACAGCAGCAAAACGAACGTTTGTCCCTAAGCTAGACTCATCAAAACATTAAGAAAATTTTTGTGCTTACAGATAACAAAATGTTTCAGAACATACTAAAAAATTAGCTCAATCCGACATACCAATAAAAAATGTAAAATCATACGGTGAGCAGACTCGTGCTGAAACAGAAATTTCATGCACTGGGATAGCAACTTATAAGTCCAAATGGGTTTGACTTGACTCTTTATTGAAAACTCCAGAATTAAAATAAAAAAACTAATCTCTTGAGACAGCAAGAGTACACTAGGAAAATCCAAACAAAAACAACCGGGTTGCCTCCCGTAAAGCGCTTTCTTTATAGCCATATAGCTAGGCTTTACTTACTTAATATCATGATGGTTGGAGTGAGGTGGCTCGGCATCCCCAAGCTTGGATTCTTGTACTTATTTGATACATGTAGGGCGAGCCCAGGGGTACATCCCCAAGCTTGATTGGTTGTCCCTCTTGATCTTTGTTCATCTCACTCAATTCTTCCTCCTGAAAAATTCTTCTTACACAAATCTCAACATAAAACTTGATTAGAGGGGTTAGTGCCTCCATAAATAAAATCCACATAGGTACAGCAAAGAAACATCATGAGTTGATTCTAAATATTAACTACTGTTACTACAGTTGTGCATCGCTCGTTGATCAAAAGAACCACACAAAACACAAGTAATGAGAGCAATGCAAAATAAAGACATAATCTGCCAAAAACTGAACAGCCCGTAAAGAGTGAATTTTTAGAGGCACTTAAGTTGCTCAAATCATAAAACTTCAAACTAATGAAATATGTAGTGATAACTAAATTTTTCTGTCATAAATTACCTGGTCAAAATTCCACTTCTGTGATTTTAAACATTTTTCGCAGTGAAGTTCAGGGATCTGTTTTCTGGACAGCTAATTACTATTGTTTAATCCTATCTCTCATATAAGATTATTCTTGCCATTTAAGATGAGAAATAAGACAAAAATGTGATGTTACAGTAGTGAACTAATATTTTTATTTTTTTTAGCTTTGGAAAAAGTTTTAATGATAGAGACTTTGCAATGGTTTCATTGGTATGAACAACACATGTTCAAGGTCGACCCCAAGTTGTCCATTACTCATCCTTCTCATTTACTTTCCCAAAAAATTTATAAAATGAAAATCTTAAACTAAATGATACATAACAGTAGGTAAAGGAATTTTACATGTTGTAAAGACATAAATGTGTGCTCAAACCGAATAGGAAATTAAAGCATAAGGAACACACCAAAAAAATATTAAACAATTTATTTTTAAGTCTAACCCTTTTCCTATGCATTGGCATTTTGTAATGAAACAAATAAAAGAAGCATATAATAGCAAGCATAGAAAGGTAGATCAAGTGCAACTTCAATACTTTCAGCATAAAGAGGGGAAACTTAATATTGTTGAAATATGTGTAACCATGTTTCCCTCTCTCATAATAATTTTCAGTGGCATCATGAATAGATTCAACAATATGAATATCACATAAAACATTCTTATCATGAGCCACATGAATAAAAGAATCACTACTCTCCACATAAGTAAAATCGTCATTAGTGATAGTGGGAGTTAAACATTCATAATTTTCATTGCAATCATCATATATAGGAGGCATAGTATCATCAAAGTGAATTTTCTCCTCCAAGCTTGGGGAACTAGAAATATCATGCTCATCAAAACCAACTTCCCCAAGCTTAAAACTTTCCATAGAATCAGCAAGTATATCATTTTTATCCTCAATAGTAGGGGGACTAAAAATATCATATTCATCAAGACAAACTTCCCCAAGCTCAAGGTTTTCCTTAGCAATAAAGGTGTTCAAAGAATTAGTACTACCACAAATATGATTGTTGTGCAAATAATTTTTCAATTTCTCCTCAAACACTTCATATCCTAATTCAAGGTAGATATTATACAGTTCTAAAATTGTTTGGTTGTTTTCCATTTTATATTTTTTTTTTGTGTTTTAGGTTTATATGTTAGTATGCAATGCAAACAAGAATAAAAGCTTAGCACAACGCTCCCCGGCAACGGCGCCAGAAAAGTGCTTGATGACTCCCAAGTGCAGGAGATCAATTGTAGTACCTTTCGATAAGTATTTGAGTGTTGAATCCACGAGGAGCTAAAGGTAAGCTATCTATTCTCTAAAGCCCTATAACCCTCTTATATGGCTGTTTATGCAAAGCAATAAGTTTGACTAAAAGGAACTAACTAATTAAAAGCAAGTGACGTGGAGTGTGGTTTTTCTAGTAACTAGTGAAGCAAGTTTAAAATGCAAGTTCCTAAGCAAGTTTCACTAGTAGCAAGCCGCAAATATCTCAAGTATCTCAAGGGAGCAAGTGTTCTAGCAATAGGTGTTTCGTTCGTGTGGTTGTCACAATTAGTGAAGCACATGTTTTAGTCTTAGTTGTTTCTTCTAGGAAGGAGCCATGAATAGGTATAGTCAAGTAAATGATCTACAACCCCTTATGATGGATCATGTGGTCAAGTAAATGACTGCACAAGATTGATTAATACATAAAGTCCCACCATAGCCTTACGTTATAAGGTTCCCTATATATATCCCCCAATAACTTAACTTTGTGGCTCGGTCACAGGTTACTGTCACTCCCAAGTCACCACCACTCCATTATGCTACCGGTGATCACCTTACATGCATTCCCCAACATATGTGTGCACTCATATATTGTACATAAAGACAATCATAGAAGATAACAAACTTGTATGCAACCAATCAACGAACTATTTCACCATTGCCAAGAACAATTCACTACTCAAACATAGACGGGGATGCACAATACATCAAGGGAATATAGTATTGCATCATACATCGTGTTTGCCAAGATATTACAGTGGAGAGATGGAGCTGATCTTGCTGTAGATGTTGATGATGAACACGCCGGAGGGGGGTGGAGCCCTCCGGGGGTGATCCCGGCGGCGTTTCCCCCCTCCGATCTTCTCCGGCGGCAGCCTTCTGTCTCTCTGTTTCGTGGTTTCGTCTCTCGGCGCCGCCCCCTCCTCGAAAAGGCCAGGGGACCCTTTATATAGTCGTTTTTAGGTCACGAGACACTCGGGAGAAGAAAGATCGACGACATCGGAGCCACGGGGGCAAAAAGGGGGCCTCTCACACGGCCAAGGAATATGGCCGCATGGAGGGCCCTCTTTGACACCTGGTTGGCCTTTTGGCCCTCTACTTTGGCCCATGGTCTTCGTCTCGAAAATTCTGAACCGTGCTCTTTGGCCTTGCCCTTTTTGGAGTCCCGAAGCTCCCGGAAAGTCTGAAACACTAAAAAGTACGTTTTCTGGAAAAACAGGGTTAGAACCAAAAGAAGGGGGATTGTTTAGAAAATCCCCCAAATCATTATAAAACATGAATATAAGTTGCTAATATGTAGGAAAAACAAGTAATAACATGCAAAGTTCATGTATGCATTTTACATGCATCAACATCCCCAAGCTTAACCCATGCTCGTCCTCGAGTATGAAGGTGATAAAACTAACATGGACTTTGCATATTGAAACAATCATGGGATATCAAGGAGGATTATTCATGCTACATATAATCAAATGATTAATACTAGAAATGAGTAGCAATATACAATTCATTTGTAAAAAATATCAAATATGCAAGAAAAGATGCTTCATGAAAGTTCACAAAGTGTATAATGAAATAAAAGCACTATGGACCAAATGCATACACAAAATGAAAAATAAAATCCTATATTGGTCAAAGAATAGCATAATGGAAAATAGAAAATATGGTGGACACTTTGGAGAAAATTGAGTAGAGGTAAAACATGATCAAGTCTTATTTAGCCTCTAAATTATTCAACTAAAATTACTAATTGAAATGTGGTATCCATTGATCTAGGACTCTCATTGCCCCTTTATCACTAGCATCTTAAATGGTGAATGTTGAAGTAATGTGAATGACAAGGTGGTTGAAAGCCTCATGCCCCGTGAGTGTGAAAACCTACTCCATGATTACTCAACTTAAGATTCCTAATAAGCTTTGTACAATCATAATAAGTATTAATGACATCATAGAGAACCGCAAAGAGGTACCTCTTGCCCCATGACATGGAAACAAGCCCATGTCACAATGACAAGACAAACAAACGGAGTAGACTCATCATCCTTTTTATTTTCATTCACTATTATGCATAGCTTCTTATTTTATTGTAGGATGTGTTGTAGAGTCACTCAAGCTGTAAGTAAATTTCCACCATGATAAAGCATGGCTTGGGTTAGCGGCCCAATGTGTTTCTCTAGTCATATAGATACTTACTCATCAAAACTTACTATTCCTCTATTTTATTTCGGCATGGCAGGAGTCCAAACACAAAAGTACATGATATCAACCAAATGTAAATTTTTGTGCAATGTTGAAAGCTTTCCGGTGATACACGTTTATAGCTATCTCCCAACCACACACTTGTCAAACGCAAAACTTGTGGCTCCCATTATTGGGTCATGTTTATTAGATGCATAAAAAGTAAAGTGTGCCTTCAAAAGTTCGTGAGAGTCCTATCCCAAGTTCAACCCATGACAATTAATAAAGTGAATATCTTAATTTAGAACATAAATAACACAATAACATGGTGAACATACTCGGAATAGCAATTAAGCTAATGGGAAGATATGGTGGACTCACTGGAAATACTTGGCTAAGGAGTGTTGGAAACAAGTTTTTACTTGTTGGAATTTTTAAAGTTTTGGCTAGAAAGAGGGAGATAGTTGACCAGATACTATGCATGCATATGTCCATAGAACTACTCATTTCATGACAAACTAAATAAACCAGCAATTAACATCAAGGACATGAATATGAGATAGCTCAAGACAACATTATTGCAAATTTCTACACATAAAAAGCCTATAAATCTTGCAAACATATGTAGCTCTTCAAATCAACCATGGCATCCCTATTCCAAGTCATAATACTAGAATCCAATACATTCCAACCCCAAACTCCAGTATCTCGATCTCATATAAAATGATGGGTGTGGTCTTATCAAAACAAAAATAAAAACAAAAACTAGACGCTTCAAGTCTCTACGATAAATGCTTTGCTTAGAAAAACAGAAAGTAGACGTGTGCTAACCAAAAGAGTGTAGCTCCAGTGGGGTGTTCATCACATCCCCAAGCTTATGGCTTTCACCCTTGGATGTCTTGAGGCGCAGCTCCTCTATTCCCTGTGAAAAAACTTCACAAAACATGTTTCTCCCATTCTTTTTCCGTGGGGTGAGATTAGCAAGGACAAACAAATCACATGCTTGCTGTGAAAAATTCCAAATCAAATGCTCCAGTAGATAGACAATAAGGTTAATTATGTTTTATGTTCACTCTCTTGCTTGAAAGAATCATGGTTCGATTCCCAAGCCCAAAGAGTGCATAAAACAAAAGAAGGCAGAATCTGTCCAGAAAAGCAACAGCAGCAAAACGAACGTTTGTCCCTAAGCTAGACTCGTCAAAAAATTAAGAAAATTTTGTGCTTACAGAGGACGAAAAGTTGCAGAACATACTAAAACATTAGCTCAATCTGACATACCAATAAAAAACGTAAAATCATACGGTGAGCAGACTCGTGCTGAAACAGAAATTTCATGCACCGGGATAGCAACTTATAAGTCCAAATGGGATTGACTTGACTCTTTACTGAAAACTCCAGAATTAAAACAAAAAAAAACTAATCTCTTGAGACAGCAAGAGGACACTAGGAAAATACAAACAAAAACAACCGGGTTGCCTCCCGTAAAGCGCTTTCTTTATAGCCATATAGCTAGGCTTTACTTACTTAATATCATGATGGTTGGAGTGAGGTGGCTCGGCATCCCCAAGCTTGGATTCTTGTACTTATTTGATACATGTAGGGTGGGCCCAGGGGTACATCCCCAAGCTTGATTGGTTGTCCCTCTTGATCTTTGTTCATCTCACTCAACTCTTCCTCCTGAAAAATTGTTCTTACACAAATCTCAACATAAAACTTGATTAGAGGGGTTAGTGCCTCCATAAATAAAATCCACATAGGTACAGCAAAGACACATCATGAGTTGATTCTAAATATTAACTACTATTACTACAGTTGTGCATCGCTCCTTGATCAAAAGAACCACACAAAACACAAGTAATGAGAGCAATGCAAAATAAAGACATAATCTGCCAAAAACTGAACAGCCCGTAAAGAGTGAATTTTTAGAGGCACTTAAATTTCTCAAATCATAAAACTTAAAACTAATGAAATATGTAGTGATAACTAAATATTTCTGTCGTAAATTACCAGGTCAAAATTCACTTCTGTGATTTTAAACATTTTTCGCAGTGAAGTTCAGGGATCTGTTTTCTGGACAGCTAATTACTATTGTTTAATCCTATCTCTCATATAAGATTATTCTTGCCATTTAAGATGAGAAATAAGACATAAATGTGATGTTACAGTAGTGAACTAATATTTTTATTGTTTTTAGCTTTGGAAAAAGTTTTAATGATAGAGACTTTGCAATGGTTTCATTGGCATGAACAACACATGTTCAAGGTCGACCCCAACTTCTTCATTACTCATCCTTCTCATTTACTTTCCCAAATTTTTTATAAAATGAAAAATCTTAAACTAAATGATACATAACAGTAGGTAAAGGCATTTTACATGTTGTAAATACATAAATGTGTGCTCAAACCGAATAGGAAATTAAAGCATAAGGAACACACCAAAAAAATATTAAACAATTTATTTTTAAGTCTAACCCATTTCCTATGCATTGGCATTTTGTAATGAAACAAATAAAAGAAGCACATAATAGCAAGCATAGAAAGGTAGATCAAGTGCAACTTCAATACTTTCAGCATAAAGAGGGGAAATTTAATATTGTTGAAATATGTGTAACCATGTTTCCCTCTCTCATAATAATTTTCAGTGGCATCATGAATAGATTCAACAATATGAATATCACATAAAACATTCTTATCATGAGCCACATGCATAAAAGAATCACTACTCTCCACATAAGTAAAATCGTCATTAGTGATAGTGGGAGTTAAACATTCATAATTTTCATTGCAATCATCATATATAGGAGGCATAGTATCATCAAAGTGAATTTTCTCCTCCAAGCTTGGGGAACTAGAAATATCATGCTCATCAAAACCAACTTCCCCAAGCTTAAAACTTTCCATAGAATCAGCAAGTATATCATTTTTATCCTCAATAGTAGGGGGACTAAAAATATCATATTCATCAAGACAAACTTCCCCAAGCTCAAGGTTTTCCTTAGCAATAAAGGTGTTCAAAGAATTAGTACTACCACAAATATGATTGTTGTGCAAATAATTTTTCAATTTATCCTCAAACACTTCATGTCCTAATTCAAGGTAGATATTATACAGTTCTAAAATTGTTTGGTTGTTTTCCATTTTATAATTTTTTTTTGTGTTTTAGGTTTATATGTTAGTATGCAATGCAAGCAAGAATAAAAGCTTAGCACAACGCTCCCCGGCAACGGCGCCAGAAAAGTGCTTGATGACACCCAAGTGCAGGAGATCAATTGTAGTACCTTTCGATAAGTATTTGAGTGTCGAACCCACGAGGAGCTAAAGGTAAGCTATCTATTCTCTAAAGCCCTATAACCCTCTTATATGGCTGTTTATGCAAAGCAATAAGTTTGACTAAAAGGAACTAACTAATTAAAAGCAAGTGACGTGGAGTGTGGTTTGTCTAGTAACTAGTGAAGCAAGTTTAAAATGCAAGTTTCTAAGCAAGTTTCACAAGTAGCAAGCAGCAAATATCTCAAGTATCTCAAGGGAGCAAGTGTTCTAGCAATAGGTGTTTCGTTCGTGTGGTTGTCACAATTAGTGAAGCACATGTTTTAGTCTTAGTTGTTTCTTCTAGGAAGGAGCCATGAATAGGTATAGTCAAGTAAATGATCTACAACCCCTTATGATGGATCATGTGGCCAAGTAAATGACTGCACAAGATTGATTAAGACATAAAGTCCCACCATAGCCTTACGTTCTAAGGTCCCCTATATACATCCCCCAATAACTTAACTTTGTGGCTCGGTCTCAGGTTACTGTCACTCCCAAGTCACCACCACTCCATTATGCTACCGGTGATCACCTTACATGCATTCCCCAACATATGCGTGCACTCATATATTGTACATAAAGACAATCATAGAAGATAACAAACTTGTATGCAACCAATCAACGAACTATTTCACCATTGCCAAGAACAATTCACTACTCAAACATAGACGGGGAGACACAATACATCAAGGGAATATAGTATTGCATCATACATCGTGTTTGCCAAGAGATTACAGTGGAGAGATGGAGCTAATCTTGCTGTAGATGTTGATGATGAACACGCCGGAGGGGGGTGGAGCCCTTCGGGGGTGATCCCGGCGGCGTTTCCCCCCTCCGATCTTGTCCGGCGGCAGCCTTCTGTCTCTCTGTTTCGTGGTTTCGTCTCTCGGTGTCGCTCCCTCCTCGAAAAGGCCAGGGGACCCTTTATATAGTCGTTTTTAGGTCACGAGACACTCGGGAGAAGAAAGATCGACGACATCGGAGCCACGGGGGCAAAAAGGGGGCCTCTCACGCGGCCAAGGAATCTGGCCGCGTGGAGGGTCCTCTTTGCCACCTGGTTGGCCTTTTGGCCCTCTACTTTGGCCCATGGTCTTCGTCTCGAAAATTCTGAACCGTGCTCTTTGGCCTTGCCCTTTTTGGAGTCCCGAAGCTCCCCGAAAGTCTGAAACACTAAAAAGTACGTTTTCTGGAAAAACAGGGTTAGAACCAAAAGAAGGGGGATTGTTTAGAAAATCCCCCAAATCATTATAAAACATGAATATAAGTTGCTAATATGTAGGAAAAACAAGTAATAACATGCAAAGTTCATGTATGCATTTTACATGCATCAGTACCCTGTACCCTGTTACCCTGCGGGTAAAAACACTATTAGGGTAAGGGTTTGGGACTAAAAAATAGCCATGGGTATATAAATGGGAAAATGCCATGCCCATCGGGCAGAGAGGGTACGGGTATGGGATTGCACAACCCATACCCGCGTACCCTTCTACCCGTGTTAATTCTATCAAGTAGGCCTTATAGTACAATTAAACCTAACCTAATTTTCTAATCACACAGCCCGCAGGTCAACTCATCTACTTAAGCGCAAAGGAGCCATGATGGGTTGATTGTACGGTAATGCCACAAGCATCAATTGTCATCTCCTATTCTCGTGAGTGCCACACATAATCGCGTGAGTTCGTTGGCTGGCTTTTCCTTCTAGTCTTATGATGGAGTTTCTCATTCATAATGAGATTTTGCTTATGCGTATGGGGTGTTGTTTATGAGGAGCCTTTGTTTACAATATGGTGTAATTTATGAGTATGCTATTGTTACAAAGTGCTGCTATTTATAATTTAAAAAAAATCATGTTTATAAATTAGTTATGGTTGTATATTGTTGTTTATGGCCCTTTTTGGCTCAGTTTGTTAAGTTGCTAATACGGGCATTTTTTACCCGCAGGCAACCCTTTACCCCGTCGGGTGACGGGTATGGGAAAAAGTTGTACCCGCTGACGGGTATGGGTACGGGTGACGGGTAAACTTGAGGGGGGGCGGACAAGGTATGGGGTGGCTCCACCCGCGCCCATACCCTGCGGGTGCCATCCCTACTTCTAGTACTATATTTTTTCGTATTTTTATTTTTGTGTTTACTGTATTTAGACAGTACAGTAGACATGTATTTAGATAATACAATAGACATGTATTTAGACTCTACAATAGACATGTATTAATACAATGCAGTAGACATATAGCCATTACAGTCAAAATAAGTATCAAAATACAAGTCTCGAATAGTTCGTATAGAGAGACACACATGTCTCGTCCCATCTAGACACACACATAGTATGTTTCTTGAACCGGTCCACATATGCCTCGCAACCCGTCCACTCGGCACATGGTGGCCCGCCAAAGGGTTTTTCATGAACCAATCATGTGGAGGTTTTTCTTGAACCGGTCCACCTATGCCTCGCAACCCGTCCACTTGGTATATGACTTCTTCATATACAACGAATACATACAAGTTAATAGATGATATGCAAAAAATAATGTTAGGCAACATAAATAATCATAAAGAAAAACATGATCATTCGAAAGTACATGTATTCAACTTAATTCGGAAGAGATTTTACATCGTCATTATCGCCTCCTTACTTGTGCACCACTGGCATATCAAACAAAATTTCACCTATCTTCATGAATGGCCTGGGGTCACCCTGTAGGATGTTGCATTTATCTACCTCCCTCTTCATCGCTGGTATGCTGGCATGGAACCGCCCTTCTGCTAGGAAGACCTGAAGATGATTGTAGCAAGGTTCCGCTGGATGAGGTAGAAATCTTCTGTGAGATCTTTTGGGTCGGAGTTGAAAGTGCATTTCTTAATCCCTAGTGTTCTGTGTGTTATCTAACAATACTAAAGACGTTATTTATAAATGTGTTAATTGGTGTAGTTGTTTAGTTATCGATTCGCACCGAACACCGAAAAAAAGGTGAAGATAGATCAGCCATATTTGCTCCTGGTGGTAACCGGATATTTCAATCGGATATTTTGGATCAACCGAAGTATTAGGTTGCGAAGATTTTCTCCAAAAATTTCTTAAGGACCAAATGCAGCTGAGCACTGGAGGTAGCCAAAAATTTCAACCGGAAAATTCTAGGGCTACCGGGTACTCCCATTGGGAAGAATCAACATGAAAATGGCTAAGGAATTGGACTCTCTGCGCACCGGAGTCAACCGGAAATTTTCGACCAACCGGAATTTCAGGTTGGAACAGAAGAGCTTGAATTTCTGCTAAGTTGCTAAACCAATTCAACACTGGAGGTTACCCGAAATTTGACCCTAAAATTTCTGGGAAACCGGAATTTCCGGTTTGGTCAACTATTGTTGAGTTATCAGATCTGAAGCAGAACAACTATCCGGAATATCCGGTTCAAGTTTGAACCAGAATATCTGGCTCCAATTTCTGCCTCCAACAGCCACTTTATTGAGTTCTCACATTTATGGAGGATTTTTTAATGCACATTTATTGAGCTCACTAAATCAAAGATTTCTTCCAATCAGTCCACCCAAACTCATTGATCTTCGGAGGATTAAAGGAGAAGGCCCCGATCTACATGTCATCAACTCGTTCTTCATTTCCCCGTCATTTGCTTGAGGGATTTGAGTATGGGGTTTCTTTGTAGGAAACATAGACTTTTTGTTACTCACTTGTTGTTTCTAGCATATTTGTTGGTGTTCTTGGGAGGTCTGAATTCGGTTGTGGGTGGGTGCTTCAAGCTCATTGTAAAGGAACCGATTTCTGCCTCAAGGGAATAAATAGTGGAAGGTGAATTAGGACTTTGTGGAGAATTTAATCGGAGAATAGGGTGAGGCCTTTGTGGCATTGAGTAGGCCTTTGTGGAAAAACTCACATCCCTCCAACGAGACGTACTCCCGTCAAAAGGAGGAACTCGGGAGTACATCTTTGTCTCTGCGTGCTTCCGTTATTGGTTACCTTTATCCTCTACCTTTACTTTGTGTATGTATCTTGCTTAGTGTAGACCTTGACTTATAGGTAAATTCACCTTAGTTGCATAATCTCGATAATTTGCCTTTATGTTAAGCCTAAATAGAAAAAGTATTAAAATTTGGAGCTAGAACCTATTCACCCCCTCTAGGTGCCCATACTATCCGTTCAGCAGTTTGCCCAGCCTTTGCCCCGAACTCAAGATTGAGATGGTAGTAGAAGTTGTTCTTGATCGCGGAAGTATTCCTCCATGCGATGAAAGATATATTACACATCCATCGTCCAACATTTGTCTTCGTACTTATGGGAGGCGAGGGATCCGTACTTGAATATTACAATGCTTCTTCTGTGTTTTACTTTACATTATGTCCTACATTTAAGTTGAAGCCTCCGAGAACGTTATTCAGAACTAATTTCAAAAGGTCACAGTCCTTCGGATCCGCGTCTCTCTTCGAGTCCAAAATCGTAGCATATGAGTTTGTCAGGTTTTGAACGAGGAGGATGTGATAACCCCCAAGAGCATGGGATCACTGTAGTACCTCTCAATGTGGAAGTAGGGTATCGATCCGCAGGAGTAAGGAGGAAACATTATCTATTCCCTACAACTAAAGTGTCACAAGTTTTAGTTGATTATGCACTAAACAAGTTTAAAGAACAAGATGGTTGATTTAATGGATGTAAGTTTGATACATATCTATAATTTCTGATGTTCCATGTTGATATTATGCCAATTGCTACATATTTTCAATACACTTCATAGCGTTTTTATGCATTTTCTGGAACTAACCTATTGACAAGATGCCACATTGCGAGTTCCTCTTTTCTGCTGTTTTTGGTTTCAGAAAAGTTGTTGTGAAATATTCTCGGAATTGGACGAAACAAAAGCCCAGAGTCCTATTTTTCTGTCATGTACACGGAGTCTGGAGGGGACTCGAAGGGGGAAAGGGAGGTGGCCACACCATATGGCGGCACGCCCCCCCTTGGCCGCGTGGCCACATGGTGTGGGCCCCCAGCCACCCACCGACATCGCCCTTTTGCCTATAAATTGCCTTCCACGGGAAAACCCTAAGTACCCGAGCCTCCATCCACGAAAAGTTCCGTAGCCGCCGCCATCGTCAACCCTAGTTCGGGAGGGTTCTGAAGCTCTCCCCGGAACCCTGCCGGGAGGGGAAATCATCAGTGGAGGGCTCTTCATCACCATGCATGCCTCCGGAGTGATGCGTGAGTAGTTCATCCTTGGACTACGGGTCCATAGCAGTAGCTAGACGGGTTTCTTCTCCTCTTTATGCCATCATGTTTAGATCTTGTGAGCTGCCTAACATGATCAAGATCATTTGTTTGTAATGCTACATGTTTTGTTTGCTATGATCCGATGAATATTTAATGCTATGTCAAGTTGATTATAGATCTATCGTATATATGTTATTTGTGATCTTGCATGCTCTCTATTACTAGTAGATGCTCTGGCCAAGTTGATGTTTGTAACTCCAAGAGGGGGTATTTATGCTAGATAGTGGGTTCATGCCTCTAGTAATCTGGGAGAGTGATAGTAACTTCTAAGATTTTGGATGTGTTGTTGCCACTAGGGATAAAACATCAATGCTTTGTCTAAGGATGATTCTATTGTTTACATTACGCAATTTACTTATGCAATAATCTGTTGCTTCCAACCAAATACCTAAAGTTTGCTCGGTTGACGTCCTGAGCGTGGATTATTAGTCATAGATGCAGTTGGATTACGGTCTATGTATCATATTGTAATGTCCATATGAATCTCATAGTAATCATCATGTCATGTATATGCACTACGGTGCAGCCTCTATTTCTGTCAATTCCCCAGCTGTAATTTGTGCACCCAACATGTTATTTGTCTGTATGGAGAGACACCACTACTGAACTGTGGACCCCGGTCCATTCTTTTACATTGATAATACAACCTAATGCAAACCCTATTCTCATTTCATTCAATAGCAAACAAACATTATTTTCCACACTACACGTCTAATCCGTTGTTTTCAGCAAAAACGGTGAGATTGACAACCTCACTGTTTTGTTGGGGCAAAGTATCTTGGTTGTGTTGTGTGCAGATTCCACATTGTTGCTGAGCTTGGTAGTGCGTCCTTCCAATATCAGTTGTCAACAACCTTCAGAAGTGATTTTTTCTCCTACTGGTCCGATAAAACCTTGGTTTCTTTCTGAGGGAAAATCTTGCAGCTGTACTCATCATACCTTCCCCTTGGGGTCTCCAAACAAACGTGTGTTCACACGCCATCAAAGTATAATTTAACAGAACAAGAATGTAAAAGTGTCACAATATGTCGGATATATACCGATTAGGGGTATATCCGGCATTGTCCTAAAGAGACGGATTACCAGGGTGGCCTGAATGGTAATGGATCACGGTCCATTAGGCGGCCCAGTAAGCTGATGCACAGAAGCCAGATTCTAGAAGGACCCGGACCACGACCCACGTGGTACGGCTTGTTGTAGAAAGCAGATTATTGCTTTCAAAGTTATAAGCTTACCGTAGTCTTCTAGGTTTCCTTTCTGTAAGCCCTAACCCGGCTATCTATATAAAGCCGGACGGGAGAGAAGAAAGACACGGACAATTAGCTAGAAGCCAACTCGCCGAGAAGTTGATCCTCGTCGAGTTAGCTAATCCAAACTCACATTATACTCTGTATACTTCAGGCTTCAGCCCTAATTTAGTGAGATTGCAGGAGTAGGAACGCCGCCTAGTCGCGACGTACCAAACCTGGGTAAACTTTGGTGTCCTTGGTTGTCATACTACCACGTTCCCCATGTCTCTATCAGTAGTCTCATGGTACCCCCGTCTATGAACTCTACTACGATGTCTCGATAGTTGGCGCCCACCGTGGGGCTAGCGACGTCAGGCGTTATGTTTCGATCGGGGATACTCGGCGGAATCGGCAGTACCATAACTGTCGGAAGCTTGGAATTCGACAACTACGTCGGGCGCTTCCTCGACAATGGATTGTACATGCCAGCACGGAATCATCTGGTAAGTGCCTGCGTTTTACCGATTGTATCTGCAAACATCTTTATCGGATTAACCGCAAAGGCAATGGGATTCTGTGGTGGAAGTAGATTTATCCCACCCTCACTATACCCAGTTGAAGAAAACTATGATGTCGTATTTTGCTCAGGCCGCCAATATCATGCTAAATTTGCTGCCTCTTCGGAGATGCCTGCAGTGAGGTCGCACTTTATTGTATGGTGCAATCCGAGATCTCTGAAAACATAGATGAAAGCAATCTCGAGGAAGAGGAAAACAATCCCACGGTAGAGGTGGAAGATCCGACATCCGTCGATACGACGATGAACTCGGAAACCGATTCTGTGCTAGCCTCCATTGAGGCGAGATTAGAGTCGGAACCTGGATCAGATGAGCTCGATTCCAAAGACGAAGATGAAGATTCTTTCGAAAGAAAGGTCAAATCTCTTCAAGAGGGATTCCACGAAGTGCTTATGGCAAAACCGGCTGAAAACACGGAAGCCGACAGGCAGGAAGACTCTCAAACACCTCCGCCAGACGGGGACAGAGAGGACGGTGAAACCAGTCCAACTTACCCTGATGTCAAGGAATTGACAGAAGATGAACTTGGTAAAAACCTTCCTCTTCCAAGAAAAGAAACAAGACTGCCAAGAAACTCCAGTACAAAATCCGGTAGAAAAAATTGGCGGATATTGACAATGAAAACCTGGAAGTAGGAGGAGGAAGCGTTGTCAAGCCTGCGGAGAAGAAAACGAAGGAAATACCCGTTCCGCCAATGTCAGAACAGGATGAACGTGATTTACTTCAAACACCAGTGGGACTCCACGAACCCCCTGAAATGTTGGAAGCCGGGAGACAAGCTCTCCAAAGGCAGCAGCAACATCTATTCAGAACTCGGGAAAATATCCTAAAAACCCAGGCTGACATTAAGTTGCAGCAGGAAGA
Source organism: Alopecurus myosuroides (assembly GCA_028641055.1). NCBI lineage: Eukaryota > Viridiplantae > Streptophyta > Magnoliopsida > Poales > Poaceae > Alopecurus > Alopecurus myosuroides. The sequence goes on from CM054057.1 coordinate 166,228,258, forward strand.
AATTGAGGAGTACGAAAGAAGGAATAGCTCTAGCATAAAACCTAGACGGTTACCCGGAATCGCAAGACCGGAAGTATTGCCGCCAAAGGAACAGTTCCAAAACCCCTCCTGGCAAAATCAAGTAAACGACATTGATGCCAAGGGAGAACCTATCTATAAAACCTCATCAGAAAACGCGGAAGCCGCATTCGCCATCCTCAATGACGATCTGTACTCCTATAAAGAAAAGCGCAAGGGGTGTATGCTTTCCTAGGAAAAGCATTGCAACAGCAACAACGGGGGCAGGCAAGATCAGGAAAGTTGCATGACGACTCGGCCCTAAGCAAAACAGCCACATGCGCCGCTGGAGCACCTGGACCTGGCGAACCTGGAGATTCAGGCAATTCAAAAGAGAAGAAAGGAGATCCGAGAAAGGACAAGAAAATTCCCGATAACAAGGATGCAACGTCCAGAACAGGATCCCATCCTCCGAAATGTGGAATTAACCCCCGAGATCGGGAAGAACAAAACCGGAAAGACGGAAAAGCAATGTCGCCTCCGAGACGCCCTGCTGAAAAATCCAGAAGATACGACATTCCTCACAGGCGTGAGAGATCCCGTACTCCTCCTAGGAATAAAGAAAGACAAAGGAGTAGAACTCCACCTTATTCCAAAGGACACGATAACGGAGGAAAAGGTATAACCCCGGAAAAGCGCGCTCGCGCAACAATGGACAAGAAAGGAGCAGATCCCCTTCTATCCATTCAGCCGGCAGATAATCCGTTCACGCTGATAAAGCGGAAAGAGCTGATGTATACTTTGGACCTAAGTGTTTCACTGACAGGATCCAAAGAATAACTCTACATTCTGGCTTTGCCAAAGTTGATCCAACATATCAAAAATATACCGGTAGTACAAACCCGGATACCTGGCTCTCAGACTACTATACAACCGTCCGGATCAATAAAGGGACAGATTTAGAGGCGGTAAAATTCCTCCCCCTAATGTTACTGGATGGAGCCAGAGATTGGATTAACGGGCTTCCGTCAAGAACCGTAGATAGCTGGGATGATATGGCTAGAGTTTTCACTCGGCACTTTCAGGGAACTTACAAACGCCCCAATAGCATCAACCAGCTAAACCGCTGCACCCAATTTGAACATGAGCCATATGTTGACTTTATCTCAAGATGGACTGCAATGAAGAACAGTTGCTCTGCAGTAAGTGATGTACAAGCAATGCATGCTTTGATCAATGGCTTAAAACCCAGCCTCGTACCGTCCATGGTTGGTTCGAAGAAGCACAAAGATCTTGGATCTATGCTTACAGTCACGTCCCCCCACTTCTCTATCAGTAGTCTCATGGCACCCCCGTCTATGAATTCTACTACGATGTCTCGACAATTGGCGCCCACCGTGGGGTCAGCGACGTCAGGCGTTAAGTTTTGATCGGGGATACTCGGCGGAATCGGCAGTACCATAACTGTCGGAAGCTTGGAATTCGACAACGACGTCGGACGCTTCCTCGACAATGGATCATACATGCCGGCGCGGAATCATCTGGTAAGTGCCTGCGTATTACCGATTGGATCTGCAAACATCTTTATCGGATTAACTGCAGAGGCAATGGGATTCTGCGGTGGAAGTAAATTTATCCCACCCGCCCTATACCCAGTCGAAGATGACTATGATGCCGGGTTTTGCTCAGATCGCCGACATACAAGTGAATCACACTTTATCGGCATGGTGCAATCCGAGATCGCCGAAAACACGGATGAATGCAATCCCATGCAAGAGGCAGAAAACAACAATCCCACAACAGAGGTGGAAGATCCGACATTCGTCAACACCACGACGAACTCGGAAGCTGATTCCGTGTTAGCCGCCATTGAGGCGAGATTGGAATCAGAAACCGGATCAGACAACTTTGATTCCGAAGACGAAGACGAGGACGCTTTCGAAAGAAAGGTTAAATCTCTTCAAGAGGGATTCCATGAAGTACTGATGGCAAAACCGGCTGAAAACACGGAGGCCGATAGCCAGGAAATCCCTAGAACTCCTCCGCCAGAGGAAGAGAGAGAAGAAGGAGAAACTTCTCCAAGATACCCTGATGTCAAAGAATTGACAGAGGAAGAACCAAACAAAAAACCTCCCTCTTCCAAGAAGAAGCACAAAGCCGCTAAGAAACTCCAGTATAAACTCCGGAAGAAGAAATCGGCCGATCCAGCCAATGAAAGCCCGGAAGTAGGAGATGCAAGCGGAGTAAAGCCTACGGAGAAGAAAACAAAAGAAATCCTTGTTCCGCCAATGACAGAACAAGACAAACAGGAGTTACTCCAAACACCAGTGGGACCTCACGAACCCCCTGAAGTGCTAGAAGCCAGGAGACGAGCTCTCCAGAGGCAGCAGCAACATCTGTTTCGAACTCGAGAACACCTCCAAAAAACCCAGGATGACATCAAGCTCATGAAGGAAGAAATTGAGGAATACGAGAGAAAGAATAGATCTGGCATTAAACCTACAAGGTTACCCGGAATCGTAAGACCGGAAGTACTGCCGCCAAAAGAAAGGTTTCACAACCCATCTTGGCAAAAGCAGGTAAACAGGCAAAGATGCCAGAGGCGAACCAATATACAAAACCGCAGCAGAAAACGCGGAAGCAGCGTTCGCCATCCTCAACAACGATATGTACTCCAATGGTGAAAAACTTCAAGGGGTGTATGCTTTCCTAGGAAAAGCATTGCAACAACAACAGCGGGGGCAGCAGCGATCAGGGAAGTTGCACGACGACTCCGCCCTATGCAAAACAGCTACATGCGCCGCAGGAGCACCTGGACCGGAAGAACCTGGAGATTCAAACAATTCAAAAGAGAAGAAATCAGATCCGAGAAAAGACAAGAAAAATCCCGACAATAAGGATGAAGCGTCTAGAACCGGATCCCATCTCCCGAAAGATGGAGTTAATCCTCGTGATCGGGAAGAAAAGAACCGGAATGACGGAAAAGCAATGCCGCCTCCGAGACGCCCCGCTGAAAAAGCTGGAAGACAGGATATACCTCACAGGCGTGAGAGATCCCGGACGCCCCCCAGGAATAAGGAAAGACACATGAGCAGAACTCCACCTTATCCCAAAGGGCATGATCACGGAAGAAATAGAGAAGATCCCAGAAAAGCGCGTTCACGCCACAATGGAAAAGAAAGGAGCAGATCCCCTTCTGTCCATTCAGCCGGCAGATACTCCGCACACATGGATAGAGCGGAAAGAGATGATTTATACTTTGGACCTAAATGTTTCACTGATAGGATCCGAAGAATAACTCTGCATTCTGGCTTCGCCAAAGTTGGTCCAACGTACCAAAAATACACCGGTAGCACAAATCCGGATACCTGGCTTTCAGACTATTACACAGCCGTCCAAATTAACAATGGGACAGACTTGGAAGCTGTAAAGTTTCTCCCCCTAATGTTACTGGATGGAGCCAGAGACTGGATCAATGGACTACCCTCCAGAACTGTCGATAGTTGGGATGACATGGCTTGAGTATTTACTCAGCATTTTCGGGGAACCTATAAGCGCCCGAACAGCATCAACCAGCTAGACCGATGCACCCAATTTGAAGACGAACCATACGTGGATTTCATCTCAAGATGGACGGCAATGAAGAATAGTTGCTCTGGAGTAACTTACGTTCAAGCAATGCATGCTTTCGTCAATGGCTTAAAACCCGGACTTGTACCGTTCATGATCGGTTCCAAAAAGCACAAAGATCTCGGATCTATGCTTACAACCGCTAATGAGCACGCAGCAGCCGAAGACGACATCAGAGCAAGAGGAGGCAATATCGATACCCTGATATAGGCCAAAAAGACCCCTCGCCCTGAGAAAAAAGGAACTCCAGATGCAACGCAAAAACCCAAAGAAGTCAACATAGCCTTTGGAAGAGAAAATGGGAACATGTGGAAAGGACGCAGTACAGAACCGATTAACTACACCAAGGAAGAGTGGGAAAAGATAAAGTCGGAAAACTGCGTCCACCACTCGCAATTTGGGAAACCCACCCACACTAACGCACAGTGCCGGCTGAACAAGCATATGAAAGGCAGTGCAGGATCCGGAAACAAAGGGAAGAACTCCAAGAGGAAATTTTCCAAGCAAAAGCCAGAAGCTGAAAAAGAAGACAGTGAATCGGACACTGACGAAAAAATCCAGGAACAGCAGCGAAAAGGCGAGCCCAAGTTTCCGAGAGTTGATGGAGAATGTAACCTAACTTTCCTGGCAACTCCCTCAGCAAAGGTGGCAAAGAGAACGCTCCGAGAAATAAACGCGGTTGTTCCTGCGACCCCGAAATTCTTGAAGTACTCAAATACACCAATTACCTGGGATCAGTCTGATCATCCCGGAAACATCCCTGAACCCGGCACGCAAGCTCTTGTCGTAAGCCCTATTGTCCAGAACACTAGGCTAAAAAGAGTGCTGATGGATGGAGGATCCAGCATTAACATAATGTACCTGGATACACTGAAGCATCTGAAAATTTCCGAGACCCAGCTCAATCACAGCAACATACGTTTTCATGGCATCGTCCCTGGCAGACAAGCACGATCCCTAGGAGAAATTTCCCTAGATGTCACTTTCGGAGAAAAAGATCACTTCCGTCAGGAAAAAGTATCCTTCGAAGTGGTGCCGTTCGAAAGCGTGTATCATGCGATACTCGGACGTCCAGCTTTCGCCAAATTCATGGCAAGGTCATGTTATATTTATAACAAGCTGAAGATGCCAGGGCCCAAAGGAGGAGTAATCACCATAACAGGAGACTTCAAGTTGGCAAACGAGCTGGAAAAAGAAAACGCCCTTTGCGCTGAGAAAGTGATAGCAAAGGAAGAATTGAAGGAGCTGGCCAAAGAGGTATCGCCGACAGAAATGCCGACAGGAAAAGAAAGTCGAAAGCCTGCAGATAGCTTCAAAGCTTCCGAGAATACAAGACAGGTAATCCTAGATCCTAAAGATCCGACAAAGTTTGTCGTGGTAGGAACTGGGATGACCGACAAATAGGAAAGCGAGCTCATCAAGTTCCTCCGTGAGAACTGGGACATCTTCGCTTGGTGTCCAGCGGACATGCCAGGCGTACCCAGGGAACTTGCTGAGCATCAACTTAAGGTGATTCCAGGATCTAAACCCGTCAAACAAGGTCTCCGTCGATTCGACGGAAGAAGACGGAAGGCTATTGGCAAGGAGATTATCCGGCTTTTGGCAGCAGATTTTATCCGAGAAGTTATACATACTGAATGGTCTGCAAATCCAGTATTAGTCCCGAAGAAAGATAGTACTACCCTTAGGATGTGTATAGATTACACTGGCTTGAACAAATTGTGTCCAAAAGATAGGTTTGCGTTACCGCGAATCGATCAAATAATAGATGCCACTGCAGGCTCTGAGCTTTTATGCTTTTTGGATGCATATTCCGGGTATCATCAAATATGCATGAAGAAAGAAGATCAAATCAAAACTTCCTTCATAACCCCCTATGGGACGTACTATTACATAACCATGCCGTTCGGCCTGAAGAACGCAGGTGCAACCTACCATCGCTGCATGCAACGATGTTTGCATAGTCAGATTGGCAAAAATGTCCATGTTTACGTGGACGACATTGCTGTCGTTTCCAAGGAAAAAGACACGCTCCTTGAAGATTTGCGAGAAACCTTCGAAAATTTGCGCACTTATAAGATGAAGTTAAATCCATTAAAGTGCGTATTCGGGGTTCCCTCAGGAAAACTTCTGGGTTTCATCGTTTCTCACAGAGGAATAGAAGTAAACCCAGAAAAGATCAAAGCAATCTTGAACATCTCCAAGCCCACGTGCGTAAAAGATGTTCAAAGATTGACGGGTTCTGCCGCAGCCGTTAGCAGGTTTATTAGCCGGCTAGGGGACAAAGCCCTGCCACTGTACAAGTTGTTGAAAGAAATCCGACAAATTCGAGTGGACAGACGAAGCAGATGCAGCATTAAACCAGTTGAAGGAAACTTTGATAAAAGCTCCGATTTTGGCATCCCCAAAAGACGAAGAACCTATGTTATTGTACCTTACAGCTACAAACCGGGTTATTAGCGCAGTGATAGTTGTGGAAAGAAAGAAAGACGGACAAAGCATACCAGATCAGCATCCTGGTATACTACGTCAGCGAAGTTTTCTCAGAGTCTAAGCAAAGATATCCACACTATCAAAAACTGGCATATGGCGTATTTTTCGCATCTCGAAAATTTCTCCATTACTTCCAAGGACATTCCATAACAGTGGTATGTAAAGCACCACTAGGAGATATAATAAACAATGCGGAAGCAACTGACCGAGTAGCCAAATGGGGCATCGAGCTAGCAGCATTCGATATTAAGTACCAACCCAGGACGGCAATAAAATCCCAGGTTTTGGCAGATTTTGTCGCCGATTGGACAGAAGCAATGGAAAAAACACCAATGCCGGAGTCACAATACTGGATCATGCATTGACGGATCCAAGATAAAAGAAGACGCGGGAGCTGGTGTAGTCCTAAAATCCCCTAAAGGAGACACAATGGAGTATGTATTGCAAATACACTTCAATGCCAGTAATAACATGGCAGAATACGAAGCTCTGCTTCATGGCTTGCATATTGCAAAGAAAATAGGTGTTAAACGCATTTTATGCTACGGCGACTCGGATTTGGTACAGCACCAGCTCAACCAAACTTGGGACGCCAAAAGCCCCATCATGGCTGAATATCGGAGAACGGTGGACGAGTTTGCAATCTGTTTTTTTTGGATTTGAAGTGCTCCATGTCAAAAGGGAGGAAAATTGGAACGCGGACGCATTAGCCCGCATGGGATCAGAAAGGGTAAAAATCCTACCACCAGGTGTGTTCGTCCAACATTTGTATGAACCATCGATAAAAGATGGAGATGTTGATTATTCTCTGGCTTCCGAGTCAATTGAAGTCATGCTCGTTAACCCGGATTGGACAATTCCATATTTAAACTTCTTAGTTGGTCAGAAGTACCCGGATGGAGCAGACGAAGTCTTGCAGAGACAGATTCAGCGTCGATGCAAAGGATACACGGTAATTAATAATTGCATGTATAAACGCAGTACTACCGGAATTTTTCTGCGACGATTTCACCAGAAGAAGGACGAGAAATCCTGCAAGAAATCCATGCTGGAGATTGCGGACATCATGCTCAATCAAAAAGCATAGTCAAAAAAGCATTCCGTGCAGGGGTTTTCTGGCTAACAGCCAAGACAGATGCTGAGCACATAGTAAATACATGTGCAGGGTGTCAATATTACGCCAAGCAGACAAATATGCCAGCCCAAGCACTCAAAACTATCCCCATTACATGGCCGTTTGCGGTCTGGGGGCTAGATATGATGGGACCATTCAAAACTGCAAGAGGCGGACTTACACATCTACTCGTAGCAGTGGATAAATATACCAAGTGGGTGGAGGCTAAACCCATCAAAAAGCTTGACGGTGTAACTGCCAGAAATTTCATCATTGACGTAGTCATGAGATACGGCGTTCCACACAGCATAATAACCGACAACGGGACAAATTTCTCTATTGGAGAGTTGGCAAAATATTGCCGACAAACGGGAATTCGCCTAGATCTCGCATCTGTGGCACACCCGCAATCCAATGGACAGGTTGAAAGAATGAATAGCTCAATCTTGCAAGGAATACGCCCAAGACTCGAATCTCCTTTTCATAGAGCAGCTGGAGCATGGGTAGAAGAGTTACCCTCCGTGCTTTGGAGTATTCGAACAACACCAAATAGGTCAACCGGGCAAACCCCTTTTTTCCTAGTTTATGGTGCCGAAGCAATTCTTCCAACGGACATGATCCATGACAGCCCAAGAGTGCAGGATTTCGATGACTTAGATGCCGAAAACGCACGACATGATGCCGTCGATCTCTTAGAAGAGGAACGAGAGCTTGTGCTTCAAAGATCCGCCATTTATCAGCAAGGTTTACGACGTTACCATAGTCAGAAAATCAGGCATCGTTCTTTTAAAGAAGGTGACCTAGTGCTAAGATTGGTACAGCAAAGAAAGCACAAATTGGCCCCAGTATGGGAAGGACCATTCGTCATCAGCAAAGCTATGAAAAATGGATCATACTATCTTGTAGACATTCGAGACACGGAAGACCATCCCGAAAAGCCGAATCGCAAAAGAAAGAGAAAGATAGATGATGAACTAGGAGAGACAAAGAGGCCCTGGAGTATCCAGCAGTTACGTCCCTTCTATACTTAGTTCAATTTCTATGTAAACATCTTTGAGATCATGAAATAAAGTTGTCGGAATTCATACATCTATGTTTTCTACATGTTCATTATAGTATAAAGCATATCTTCCGCCTTATCTATTTCCCAATGATCTTTCAAAATACTCAATGTTAACCCGAATTGTGCCTGCGTGCTCGGTGTTTAAAAACTGAATGATTTTCAGCCTACTAAGGGCTAAAGGAAACTCAGATTGTGCCTGCGTGCCTGAGTTTCATTCAAAAAATTCCTTAACTTTTCTCTAAATATTATCTGATTGTTTATATGCTAGGTCACTGAAGCTAGTATGCAAAAATGCCTTTAGCATGATCCATGATTCCGGGTTTTAGACTGATTGATCACTCCCAGTCACTCGGTGTGAAGATTGAAATGTTATCGAGCCATTTAAAGCACTAAGGACAGTTAAAGAATACAAACCATAGAATTTAGAAGATAAAGGATTAATAACCCGAAAAACCTTGCAAAGGATTTAATAACATTAACTGCAAAAGGCGGAGTACTTGTTCATACAAATGAATAGAAGCATTACAATGAAGTTTTACACTTTAAAAGTTCAGTAATGCTCCTATTTCCTATTTCTCCTATCTAGGGCAAGGAAAATTCTTCAAGCGTTCGAGTCTTCTTCGCTGCTGGACTCCTCGGGGGCTTCTGGAATTTCTTCTTCCGGATAGGTGATGGAGACATTCACCATGGAAGCAATCTTTGTAGCATGACCTTTGATCTCATCAAAGATGTTGGTACGCTGGGTTTCCGTATACCCTTGCGGGATGCCGGATGCCACGCGCCAAGATTTAGCAGTGGGATAGTGCATACGCATAAGCCCTAGAGCCATGCGTGCACCACCCCGTGCTGCGGAGCGCAAGGTGGATTCCTTGGCCTCCGCCACTTCCACGATAGCTCCCGGAAGTTTTTCAACTTCCGAGAGATCCCCAGACTTTGCGGGAAGATATTTGTTGATGAGCAACATCCCCGCAGCTTTGATCGCGGTGAATACCTTCCCAAAAGCTCGGATTTTCTCAATCCGAGAAAGTGTTGGGTCATCTCCTGTTTTTTCAGACAAACAACCAAAGGGTTAGTGAAAGAACAGAGAAAGAAATCAAAACATGGAAAATCCGGTAAAAGTAAATAGCTTACCGAGGATCTTATCCATCTCAGAGCCTTCCTCCAGCCGAAGGGTCAAAGCATTTTCCAAATCTCGGATGGTTGCTTTGTCCTTCTCAGCCTAGTTGGAGGCATTGGACTGAGCAATGCCAACAGCCAATTGGCTGGCCTCCATCTCCTTCTGAACCCTCATAAGTTCCTTATGAAGGTCCAGGTTCTCCCGGCGAAGGTTCTCGGCATTGCCGGCATCTTCAGCAACTTGCTTGGCTCTCGCCAAAGCAGCTGAAAAGCGAGAAAAAATTCCGGGTTAGAAAACTCGGAAAAAGACTTAGAAAAAAGTTATGGACAAGAAACCTCAGAGAACTAAAATACCTGTTGTTTCCTCCAGCTGATGCTGAGATGATGCCAGCTCTGCTTCCTTAACGTCAAGAATGGATAGAAGGTTCTTAACCTCCTTGTTCTTGACAGTAAGTTTGCTGAAAACTTCCAGGTTTATAGTTTCAGCGGTTTGCTGAAACACGGAAATGAAAAAGAACGCTTAAGTTAGAAACAAGCATGATAATGATAAAAGCATTAAGTTAAAAGCATGCATTTGACTTATTGCTTGGGGGCTAGAGATATTACCTGGCTCATCCGCTGTAACCTGACAAATTTTCGGTGAACTCCTTTGCATATTCAGCAAAAAGAGTCCCGGCAGCGCTAAGGCCCTCGTTGATGTTCTTGAAATCCTTGTCAAAGGTGGGAATGGTTTCCTCCTCAGATGTTCTAGAAGGACCCCCCACCTCCGGGACCGCCCTTTCCCTCGTGTCCGTTTCCGGCACAATGGGCTGGCTGGTCTGCTGGGTTTCGACGTTGGGGGTAGCAGCATGCTCTTCTGTAGCTACTACTGGGGTATCCGGAGCAGTAGCAGGAGAAGGGTGTGGACCTCTGCTGGCCACAGATTTGAGCCTTTTTAGCTTCTTAGGCTTCAAAGTTGTGGGGGCCAAGCTAAAAAAGAGAAATGTCAGGAATGTTAAAACTCCGAGACAAAGCGAAAAAATTCCGATAAATCGAGAGAACCCAGATTTACAAACCTGGAAGTAGCGACGGGAATACCGTCAAGATCGATGATTTCCTGCGAAGCGGAAATTTTCTTGCGCTTACGACCACCAGCAAAGTTAGCGCGTAGCGCCTCCAGCTCGGCGTCCGTAGCAAGATCCGAGTCGGGAAGATCAAGGATCTGTCAGAAAGGCAAAGACCGGGTTAAAAAAGCAAAATCCGAGAAAACAGAAAGAAGACAAACTCAAGGGGCTGAAAAATATACCTTGGGAGCCGGATTCGACGCTGTATACATTGGCCGGCTTTCTTCATACTGGTCACGCGAGGCAACCAGTTGGTTCACGCGTTTCCGCAAGTCTTTTGCCGACAAAGACTTGCTCGTCGTCCGCATGGCGTTCGCAGTCCCCGTATAATCACATAGAAGGTGAGCGCCGTGATTAGCCAGAGGTTGGATCCGCCTATCTAAGCAGCATAGAACCGTGTCCATGCTAGTTAGAGGAGGATCAGAGGCGACGAGTTTCGCGATGCGCCGCTTGATCCTAAGTAGATCTGGCGGCAGAGATTGTACTGCCTCTGTTCCCCAATTTTCTTGAGGAACAACAGCGGTATTGGAGAAAGGTGGAATCCCGGTGGTTTTTCCGGGAAAAGGAACATCGGGATGATAAAAGAAGGAACCCGTCCAGAATTTGACGGATTCCGAGGTTATGATCTTGGGGAACCAATCCTACCTGAATCTACGCAGGGTGAAGGATATGGTTCCGCAAGTTGGGAGTGCGTCGTCGGAAGGGTTTCGCTTAACCCCAAAACAGTACAACCAGAAATCAAATCTAGGAGCTAAACCTATATACCCTTCGAAAAGAGCCTGAAATCTGGCTAAATAGAGGATGGAGTTGGGAGGCAAATTGTGGGGTTGAATGTTGTAGTGTTCTAGGATTTGAAGAAAAAAGGCGGATGGCGGAATCCCCATACCTATGGAAACATGGGAGGTGAGGAGAACGCGTTCCCCGTCCCTGGGCAGTGGCTCAGACTCGTCTTCTGGGCTCCGCCATTTTCCTTTCAGAAGCAACCCGTCCTTCTCCATTGTCGAAAGGAGAGAAGGAGGGATACTGCTTTGGCTCCAGTTGCCGGCGGACTCCCCTTCGTCTTCCGCCCCGGCGGCGGCGGATGCCGCGGCTGACGCGGCCGTGAGTTCCTCTCCGACGAGGACTATTTTTTCCTCCGCCGTCTCGGGCGCGAACAGCGGGGATGGCGCGGAGGAGGATCCTGCAAGATCGGTGGCGGCGAGGGGAATTTCCTCGCTGGCTACGCCGCCAACGGTCTTCTCCGGCTCGTCGCCGGTTGCGTGCAGCGGAGAATCCACCATGGGATCCATGGTGTTTATGATCTCGTTGATCTCCGCTGCGACGGAGCAGGCCGGAGAAGAGTTCGGTGAAGCCATTTGTTGGTGGCGCGGTGGAGAATCCGTGTACTCCGGCAAGGCCGTGAACGGCGTTTGGTTCGAGCGTTCGCCGGAAGTGCGCTCTGCTCGCAGTGTACTTGTGCGCTAGGAGTGGTGTGAAGGACTGAGGGCAGAAGGTTTACCGGAGGGGACGGAGATGGCTATTTATAGCCGGAAACCTGTCGCGATGAGTGCCAACGGCTCTTTTGACCATTGGATGATCAACGCGTGTCACTCGCCGGAAAATCCGGGAAATGGAACGACATGTGATTATTGCTATCTCCTCGTTTCCCACGAGAATCTGTCAGAGATACGTTTCAGGGTTTCCCGCTCGAAACCCAAACGTCCCTTACGTCAGCATGATTAGAGCGCTGACGTAGGAGGTTCCTTCTCCACGAAGATTCGTGGAAGAAAAGCCGGATTTTCTGGAATCCGAGTTTGGCGTTATAACATCCTTTTGAGGAAAAGAAGAATCAAGACCGCGAGCCGATATTTCTCGGAAAATACACATTAGGCGAAAGACGGCGAATCAGAGTCTTAATCCTTCTTGGGGGCTACTGTCGGATATATACCAAATAGGGGCATATCAGATGGTAGTCTAAAGTGCCGGATTACCAGGGTGGCCTAAATGGTAGTGGGCTACGGTCCATTGGGCGGCCTAGTAAGCTAACGCACAGAAGCCGGATTCTAGAAAAATCTGGATCACGGCCCACATGGTACGGCTTGGAGTAGAAGGCGGATTCCTTACTTTCCAAGTTAGCGCTCACCGTAGTCTTCTAGGTTTCCTTCTCTGTATGCCCTAATCCGGATATTATATAAAGCCGGACCGGAGATAAGATAGATAGACGAGAAGCTAAAGGCTAACTCGCCGAGAGGTGGATCCTTGACGAGCAGCTAATAGAATCTCACATTGTACTATGTATGCCCAGGCTTTAGTCCTGAATAGTGAGATCGCAGGAGTAGGAACGTCGCATTACTGCGTCGTACCGAACCTGGGTAAAAACCCTGTGTCATCGTCCATCGTACACTCACGTCCCCCCACTTCTCTATCATTAGTCTCATGGCACCCCCGTCTATGAATTCTACTAATATGTCTCGACAAGCTACTCCAGAGTCACAGCAAAAGCCCAAAGAAGTTAATCTAGCCTTTGGAAAGGATAATGGCAACAAATGGAAAGGAAGAAACACATAACCTATCTCCTACACAAAGGAAGAGTGGGAAAAGATTAAGTCGGAAAACTGTGTCCACCATTCGCAATTTGGGAAACCTACCCATACTAACGCACAATGCCGGCTTAATAAGCATATCAAAGGCAGTGCAAGATCCGGGAACGAAGGGAATAGCTCCAAGAGGAAATTCTCTAAGAAAAAGACACAAGCTGAAAAAGAAGACAATGAATCAGACACTGAAGAAAAAATCCAGGAACAACAGCGAAAAGGCGAGCCAAAGATTCCGAGAGTTGATGGAGAATGCAATTTAACTTTTCCAGCAACTCCCTCAGCAAAGGTGGCAAAGAGGGCACTTCGAGAAATAAACGCGGTTGTTCCACTAACCCCCAAATTCTTGAAGTACTCGAATACACCAATTACCTAGGATCAGTCCGATCATCCCGGAAATACCCCAGAACCCAGCACACAAGCTCTAATTGTAAGACCTATTGTTCAAAACACTAGGCTAAAAAGAGTGCTGATGGATGGAGGATCCAACATTAATATAATGTATCTGGATACACTGAATCATCTGCGAATCTCCGAGACCCAGCTCAATCATAGCAACATACGTTTCCACGGCATCGTTCCTGGCAGACAAGCACAATCTCGAGGAGAAATTTCCCTAAACGTAACCTTTGGAGAAAAAGAGCATTTCCTACAGGAAAAAATTTCTTTCGAGGACGTGCTATTCGAAAGTGTATACCAAGCAATACTCGGACGTCCAGCTTTCGCTAAATTTATGGCAAGGTCATGTTATATTTATAACAAGCTGAAGATGCCATGGCCAAAAGGAGGAGTAATCACCATATCGGGAGACTTCAAACTGGCAAACGAGCTAGAAAAAGGAAACGCCCTTTGCACAGAAAAAGTGATAGCAAAGGAGGAATTGAAAGAGCTGGCAAAAGAAGTACCACCGACAGAAATGCAGGCAGGAAAAGAAAGTCGGAAGCCGGCAGATAGTTTCAAAGCTTCCGAGAATACAAGGCAGGTTATCCTAGGTCCCAAAGATCCGACAAAATTTATCGTAGTGGGAACTGGGATGACTGACAAATAGGAAAGCGAGCTCATCAAGTTCCTCCGTGAGAACTGAGATATTTTTGCCTGGTGTCCTGTAGACATGCCAAGTGTACCCAGGGAACTTGTTGAGCATCAACTCAAGGTGATTCCAGGATCTAAACCCGTCAAACAAGGTCTCCGTAGATTTGACGGAAGAAGACGAAAGGCTATTGGCAAGGAAATTATCCAGCTATTAGCAGCTGATTTTATCCGGGAAGTTATACATACCGAATGGTCTGTGAACCCAGTATTAGTCCGGAAGAAAGATAGTACTGTTCTTAGGATGTGTATATATTACACCGGCCTGAACAAATTGTGTGCAAAAGATAGGTTCGCGTTACCGCGAATCGATCAAATAATAGACGCACTACTGGCTCTGAGCTTTTATGCTTTTTGGATGCTTATTCCGGGTATCATCAAATACGCATGAAGAAGCAAGATCAAATCAAAACTTCTTTCATAACCCTATATGGGACGTACTATTACATAACCATGCCATTTGTCCTGAAGAACGCAGGTGCAACTTACCAGCGTTGCATGCAACGATGTTTGCATAGTCAGATTGGCAAAAACGTTCACGTTTATGTGGACGACATTGCCGTCGTTTCTAGGGAAAAAAACACACTCCTTGAAGATTTGCGAGAAACCTTCAAAAATTTGCGCACTTACAAAATGAAGTCGAATCCATTAAAGTGCGTATTTGGGGTCCCTCATGAAAACTTCTGGGTTTTATCGTTTCTCACAGAGAAATAGAAGTAAACCCGGAAAAGATCAAGGCAATCTTAAACATCTCAAGGCCTACGTGCTTAAAAGATGTACAAAGATTGACGGGTTCTGCGGCCGCCTCAGCAGGTTTATAAGCCAGCTAGGAGACAAAGCTCTGGCATTATACAAGTTGTTGAAAAAAACTGACAAATTTGTATGGACAGAAGAGGCGGACAAAGCATTGACCCGGTTAAAAGAAACCTTGATGAAATCTCCGATTTTGGCATCGCCAAAAGACGAAGAACCCATGTTACTGTATCTCACAGCAACAAACAGGGTTATTAGCGTTGTGATAGTTGTGGAAAGGCGGAAAGAAGAGAAAAGTATACCAGATCATCATCCAGTATATTATGTCAGCGAAGTTTTTTCCGAGTCCAAACAAAGGTACCCACACTATCAAAAGCTGGCATATGGCGTATTTTTCGCATCTCGAAGACTCCGCCATTATTTCGAAGGACATTCCATAACAATGGTGTGTAAAGCACCACTAGGGAATATTATTAACAATGCGGATGCAACAGGCCGAGTAGCCAAATGGGGCATCGAACTGGCTGCGTTTGACATTAAATACCAAGCCCGGACGACAATTAAATCCCAGGCGTTGGAAGATTTTGTCGCTAATTGGATAGAAGCAATGGAAAACACATCAATGTCGGAGTCGGAATACTGGGTTATGCACTTTGACGAATCCAAGATGAAGGAAAGCGCTGGAGCTGGTGTAGTGCTAAAATACCCAAAGGGAGATACCATGGAGTATGTATTACAAATACACTTCAACCCAACAATAATGTGGCAGAATACGAAGCTTTGCTTCATGGCTTGCACATTGCAAAAGAAATAGGTTTCAAACGCCTACTATGCTATGGCGACTCAGATCTGGTACAACATCAGCTTAACCAAACTTGGGACGCCAAAAGCCCCATCATGGCCGCATATCGGAGAACGGTGGACGAGTTTGCCATTTGCTTCCTGGGATTTGAAGTACTTCATATCAAAAGGGAAGAAAATTGGAACACAGATGCATTAGCCCGCATGGGCTCGGAAAGAGTGAAAACCCTACCACCAGGTGTGTTCGTCCAACATTTGCATGAACCATCGATAAAAGGTGGAGATGTTGATTATCCTCTCGTTTCCGAGTCAATTGAAGTCCCGCTCGTTAACCCGGATTGGACAATTACATATTTAAACTTCTTAGTGGATCAGAAGTACCCGGATGGAGCAGACGAGGTCTTGCAAAGAAAAATAAAATGTCGATGCAAAGGATACACGGTAATCAATGGTTGTCTGTATAAACGCAGTACTATCGGGATTTTTCAGCGATGTATTTCGCCAGAAGAAGGCCGAGAAATACTGCAAGAAATCCATGCAGGAGATTGAGGACACCATGCTCAATCAAAAAGCATAGTTAAGAAAGCATTCCATGCGGGGTTTTCTGGCTAACAGCCAAGACAGATGCCGAACACATAGTAAACACATGTGCCGGACGTCAGTATTACGCCAAGCAGACGAATATGCCAACCCAAGCACTCAAAACTATCCCTATCACATGGCCATTTGCGGTCTGGGGGCTAGATATGATGGGACCATTCAAAACTGCAAGAGGTGGACTCCCACATCTACTCGTTGCAGTAGAGGCGATGCGCCATTTGATTCTCATCAAATCATCCGGCAGAGTCTGAACTGCCTCCACTGCCCAGTTTTCCTAGGGAGTGGCAGCGCAGTTGACAAAAGGTGGAATCCCCGTATCCTGGCGTCTTGGTGGTAAAAGAAGGAACCCGTCCAAAAATTGACGGATTCCGAGGTTTTGATCTTGGGGAACCAATCCTCTCTAAATCTACGTAGGGTGAAGGATATGGTCCCGCAAGTCGGGAGTGCGTCCTCAGAGGGGTTTCGCTTAACCCCGAAACAGTACTACCAAAATTCTAGCCTAGGCTCTATTCCTAGATACCCTTCAAAGATGGCCTGGAACCCGGCTAAATACATAATGGAATTTGGAGGAAGATTGTGGGGTTGAATTTTGTAATGGTTAAGGATCTGGAGGAAAAAGGCGGAAGGTGGGAAGCCGATACCTCGGCTGATATGCGAGGTGAGGAGAACCCTCTCCCCGTCTTTAGGAATTGGCTCGGAGTCATCCTCCTGCCGTCATTTCCCTTTCAATATCAACCCTCCATTTCCATAGTCGGAAGGAGGGATTGAACCAGATTGCACTAGCTCCAGTTCCCGGACATTTCGCTTTCGTCCTCTGCGCCGGTGGCGGCCGCAGTGGCGAGCTCCTCGCCGACAAGGACAATCTTTTATTCCGTCGTTTCGACGGTGAAGGGCGGAGGCGGAGCAGAAGATGACGCCAGATTTCCGTCCACGAGAGGAGGATCCTCGCAGGCCATGCTACCGGCAGCTCCCTTGGGCGCGTTCGCGACGGCGCGGCTCGAGGTATCGAGCAGGGGGTCAATGTCGTTGATTATGGAGTCAATGTCGTGGGTGACGATGTTCTCCTCTGCGGCATGCAGTGAATCGCTGGATGCCATTTCTGGGCGGCGCGGAGAGGATCCCGAACCTCCGATTGTAAGTTCCGGGGACGGTGCGGTGTGCACGGGCTCTACTCGCACTAGTAGGACCTTGGCTCGAGAACAATGGCGCTGGAGGGCTAGGAGACGGTGTGAGAGCGGAAGGATTACCGGAGGGCCCGAGGAAGGCTATTTATAGCCGGAAAGGCTTTAAGATGCACTGCAACGGCTCTTTTGACCGTTAGATTTTCGACACGTGTCACTCGCCGGAAAATCCGGGAAATGAGGGACGGGTGATTATTGCTATCTCCTCGATTCCCGCGAGAAGGTTTCAAGGTTTCACATTTGGAACCCAAACGTCCCTGACGTCAGCATGATTTTATCTCTGATGTTGGAAGTTCCTTCTCCACGAAGGCTCGTGGAAGAAAAAGTCGGATTTTCCCCAAAATCCGAGTTTTGCGTTAAAGCATGATTTGAGGAAAAGAAGAATCGAGACGAAGAGCCAACATTTCTCGGAAAGAATGCAAATTGACGAAAGACGGCGAATTGGAGTCTCAATCCTTCTTGGGGGCTACTGCCAGATATATAGCGGTTAGGGGTATATCCGGCATTTTCCTAAAGAGATGGATTATCTGGGTGGCCTGAATGGTAATGGATCACGGTCCACTAGGCGGCCCAGTAAGCTGATGCGCAGAAGCCGGATTCTAGAAGGACCGTGACCACGGCCCACGTGGTACGACTTGGAGTAGAAAGCGGATTCTTGCTTTCCAAGGTAGAAGCTTGTCGTAGTCTTCTAGGTTTAATTTCTGTAACCCTAACCCGGCTATCTATACAAAGCCGGACATGAGAGAACAAAGTCACGGACAATTATCTAGAAGCCAACTCGCCTAGAAGTTGATCCTTGTCGAGTTAGCGAATCCAAACTCACATTGTACTCTGTATACTTCAGGTTTCAGCCCTGATTTAGTGAGATTGCAGGAGTAGGAGCGCCGCCTAGTCGCGACCGAACCTGGGTAAACTTTGGTGTCCTTGATTGTCATACTACCACGTCCCCCCCGCCCCACGTCTCTATCAGTATTCTCATATTACCCACGTCTATGAACTCTACTACGATGTCTCGACACAATACTCTTCAATGCAAGAGGATAAGAAAAATGTTTTCTCTTATAGGAACAATGGACATGGGTTCATGGGTTCACCCAATCCTATCTCTCCCATCTATGGTGATTATCATGTTATAGATAAAATGTACACACAATTTTCATGCTTTAACGGTAAACTTGTATGAGGGCTACATGTCCTAAAACTTATAGTTGAAAGAAATAATCATTTGTGCTGCTAGGCCACCCTCGTAAGGCTAGTGTGGTTTGCTGTCACTCCCACACCATACTTCTTCCTTTTTACCCCCAGATAAAGGATGTTGGGCGGTACCGTGTCACACAATACCTATGCCTATGTCACATCAGCCATCCCGTGCCCACATATATACATCATACTTCTTAATGCAAAATATTCTAAATACTAGTGCAATGATTCATATTTCATGTGCATGACCACATCTCTCTCATCTATCTACACTTGGTGGTGCCAATCACCTCATGACATGGATAAACAAGGCATTATGCATAAATCAAACCATCACATGCATCATAAAATATATCCAAAAATGACAAGTCATAAAAGATCTAACACAACGGTAAATGCATAACATATATCATCTCATACCACAATACCCACCATAGGAATTACATAGATAGATCCATACTCATGCACGACACATCATATGGACTTCAACAATGATCATACATAGAGAGATTAGATCAAGTTACCACCAGAAACCCAAATTCAGGGGGTGGAATATACTCCCCCTTTATCATGGTGACGATGGTGAAGAGGTTGGAGAAGATGGAGACCACCCCGACAATACCCCGTCGGAGTTTCCCCCTCCAATCTGCAGCTCCAGGTCTTCAGTTGCGTGGTTTTGTGTTTCTGTGGCGCTCTCATCCGAAAGTCGTCGGGAGACTATTTTTATAGTCTTTTTTAGGTCAAGATGAAGGCACCGAGATGAAAACGGACGACATCAGAGTAACGAGGGGGAAGATGCATGGACCCGCCACGACCAAGGAAATTGGCCGCGTGGGGCCGCGTCGGACTTCCTTTTGTGCGCTTCCTTAGCTTCTACTCCTTCTTCCTTCCAAAAAACGATCTCCGCAAAATATTAGGTCATTTGGACGTCGTTTGGGTCCTTGAAACATGAAAATATAGAAAATAGGGTTTTCTGCCAGTGCAGGGTTTGTCGCACCCGGACTTCTAGGGGATACTCACAGTCCGCTAAATAGTAGAACAAATGGCTTACGGGGCATACCGGCACCCGCATCTCAATATGAACAGGCCAACACGTAAACGTGTGACAACCATTCTCTACTATCCATCGTCTGCGCAAACCATCCCATAGAAATCAGGACACTTCCGTTGACGTATTTCATAACATACACACATGGTACGTCAACGGCATTTGAACAAGCGATATCACAACATATCTCTAAGACACAAAATATTGAAATAAGTTCCAAATAGCTCTCACTAGAGCAGAGATAGCGAATACAATCATCCAGAGGACACATGTCCCAACATATCATCATTACATCACAGCGGAAGCATTCAAAGTGTTTGAGTACAGACAAGATCCAAATAGGCCTAAGAGACCGGAAACGAAAAGACGGAGCCCATCCACGAAGTCTCGGATCCTGCCCGGGTCCGCTATCTACTCGTCAGCAGCCTCGTCATACTCCACGTAGTAGCCACCATGGGGATCCTCGGAAACATAGTCTGCGGAAACCACAGCCCCAAAGGGGTCAGTACATAAACGTACTGGCAAGCAAGACTCACAGTTCACCAAAGTGTACCCCACAACATCAAGCACAAATGCTTTGGGTTCAACGGAAGGAAGGGTGATACAAAAGATGCGGCAGCTGGCTGCTCTAACCAACTACAGAAACATGCTACAACTTCCGGCTAACAGAAAGGGGATAAGATAGCGTATCGGAACCAACTCTCAACTAACTCCAAACAAACCCATCCTGGATCTCGCCCCTTATCCAAAGAAGCAATCCGAGGATAACTCACACAGTTGGATTAATGATGGTTCAAGTTATTGTGTCAATACGACTATTACTAGTCAAGTTATCATTAGTTAGGTGTAAGTTGTTCTGAGTACTTGTTAGCTAGTACTTTCACCAAGTCATCCATAACCGCGGAAAACACGGCTTCTCGAGAAGATTTAACCCTGCAGGGATGCACCAATTTGGCCGTACACGTAAGAATAACCCGCCAGATGGAATGGCCCTTCCACCAAGCGGGGCACTCGACACAACTCAACTCTTCTTCGCATCAAGCCCAAAGAACCCCGTGCAATTGAGTGCACGGCTAATCAAGCCCCACGAAGAAAAGGGGACCCTCATAGCACTCTAAGAACATGTCTCCCTAAATGCCGACTACAAAAGTTCCACCCTGGCGCCAAGGGTTCGCACCTGCATATGCATGCGGCAAATGGAAAACCCGAACTAAATGAGGCGATTTGGACGAGATGCGAATCGAATCAAATTGAGGGGGGCGCCCATACACGCTTCCCACATGCGGTTAGTGCGCTCATCATGGATCAGTAGACAAGACCCTTTTCCTAATTAGGGTCGACACTAGCAGGCCTCAAAACCACGCCGGGCCTCCTGCCGGTGCCTTATCTGC
Organism: Alopecurus myosuroides; assembly: GCA_028641055.1. Classification (NCBI taxonomy): domain Eukaryota; kingdom Viridiplantae; phylum Streptophyta; class Magnoliopsida; order Poales; family Poaceae; genus Alopecurus; species Alopecurus myosuroides. The sequence goes on from CM054057.1 coordinate 166,249,410, forward strand.
AAATTATTATTACCTCAAAATTAACAGTTTGTAGTGTAACATCGAGCCCCAGAACATAAGTAATATGGTAACAGAAAGTAACGGACAACAGACTCGAGCAAAAGCAACCCTAAGCATGCTAGTAAGACACAGGCAACAAGCAAAAGGTTATAGGTGTGGAGGTGAGGCTATATCAGGGTTAACGGATAACATGTGATAGGATCGAACAGAAGCAACGATTCATAGGGCTAGCAGAATAGACAACGGAAAGTATCGGTATCCAATGTTGAAAGGAACACAATGGTTCATGTGAGTGAATACTTGCCTGCAAACTCAGCAGCCTGGTACTGAGCTAGAACCTTGGAAGGGGTGTCGTAAGTATCGTCTGTCTCAACGTCGTTGTCTATTCGAGAAGAAGCAAACAAACAATGCAGAGAGACAAACAATCAATAACATGGCATAATGCACAAACATGGGATGATGCATGACCATTTAATTGATGCATCAAAATAAACTAGTTGACATGGTAACATAACATGATTAAATGGACCCATATGCAATTGGATTGCAAATGGAAAGCCCATGAATTATGGTTTAAATAATGGTTTTACAACTAACCAACAGGTGTAAGTGGATTAGCATGATGCATGGATGAGGAAAACAGAAAGAAAACAACAATAGAATCAATTTGAAATAAGGTTTACCAAGTTTGGAAATTTACCCATTAAGTTATGGAATTTTGGTTTCTTAAAGGTGTTACACAAGCATTTGTTGTTTTCACCAATTTAAATTGTTCAAAATAAATAACAAAGTTCATATTTGAAAAGAACACAAAATTTTAGGTGGAATACATGTTTCACTTGTTGAAAAAGGAATTAGAATGAATTAATTATGAATTAAACAAGTTTAAACAAGATTTAAATGAATTTAATTCAAGTATGAATTTATTTGAATTTTTATTTGTTCAAAACATTATATCAAATTCATATTTCAAAAGTTTATACTTTTATGGTTTGAAAACATATTTTATATGTTCAAAAAGAAATTAATTTGACCAAGTTATGAATTTTGCAAAATTAAGTGAATTAAACAAGGATTCAAATATTTCACCAATTTAAAATATTCAAAACAGTAAACAATATTTATAATTGGGTAGAGCATTTAATTTGGTATTGAAAACATATTTAAAATGTAGAATTTGGAGTTGGGATGATTTAGTTATGCATTTTTAGATTTTTGGTATTAATCTGCCATTTTATTAACAGCTAGGGACTTAGAAAAATAATACAGGGACCTAGAAATTAATAGCAGGGACTGTTCTGTGATTCTGACAAGTTTCTGGGGCTGGAAAAAAAGATGGAAAAAGGTTGGGTTTAATCCCGGGGGGTGGGATTCGAACCCACACCCTCCTAGGTGCGCGCAGCGGGCGCTGCCACTGCGGTGGTGCTGTGAGTTGTTGACAGGAAGGGGTCGCGAGGAGGATAAGGTGTTGCTCGCGCTAACTGAATTTTGTTGCAGGTTCAGAGACTGCACCAGCGACAGGGGAGGGCTGCCGGCGGCAGCGACTAGCCGCTGCTGCGGTTCGCCGTGGCTGCGGTGCTGCGCGTGTGCGTCGTGGTGCAGAGGGTACAGCGAGAGGGGGGAGAGACGAGGGGGAAAGCTCACCGCGAGGGAGGCGAAGGAGAAGGGGACGGTGGCGGTGCAGGGAGGTGGCCGGCGATGTCGTGGACGGCGGCGGCGACGTGCTGGTTCCCGGTCCGAGCTGAGGGGTGGAGGATGACGAGGGAGGCGAGCGGGATCCATTCCCGCCGCCAGCGTGGAAGGTGGGGCAGCCAAACGACGGCGATCGTCGGAGAGGGAGGAAAGTGAGGCTCGGTTGGTGTTTGGGGTTCAGGTTCAGATAGTTACAGAGAGGGGTGGAGCAGAGAGGGAGGAGAAAGAGAGGAAGAGAGAATGGAGGCGGGGGAGAGGGAGAGAGGGAGGTGGAGGCTAGGGCTAGGGAGAGCATCGGGCTAGGGTTTATAGGGGGAGGTGGGCGAGCTCAGCCGTTGCTGCTGCTTCTCTGCTACGTGGACAGAACCGATGGCCAGCCGTACGAGGAAGAAGAAGGGTAAGGGGGGTAGCAGGCCTGAGGGAGAGGATGGTGGGCTGGGCCTGCCCCTCTCTCTGCGCTGGTTGTTTTTTATTGTTTTGTTCTAATTTTTTTTTTGCAGATTTGAACAAGGAGGAAAAGAAAGGTTTTAGTGGTTAGAGAAATTAGGGCAAAATTTGTGTAAGTTAATTAGGGCAACAGCAACAAAATTCCACTTTTGTTTTCCAAACATTTTGAATTATGGTGATGTTTGTATTTTAAATGAATTTGAAAAAAATTGACATTGATTAACTTATTGAAAGAAACATTTTAAACTATTGTGAACTTTCCATGTTTATTTGAAACAAATTGATTGGAGTGTTTTGTTTCATTAATTTCTAATGGTTGCTGTTTGGAAAATGCAATTGAATTTGAATGCAATTTGAATGAATTTTGAATATTAAGTGAAATATTGAAAGCAATAATTTAAATAGTTTGAACCTTAGTTTAATGGAAACAAATTGATGTTTTGATTTGGATAATTTTATTTGAAAATTGTAACAGCACAAGTATGAAACAAACGTTTGAAATTTGATTTGAAATTCAAATAGAAAACAAAGGAAAACAAAGGAAAACAGAGGAAAACAAATGGAAAACAAGCAAAACAAATGCAATGAACATGATGTCATGATGCAAAACATAAAATAATAGAGAGCAAACATTCTAATGGCTATTTTTCATACTTGGGATGTTACAAAACGCCCCCCCTTGAAGGAATCGCGCCCCGAGATTCCTACTGAGAAAAGAAAAGGTCCGAATACTTCTTGCGAAGATCCTCTTGAGCTGTGACACGTGGAACACATCGTGCACCTTGGATAGTTTTTTTTGGAAGTTCAAGACGATAGGCATTCCTGGCAACTCTTCTGGAAAGACGTCAGGGAATTTGCAAACCACCGGAACATTTTCAAGTAAAGGTAGAGGTTTTGCATCGAGGGTGTATAGCTGAATGTAACTTGATTCATTTGGAGAATAGACTATCTGGCCAGAAGGGTGGAACAGAGTTATTGATTAGACGCCGGTAGAAGTACTGAAATGGGAAGCAACAACAAGGTTTCAACGGACGAAAAGGATGTTGAGAAGAACAGGATATCGAAGCAACAACGGGAAACACGAGACCAAAACACTCCTAAGGTACTACGGAAAACCCATCCGGGCTTCTAAAGGATCAATATCTACTGCTTAAGGAATATAGGATCTGCTTCCGGGGCTTACACGCCTCCGTTCTCAATCGTGAGTAGGCAACATGATAAATCATGTCACAACCACCTCCATTCCTATGGTCTAGTAGATATAACTATCCTAGAGGAACCAGGATTCGTGAAAACCTAACTTGAAAATTTAGATGAGAAGGGAAAACAACGTTGCACTTCCTTACCAGAAAAGGGAGGGTGGGTGGGGAAAGAAATAAAATGGCAGAATTCCTACTCTCACGTTTCATTTTTTTCCTATATAGCTACAAAATAGTTTCTAGACTCAACTGCGACCAGTAAAAAGGGACCCTACAGGCAGACTGGCTCTGATACCATTTGTCGCACCCGGACTTCTAGGGGATACTCACAGTCCGCTAAATAGTAGAACAAATGGCTTACGGGGCATACCGGCACCCGCATCTCAATATGAGTAGGCCAACACGTAAACGTGTGACAACCATTCTCTACTATCCATCGTCTGCGCAAACCATCCCATAGAAATCAGGACACTTCCGTTGACGTACTTCATAACATACACACATGGTACGTCAACGGCATTTGAACAAGCGATATCACAACATATCTCTAAGACACAAAAGATTGAAATAAGTTGCAAATAGCTCTCACTAGAGCAGAGATAGCGAATACAATCATCCAGAGGACACATGTCCCAACATATCATCATTACATCACAGCGGAAGCATTCAAAGTGTCTGAGTACAGACAAGATCCAAATAGGCCTAAGAGACCGGAAACGAAAAGACGGAGCCCATCCACGAAGTCTCGGATCCTGCCCGGGTCCGCTATCTACTCGTCAGCAGCCTCGTCATACTCCACGTAGTAGCCACCATGGGGATCCTCGGAAACGTAGTCTGCGGAAACCACAGCCCCAAAGGGGTCAGTACATAAACGTACTGGCAAGCAAGACTCACAGTTCACCAAAGTGTACCCCACAACATCAAGCACAGATGCTTTGGGTTCAACGGAAGGAAGGGTGATACAAAAGATGCGGCAGCTGGCTGCTCTAACCAACTACAAAAACATGCTACAACTTCCGGCTAACAGAAAGGGGATAAGATAGCGTATCGGAAACAACTCTCAACTAACTCCAAACAAACCCATCCTGGATCTCGCCCCTTATCCAAAGAAGCGATCCGAGGATAACTCACACAGTTGGATTAATGATGGTTCAAGTTATTGTGTCAATAAGACTATTACTAGTCAAGTTATCATTAGTTAGGTGTAAGTTGTTCTGAGTACTTGTTAGCCAGTACTTTCACCAAGTCATCCATAACCGCGGAAAACACGGCTTCTCGAGAAGATTTAACCCTGCAGGGATGCACCAATTTGGCCGTACACGTAAGAATAACCCGCCAGATGGAATGGCCCTTCCACCAAGCGGGGCACTCAACACAACTCAACTCTTCTCGCATCAAGCCCAAAGAACCCCGTGCAATTGAGCGCACGGCTAATCAAGCCCCACGAAGAAAAGGGGACCCTCATAGCACTCTAAGAACGTGTCTCCCTAAATGCCGACTACAAAAGTTCCACCCTGGCGCCAAGGGTTCACACCTGCATATGCATGCGGCAAATGGAAAACCCGAACTAAATGAGGCGATTTGGACGAGATGCGAATCGAATCAAATTGAGGGGGGCGCCCATACACGCTTCCCACATGCGGTTAGTGCGCTCATCATGGATCAGTAGACAAGACCCTTTTCCTAATTAGGGTCGACACTAGCAGGCCTCAAAACCACGCCGGGCCTCCTGCCGGTGCCTTATCTGCAAATTATTATTACCTCAAAATTAACAGTTTGTAGTGTAACATCGAGCCCCAGAACATAAGTAATATGGTAACAGAAAGTAACGGACAACAGACTCGAGCAAAAGCAACCCTAAGCATGCTAGTAAGACACAGGCAACAAGCAAAAGGTTATAGGTGTGGAGGTGAGGCTATACCAGGGTTAACGGATAACATGTGATAGGATCGAACAGAAGCAACGATTCATAGGGCTAGCAGAATAGACAACGGAAAGTATCGGTATCCAATGTTGAAAGGAACACAATGGTTCATGTGAGTGAATACTTGCCTGCAAACTCAGCAGCCTGGTACTGAGCTAGAACCTTGGAAGGGGTGTCATAAGTATCGTCTGTCTCAACGTCATCGTCTATTCGAGAAGAAGCAAACAAACAACGCAGAGAGACAAACAATCAATAACATGGCATAATGCACAAACATGGGATGATGCATGACCATTTAATTGATGCATCAAAATAAACTAGTTGACATGGTAACATAACATGATTAAATGGACCCATATGCAATTGGATTGCATATGGAAAGCCCATGAATTATGGTTGAAATAATGGTTTTACAACTAACCAACAGGTGTAAGTGGATTAGCATGATGCATGGATGAGGAAAACAGAAAGAAAACAACAATAGAATCAATTTGAAATAAGGTTTACCAAGTTTGGAAAGTTACCCATTAAGTTATGGAATTTTGGTTTCTTAAAGGTGTTACACAAGCATTTGTTGTTTTCACCAATTTAAATTGTTCAAAATAAATAACAAAGTTCATATTTGAAAAGAACACAAAATTTTAGGTGGAATACATGTTTCACTTGTTGAAAAAGGAATTAGAATGAATTAATTATGAATTAAACAAGTTTAAACAAGATTTAAATGAATTTAATTCAAGTATGAATTTATTTGAATTTTATTTGTTCAAAACATTAAATCAAATTCATATTTCAAAAGTTTATACTTTTATGTGTTGAAAACATATTTTATATGTTCAAAAAGAAATTAATTTGACCAAGTTATGAATTTTGCAAAATTAAGTGAATTAAACAAGGATTCAAATATTTCACCAATTTAAAATATTCAAAACAGTAAACAAAATTTATATTTGGGTAGAGCATTTAATTTGGTATTGAAAACATATTTAAAATGTTGAATTTGGAGTTGGGATGATTTAGTTATGCGTTTTTAGATTTTTGGTATTAATCTGCCATTTTATTAACAGCTACGGACTTAGAAAAATAATACAGGGACCTAGAAATTAATAGCAGGGACTGTTCTGTGATTCTGACAAGTTTCTGGGCCTGGAAAAAAAGATGGAAAAAGGTTGGGTTTAATCCCGGGGGGTGGGATTCGAACCCACACCCTCCTGGGTGCGCGCAGCGGGCGCTGCCACTGCGGTGGTGCTGTGAGTTGTTGACAGGAAGGGGTCGCAAGGAGGATAAGGTGTTGCTCGCGCTAACTGAATTTTGTTGCAGGTTCAGAGACTGCACCAGCGACAGGGGAGGGCTGCCGGCGGCAGCGACTCGCCGCTGCTGCGGTTCGCCGTGGCTGCGGTGCTGCGCGTGTGCGTCGTGGGGCAGAGGGTACATCGAGAGGGGGGAGAGACGAGGGGGAAAGCTCACCGCGAGGGAGGCGAAGAAGAAGGGGACGGTGGCGGTGCAGGGAGGTGGCCGGCGATGTCGTGGACGGCGGCGGCGACGTGCTGGTTCCCGGTCCGAGCTGAGGGGTGGAGGATGACGAGGAGGCGAGGGGGATCCATTCCCGCCGCCAGCGTGGAAGGTGGGGCAGCCAAACGACGGCGATCGCCGGAGAGGGAGGAAGGTGAGGCTCGGTTGGTGTTTGGGGTTCAGGTTTAGATAGTTACAGAGAGGGGTGGAGCAGAGAGGGAGGAGAAAGAGAGGAAGAGAGAATGGAGGCGGGGGAGAGGGAGAGAGGGAGGTGGAGGCTAGGGCTAGGGAGAGCATCGGGCTAGGGTTTATAGGGGGAGGTGGGCGAGCTCAGCCGTTGGTGCTGCTTCTCTGCTACGTGGACAGAACCGATGGCCAGCCGTACGAGGAAGAAGAAGGGTAAGGGGGGTAGCAGGCCTGAGGGAGAGGATGGTGGGCTGGGCCTGCCCCTCTCTCTGCGCTGGTTGTTTTTTATTTTTTTTGTTCTATTTTTTTTTTTGCAGATTTGAACAAGGAGGAAAAGAAAGGTTTTAGTGGTTAGAGAAATTAGGGCAAAATTTGTGTAAGTTAATTAGGGCAACAGCAACAAAATTCCACTTCTGTTTTCCAAACATTTTGAATTATGGTGATGTTTGTATTTTAAATGAATTTGAGCAAAATTGACATTAATTAACTTATTGAAAGAAACATTTTAAACTATTGTGAACTTTCCATGTTTATTTGAAAAAAATTGATTGGAGTGTTTTGTTTCATTAATTTCAAATGGTTGCTGTTTGGAAAATGCAATTTGAATGAATTTTGAATATTAAGTGAAATATTGAAAGCAATAATTTAAATAGTTTGAACCTTAGTTTAATGGAAACAAATTGATGTTTTGATTTGGATAATTTTATTTGAAAATTGTAACAGCACAAGTATGAAACAAAGGTTTGAAATTTGATTTGAAATTCAAATAGAAAACAAAGGAAAACAAAGGAAAACAGAGGAAAACAAATGGAAAACAAGCAAAACAAATGCAATGAACATGATGTCATGATGCAAAACATAAAATAACAGAGAGCAAACATTCTAATGGCTATTTTTCATAATTGGGATGTTACAGGGTTGATTCCAGAAAAATAGGAAAACTAAGAAATATTCCCAAAATTAATTTAAAACAATGATATAAGCCCTATATGATTCCAATATGATTGAAATATAATTAATACAATGAAAAGTTCATGTATACATTTTTTACATGCATGAACATCCCCAAGCTTAACCTATACTTGTCCTCGACAATGAAGGTGATAAACTAACATGGACTTTGCTTTTTAATACTATCAATGGATATCAAAGATGATTATTATTGCCATATAGAGTCAAATGATTCATTCTCAGAGGAGTACAAATATACAAGATAGATCATGAAGTGATATCAAATATTCAATATAGGGATGTTCAATGATAATTCACAAAGTGTAAGATAGAAAAAAGTACTATGGACCAAATGTATGCATAATGAAAATTTTAAAAACATCCTATAATGGTCATCGACTATTCTTGTAAAATCTGCTTATAAAAGGTGGACACTTTGGAAACATAGATAAAGAAGTAGAGGTAAAACATGAATAAGTTTCATCTAGCTTCCAAATGCTTCTACTTAAGTTAATGTTTGCAATGTGGTATCCATTGGTGTGGAGATCTCATTACGCCTATCATAGCATCTTGAATGGTTAAGTGTAAAGTGAAAGTAAATATGAGTAGTGTGCCTAACAAAGTATGGGTTGAATGCCTCATGCCCCGTGAATACAAGTACCTCTCCAACTGGCTACTCAACTCGGGCCACAAAGCAAGTTCAAGTTAAAGTCATTGCAAGTAATAATAGTGTCATCAAGAGCGTCAACTGGGGTTCCTCTTGTCCCAGGACATGGAACAAACCCATGACAAGAGAAACAAACAAAACGAACAATCTCAACACCCTTTTTTATTGACCGCTGGTATAGCTTTCATTGTGAGGTGCATCACTGAAGGTTCACTACAGCATTTAAGTAAATTTCCACCATGTATCACATGTCTTGGGTTAGCGGCCCGAGCGTCTCCCAAGCAATTTACACTAACTTACCAGGTTTCCACAATTATTTCACACAATGTTAGGCATCCATAAACAAAAGTACATGATATCAACTAAATATAATTAAGAGCATGTTGAAAGTTTGCCATGTGACAACACATATGAGCTAACTCCCAACCAAGACTCTTGTCAATCACACAACTTCATAATTTTAATCACAATGGTTCATGTTTATTAAGTGCAATAAAAGTAAAGTGTGCATCAAATTCATGAGAACTTTTTAACCAACTTTTCTCATAACAATCAATAACATAAGAATTTTAATTTGGAAACATAGATAATACAATATAACATGATAAACATACTTGGAATAGCATAAAACTAATAGGTAGATATAGCGGACTCACTAGAAAAACTTTGGTTGAAGGTGTTGGAAAACAATTTTTACTTGTTGAAATTTTTGGGCTGGCAAGAGGGAGAAAGTTGGCCGTCTAAATTCATGATTATGTGTCCATAGAACTAATCAATCCATGTTAAACAAACTAAAGTAGCATTCAATAGAAAAACATGAATAAAAGATAACTCTTGATAAAACACTTGCAAATTAATACTCATTAAAAAGCACATGTGTCAAGCCACTGTGTCATGGCATCCTTAAGACTAGGTTTAGCTCTATATCTAGAAAGAACAAAATTATCTTTAAATGAGTATTAACTTGCAAGTGTTTTGACACGGTGGGGATTTTCCCCCCACCGTAACATGTAAAAAAAAGCACATGAATCACTCAACTATATGTATCTTTTTGAATCAACTCAAACATTCCTTTACCAATATTTTTAATAGAATCCAACGTAATTAAACCAAAATTTTCAGTAGATCTCTCACAACATAAATGAAAAGTGGTGGTATCAATAAAAAAACAAACCAAAATAACAAAAATTAAAGACGCTCCAAGTTTATGTGATAAAGTGCATTGATCGAAAAACAGAAGTTAGACGTGTGAAAACTGAGAGTGTGTTGGTACAATGGGGTTGTCTTTACATCCCTAATCTTATGGTCTTTACCATCCTTGGATATCTCTTGGTGCATCTCCTGTAATCCCTGTGAGAAAACTTCAAAGCATTGTTTCACCCATCTCTTTTCTGTGTGGTGACATTAGAAGGCACAAAACAACTGAATTCCTTACTGCATGAAATCCTTAAACAAAAGTGTGAAACATGTCCAGAAAGTGTATAATGTTGTATTATTTCTCATAAACTCTATTGGATAAAAAATATTCAACTTAAAATTTTTAAAAATACATAAAACACAATGCGACAAAATCTGTCCAGAAAAACAGCAGTAGCAAAACACATTTTTTTTAACCCACTTAAATATGTCGAAAAAATCTGAAACTATCCAGGATTAAAGAGGATGAAAATTTTCAACTATAGTTAAAATTTTCAGTTCATTCGGAGTTACAGAATAGAAATAAAAAAATCATACCGTGCACAGATTCGTGCAGGAATAAAATCTTCGAATACAAATAGCAACTTTGTCAAGCCAAAACGGGTAAAATTTGGCACTTTATTAAATATTTCAGAAAAAAAAACTAAAAACTAAATCTCTCATTACAGCAAGAGGACACAAAGAGAATAAAAAATAAAAACAACAGGGTTGCCTCTGCTACACCTTGATGGTGCCTTGACGGGGAGACTTCTTGATGATGATGAATTTTAAGTCCTTGGCAACGGCGCCAGAAATTCTTGATGCTTGTGATGGCGTGTTAGGAACCCCAAGAGGAGGGTGTGATGAGTACAGCGGTAATAATTTCCCTCAGTTAAGAACCAAGGTTATCAATCCAGTAGGAGAAAGAGGATCTTCAGAAGGTTGATGCCACCGACGATGGTGATGGCGCCTCACCGGTGTCAACAACAACACGGAAGCTGCACACAACACAACCAAAATACTTTGTCCCAACGGTACAGTGAGGTTGTCAATCTCACCGGTCTTGCTGAAAACTAAGATTAGACGTATAGTGTGGAAAATGGTGTATGCTTGCAGTAAGTAAAGAAAGCAGAGAATTGTAGTGGTTTGCTTAATAGTGTAGGAAAATGGACCGGGGTTCATAGGTTCACTAGTGGTGTTTCTCCATAAAAGATAGCATGCTTGGTGAACAAATTAGAGGTGGGAAATTGAGAAATAGAGGTTGCACCGTAGTGCACATTCATGACATGATGACTACTATAATATTTAGTGCGGGGCATTACAACAATATACATAGACCGTAATCCAACTGCATCTATGACTAATAATCCACCCTCAGGTTATCATACGAGCCCCCTTAGGTATTATGTTGCAAGCAACATATAATTGCATTAAGCAATGTGTGTAATGTAAGCAATGATTGTGCACGCGGGCACTAACACCGCTGTTTTCTCCCTAGTGGCAATTGCACATCCTCCCCCGTCACGTTTTTGTCACTCGAGCACAGGCGAAAAGAAGGCATGAACCAAACTATCGAGCATAAGTACCCCCCCTTGGAGTCACTAGCAACTACTTGGCCAGAGCAACCACTAGCAACGGAAAGCATGCAATATCACAAATAACATATACAATAAAGACTATAACCAACTTGGCATAAATTCAATATATTCATCGGATCCCAGCGAACACAACACGTAGAATTACATAAGAACTATCTCGATCATGTTAGGAAGCTCGGGAGATCTAAACATTGAGGCATAGGACGAGAAGACAACCATCTAGCTACTGCTATGGACCCGTAGTCCAAGGATGAACAACTCACGCATCACTCCGGAGGCAGGCATGGTGATGAAGAAGCCTCCGGTGATGATCTCCTCTCCGGCAGGGTGCCGAGAGACAGCTTTAGAACCCCCATGATCTAGGGTTGTCGACGACGGCGGCTGCGGAACTTTTCAGTGATTTTTGATCAGGTGCATAGGGTTTTCCTTTGGAGGGGAATAAATAGGCGAAGGGCGACGTTGGTGGGCCACCGACGTTGGTGGGCCACCAGGGTGGCCTCACCACCCCCAAGGCGTGGACAAGGTGAGCCCGCGCCTGGCTATGGCGAGGCCCCCCTGGTGCCCGTCTTCGACTCCTCTTCGGACTTCTGGATGCTTCCAGGGAAAATAGAAACTTCGGGATTCGTGGGGTCCAATTCCGAGAATATTTCCAGAACAAATTTTCTGATATAAAAAACAACAGAAAACAAAGAACTGGCACTTGGCATATTGTTAATAGGTTAGTCCCGGAAAACGTTTAAATGCTATAAAGAAGGGAGAAAACATGTAGCAATTGGCATAATATCAACATGGAACATCAAAAATTATAGATATGTTGGAGACGTCTCAAGAATCCCCAAGCTTAGTTCCTACTCATCCTCGAGTAGGTAAACGATAAAACAAAATAATTTATGAGGTGACATGCTACCACACAATCTTGATCGTAATATGTAAAGCAGAGCATGTAAACTAGGATCAAATGAACTAAAGTTGTGATCTATATTTGATATCAACAAGTAATGCATAAACAGATAAGAAGAAAGAAGCAGATTTTTTAATGAATCAATACTAAAAGACTATCAACCGTGCAAAGTTTATTAGAGATGATTTAAGCTTTCAAGAACAACAATATCATGCACGTCAAACGATCTTCACATCCCCTGTTAAGTTCAAGTCAAGCTTTCCACATGATGCAATGCTTGAATCTTAAACTATTTGCGCACTAAAAACAAGCAAGTGTTCTGCGTTGGTCCCTGGCACCAGGATGTTATGGCAAATAGAACATTATGGGGGGTTTGGAAGGTCAATGGAAGAAAGGCTCACAAAGCTGAAAGTGGTCATTAGACAAGAGAAATTCTTACGACCGAAGCTATGCAATGACCAGGGATTGCCACACAACGGATGCACATAGAGCTATAAGTGTATGAAAGCTCTCCAATGGAACTAGTGGGGGTGCATCCAACTTGCTTGCTCACGAAGACCTAGATCTCATTTGAGGAGGCTCATCATTGGAATATACAAGCCAAGTTCTATAATGTAAAATTACCCATATAGTTATGAATGAATGATAATATGGAAACTTTCTCCAAACTGAAGTATTGGTGCTAAACATGAAGCACAAGTGTGGTATAAAGGATAGTGATGTGCCCCCTCTCTCTTTATTCTCTTTTTGGCCCTGTTTTTTTTTTGGGCTTTTCATTTTTTTTATAAATTCTTACCGGTAGGGGCAACATCCTATATTACAATGAATCATTACACCTTTAGTACTCATAACTCATAATGGAATATCTCTGATGTATCCAACTGCATGCTCCTGCCAGTGTAGCAGTATGCATAAATAACCATGAAGCTCATCATCAAGTAACATAATAGAGGTGGATGTTGTGCAACAATATATCTCGGAATGGCTATGGAAATGTCATGATAGGTAGGTATGGTGACTGTTTTGAGGAAGAATATATGGGCTTATGTGTAGGAGAACAAAGTCCTCCCACGGGATTTGGATGCACTAGCGAAGTTTGCACCAACTCTCAATGTGAGAAAGGGCAATGCACAGTACCGAAGAGGCTAGCAAATATGGATGGTGGAAGTGCCACGAACCGCAACATAGACTCACCAGTTAAAAGGTTGCATCAAGAAAATAATCTTTACAAGGTACAATGTAAATCACTCCAAGAGGGTCCGTGGCAGTGACAAGTCATTGTTAGCTACCCCGACCGTAGCCCGTAAGAAAAGGCCGATCAGAAATGTATCACCTCGTAGCAGTCGTATACCATTGTTTCTATCAGCTGGTAATTTAAGCGTGGCACAGTTTCAAGTTTCTTAGACCAACCATTAATATTGTATACTTACTAGTCATTCCTGTTTATCCATTAAGAAAATTAATATCTCAAAACAACAAAAGTGATTCAAGTGAAGAAGTTTAGTGATCTACAAGACCATGCGAAATTTTCCACTATACCAACTACCACATAAGCATTTATATTCTCAACAAAGAACATGTATGATACAACAAAAGCTCTCTCTAAGAATATAGCAATGAAAACTAGAGAGTACTAATAGCTCTAAATAAGAGATGAATGCAAAACAGGAGCTAAATAAATGCAGCAGCCAGACAAAGATTAAGAATACAAAGTATTTCCCATGAAAAAGCGGAGCGTGTCACTCTCCAATAAAAGAATGCTAAGGTCCAACCAAGATTATTGCAAAAATAAAAACAAACTGAAAGAAAAAAATAAAGTACGCTCCAAGTAAAGCACATCAGATGTGACCGAATAAAAATATAGTTTCACTAGAAGTGACCTGATAATTTGTCGATGAAAAAGGGGATACCTTGGGCATCCCCAAGCTTAGACGCTTGAGTCTTCTTGGAATTTGCTGGGATGTACCTCCGGGGCATCCCCAAGATTAGGCTCTTCACTCTTCTTGATCACGTCATATCATCCTCTTCTCTTGACCCTTGAAAACTTCCTTCACACCAAACTTCTCACAATCTTCATTAGCAACGTTAGTGCAATTGAAATAATAAATTCACATGGTTCGGTTTCAACACAGTCATAACACTTATAAACACATTATATACTGTCACAACTTCTTTTAAAACTCTTTTTCTCAAAAGAACACCAAAAGAAAGAGATTAAGATGCAAATGCAATTATTGGCAGAAATCTGTCAAAACAGGACATCAGGTAAAGATGATTTTTTTTAGAAAATCTTCTGTTGATCAAATTAAAAAGTGTTCAACAAAGAAAAGTTGCATATATAGACCAGGATTACGCACAAACAATCTCAGATCATTTCGAATTTTCTGTGATTTTATACAAATTTAACAGTGGACAGCAGAAATCTGTTTCCTGCGCAGAAATCTGAAATATAGTCTCAACTTTCCACTAGAGGCTTTACTTGGCTAAAAAAAGACTTAAAAGAAAAGATACAACAGGGTTGCTAAGGAAATAGACAACTCCCAGGTGCAAAGTACACAGAAAGAAACAATGGAAAATGGGTTGAAAACGGAGAAATAAAACGGGTTGTCTCCCGGTAGCGCTTTTCTTTAACGCCTTTCAGCTAGGCATAGAAAGCAACTCAAGTATTTTCAAGTGAAAAAGCATCAAAATTAAGCTTAGTAATCTCCTCAACAATGAATTTTATTTCATCTATAGAAGTTTTAAATGTCCCTTTATCAACACTTTTAGGCACACTACTTTCATCAAATGGGTTTGCAGGAACAATCCAATCAAAATTATTTTCTAGAACTTCATGCATTCCTACCAATTTAAAGGGTATTGGTATTTTTTCCTTATCATTGGCTTTACCCGGTGTGCTATTAACATCTACACATGAGCCTTACATCTCAAATCGGTTAAACACTTTTCTAGCCTCAATGGCAACATCACCAAATTCTTTAAACAAAGTTTCTAGAATAACTCTCTTTTTTCGCTATCCTTAATATTATCAAGGTTGGGGAACATTTGTTGTATTATGGGATTAAGGTTAACAAACCTAGCTTCCAACATACGAACTAGAGATGCTGCAACAGTTTCATAATCTGTAGCAAGTTCAGCTAAGGATCTATCCTCAAATTCTTTGTGCTTACTAACATAATTAAAGTACTCTCCAATATTATCTTTCCCAATGATATCACTGCTACCTATTGGTACATATTTCAAGTTAAACTTGGGTAGAATCATGATTAGAGATTAAACTAAGAGTAGAAAAGCAAAAATAACATCTATGAAGTAAACTAATCCAATATTATCTTTCCCAATGATATCACTGCTACCTATTGGTACATATTTCAAGTTAAACTTGGGTAGAATCATGATTAGAGATTAAACTAAGAGTAGAAAAGCAAAAATAACATCTATGAAGTAAACTAATTTTTTTTGTGTTTTTGATATAAAGAAGAAAAACAAGACAAAAAATAAAAAACCAAGACAATAAATAAAATAAAGAGGTTGAGAGTGAGAGACTCCCCTTGCCAGAAGACTTCTTTCTCCCCGGCAACGGTGCCAGAAATTCTTTGCTACGCCTTGCTGGTGCCTTGACGGGGAGACTTCATGATGAATTTTAAGTCTCCGACAACGGCGCCAGAAAATCTTGATTCTTGTGATGGCGTGTTGGGAACCCCAAGAGGAGGGTGTGATGAGTATAGCAGTAAGAATTTCCCTCAGTTAAGAACCAAGGTTATCAATCCAGTAGGAGAAAGAGGATCTTCGGAAGGTTGATGCCACTGACGGTGGTGATGGTGCCTCACTGTAGTCAGCAACAACGCGGAACCTACACACAACATAACCAAAATACTTTGTCCCAACGGTACAGTGAGGTTGTCAATCTCACCGGTCTTGCTGAATACAAAGATTAGACGTTTAGTGTGGAAAATGGTGTATGCTTGCAGTAAGTAAAGAAAGCAGGGAATTGTAGTGGTTTGTTTAACAGTGTAGGAAAATGGACCGGGATTCATAGGTACACTAGTGGTGTGTCTCCATAAAAGATAACATGCTGGGTGAACAAATTACAGCTGGGCAATTGACAAATAGAGGTTGCACCATAGTGCACATTCATGACATGATGACTACTATGATATTTAGTGCGGGCATTACAACAATATACATAGACCGTAATCCAAATGCATCTATGACTAATAATCCACCCCCAGGTTATCATTCGACCCCTCTTAGAAATTAATTTGCAAGCAACAGATAATCGCATTAAGAAATGTGTGCAATGTAAGCAATGATTGTGCACGCGGGCACTCACACCGCTGTTTTCTCCCTAGTGGCAACATCACATCCTCCCCCGTCACGTTTCTGTCACTCGAGCACATGCGAAAAGGAGGCATGAACCAAACTATCGAGCATAAATGCTCCCTCTTGGAGTCACTAGCAACTACTTGGCCAGAGAAACCACTAGCAACGAAAAGCATCCAAGATCACAAATAACATTTGCAATAAAAACTATAATCAACTTGGCATAAGTTCAATATTCATCGGATCCCAGCAAACACAACACATAGAATTACATAAGAATAATCTCGATCATGTTAGGAAGCTCAGGAGATCTAAACATTGAGGCATAGGAGGAGAAGACAACCATCTAGCTACTGCTATGGCCCCGTAGTGCAAGGATGAACTACTCACGCATCACTCCGGAGGCAGGCATGGTGATGATCACCTCTCCGGCAGGGTGCCGGGAGACAGCTTTAGAACTTCCCTGGTCTAGGGTTGACGATGATGGCGGCTGCGGAACTTTTTAGGGATTTTTATCAGGTGTGTAGGGTTTTCCTTCGAAGGGGAATAAATAGGCGAAAGGGCGACGTCGGTGGGCCACAAGGGTGGCCTCACCACCCCAGGCGCGACCAAGGGGGGCCCGCGCCTAACTATGGTGAGGGCCCCCTGGTGCCCGGCTTCGACTCCTTTTCGGACTTTTGGATGCTTCCGGGGAAAATAGGAACTTCGGGATTCGTGGGGTCCAATTCCGAGAATATTTCCAGAACAACTTTTCTGAAATAAAAAACATCAGAAAACATAGTAATAAGACTAATGCAAAATAAAGAAAACGTGTAAAATGCTATAAAGAAGGGAGAAAACATGTAACAATTGGCATAATAAGACTAATGCAAAATAAAGAAAGAATCTATCAAAAACTGGTCGGCCCGAATGGAGAGAATTTTTGGAGGCACTTATGTTTCTCAAATAAGAAAACTTTGAACTAATGAAATGTGTAATAACAACATAATGTTTCGTTCGTAAAATATCAGCTGAAAATTTTTCTTCTGTGATTTTTAACATTTTTCACAGTGAAGCTTAGGAATCTGTTTTCTGGACAGCAAAACACTATCGCTTGATCCTAGCTCTCAAATAGGACCATATCTAAAGCATTATCATATAAAATATCTAAACCAAATTCCTCATCAATTTTAAAGCTATTATCAATAATAGTATAATTTTGAATGTGCGATCATCATCAGAATGAGAATAAAAAGAGCATAGTGAGTAAGGATATGGGCAATCCTCTAATACCTTTTACTCTTCTCTATATTCTTCTTGTTCTTGTAAGCCATTAGATATCTCCTTGATAGCGACAAGATTGTTATAAAATTCAAGGATATAGGTATTCTTACAAAAGAGTTTCAAGAGTTGTTCAAGTGTTGTAGCAAGTCTTGGTGTGAGGCTACGAGCTTTATCTATGTTAAACATAACTATCTCAAAAATTCCCATTACAATAGTAAATTCCTTGGCTGCCTTCATATCAGTGTTCATAATTTCACTATCATGGTAAGAGGCAATTATAGGCATACTCTCAAGCTTGCACTGAAATTTAAGATGCTTAGGATATTGATCTATGCAGCAAAATACATTATACATATCACATAATTCATGGCCAATTACATTTAATGCTTCCATTATAAACCTTTTTTGATCAACACTAATTTACTCAACCATAGGGGGTTGCATAAGTACGTGACTTATATATTCCATGTACATAACAAATGAACTATTTTGTTTTTGTGTTTTTCAAATAAGGAGAGTATAAACTGATACATAACTAAAAGTAAAGCTAATGAGAAACTCACAACCAAACAAGTTTAAAGGAACCTACCTAAGATCAGATGATTGCAACATATAAAAACAGATAAAATAAATTTAAATTCTAGTGCACATAAGAATAGAAACTTAAGCGGTACGCTCCCCGGCAACGGCGCCAAAAAAGTACTTGATAACACCCAAGAGCAGGGGATCACTATAGTACCTCTCAATGTGGAAGTAGGGTATCGATCCATAGGAGCAAGAAGGAAAAGCTATATATTCCCTAAAACTAGAGTGTCACAAGTTTTAGTTGATTATGCACTAAACAAGTTCAAAGAACAAGATGGTTGATTTAATGGATGGGAATTTAATGTAACAAAACAAGAATATAAAAGTGTCCTGATCCTTTTCAATGCAAGACGAAAATACAAAGGTTTTCTCTTATAAGAAAAATGGACATGGGTTCATGGGTTCACTCAATCCTCTCTCTGTCATCTATGGTGATTATCATGGTATAGATAAAAAGTACACACAATTGTCATGCTTTAATGGTAAACTTCTAGGACGGCTACATGTCCTAAAACAGATAGTTGAAAGAAATAATCATTTCTGTTGCTAGGTCACCCTTGTAAGGCTAGCATGGTTTGCTGTCAATCCCACATGGTATACTTCTTTCTTTTTACCCCCAGATAAAAGATGTTGGACCATACCGTGTGACGCAATACCTATGCATATGTCATATCGTCCATCCCGTACCCACATACATCATACTTCTTAATGGACAATATTCTAAACACTAGTGCAATGATTCATATTTCGTGTGCATGACCACATCTCTCTCATCTATCTACACTTGGTGGTGTCAATCACATCATGACATGGATAAAAAAGGCATTATGCATAAATCAAACCATCACATGCATCATATAATATCTCCAAAGTATGACAAGTCATAAAAAATCCAACACAACGGTAAATGCATAACAATTATCATTTCATACCCACAATACCCACCATAGGAATTACATAGATAGATCCATACTCATGCAAGGCACATCACATGGACTTCAACAATGATTATACATATAGATATTAGATCAAGTTACCACCACAAACCCAAAGTCCAGGGAGTGGACTACTCCCCCTTCATCATGGTGACGATGGTGGAGAGGTTGGAGAAGATGGATACCACCCCGCCGGAGTCCCCCTTCAATCTGCAGCTCTAGGTCTTCTGTTTCGTGGTTTTGTGTTTCTCTCGTGCTCTCCTACGAAAGCCATCATGGGACTATTTTTATAGTCGTTTTTAGGTTAAGACAAAGGCACGGAGATGAAAACGGATGGCATCGGAGCAACGAGGGAGGAGATGGACCCTCCAGCGGCCAAGAAATATGGCTGCATGGGGCCACCTCTTTACCTCCTCGGACTTCCTTTCATGCGCTTCCTTGGATCTTACTCCTTCTTCCTTCCAAAAAATGATTCCAGCAAAATATTAGGTCATTTGGACATTGTTTGGGCCTCTGAAACATCAAAATATAGAAACCAGGGTTTTTTGTCAGTGCGGGGTGAATTCCAGAAAAATAGGGAAATTGTGAAATATTCCCAAAATAAATATAAAACAATGATACAAACCCTTCTATGATGCAAATATGATTGAAATATAAGTAATACAATGCAAAGTTCATGTATGCATTTTACATGCATCAGGATGCGAGGGCTTCAACGCAAGAGCGACCGAATAGACCATCTCATTATCAAATTAACCATCAAATTAAACTTCATGTGTGTAGAAGAGGGGCGGAAATCTAGAACTTACTTTACAAAGCAAGGCACCAACATCATAAGATTTTCATTAGTTTCCACCATGAACTTCTGCATGTACTCCTTCGTAGGGTCACGGCCGACTTCAATATTCATGAAGGTGTCCATCACGTGGTAGAGGTCCTCTATTGCTGTTCCTGGGACTTTTTCTCCTGTGACCGTGGCAGCCATACGGAGCACATAAAGGCGGACGCAGGTAGGATGTCGATGTTGGATGTGGTAGATATCAAAAATTTCCTCAAACCGCAGATAGAACTCGTCTGTTAGGTATGTATCAAAAAAAATCCCAAGTTCTCTAACACCTTGGTCACGAAAAGCGGGTACATTGGATCTTTTTGTAACTTAAGGTCCCCCTCTATTGGAAGGATAGCATTATGAAGTTTCAGGAGATTCCCACGTGTGTGTGAGAGCGTTGTAGGCTGTAGGATTGGATCATCACAGATATGATGTTTACGCGCACCCCTGGCAATCCTATCCATAACCGGGGTAGTTTTATAGAATTGTTTGCCTGGCGAGAACTTTCCCTTTCTTATCAGGTCTTTTCTTCGCCTTCTTCGGAGCCGGCCATGTGGATGCAGCAACGGCGAAGGCCTCGTCGAACGTCCTCTTAAAAGTCTTCGGGCTTATAATTCTTTAAATTGGTTATGTGAATACGTCATATGGAGGCATTTCTTGTGAACCATGAAACATCAGAGACTTCTTGCACTCATCACGACATTCCTTTTCCGGGAGATCATTCATAAGGGTACAACCAGAGTCACGGTAGATAGGAGACTCATCGTCAAGAGGCATGTTGGCTATGTCACATACAAGGGCATCATAACTTGGTCAGATTCAGGGGCATCATCATTGCCCAAGTTATTTGTATGATCAATCATCGCGTCCGCTTCCTCTTTTCTCTAACCAAGGACAGATGGTGGTAGCGGTTGACTTTTCATCCGATAGACCGGCGCGTCATTAGGTGTTCCCAGTGGGGTTATCTTCTCAAAACAGAGGTGGCTTTTCGGCCACAAGAAAGGCCAATCCTTGATTTGTCCAAGCTTCATGGAGAGAACCTCGACGGATGGCCATAGAACATGACCCTCTTCATTACGCGGTAACACACGGGCAATAGAAACCCTAAAAAACTTAGGGTCCATGGGCTGGTCATGGAAAGTCTGAGATATTGGTTGCTCGATGTAACCATTTGCAACATCCTGAAAATTCCCGTATTTTTCCACCGAGGCGAGCATTATGCATGGGGTACTATTGGCCTGTGAAAACACATCGGCCGTCACATGATGTGACCGGACGACAAAGGAAAAAAGAACATATTTATGTATAATGCAACACTTAATTACCATGAGAGCATTTAGCTCTTCTAGTGGATACGGACTGAAGTCGGACATGCCCTCTACAGAAGAGAGGCTTCTTTTAGGTGCGGTCGCCGATGACATCTGCACATCGGGAAATGGCATGCCCTCAACATTTCTCGGCTGCGCTAAGGTACTCCCCCTGAAGCTTGGAATGGGAAATAGTGCTTCTGGATTTTTATTGATGTGTTGAATGTGTAAATTCTACATGGAATCGGGCTAGATTTTGACCTCTTCTCTGACCATGGTCCTCTGCCCAAGTTGCCTAAATTTAGCATTCTAATTCAGTTTCTTTCTTCTCGTTCGACACTCTAGGGGATAGTGGATCATCATAGTAGTGATCCCATATGCAACCACCATGTGTCTGCTTTCTCGCCATCGGCTTACCTAGGATAATGTTCATAGCTCGGTTCAAAGGCATGTCCCGTGACGCCCAAGTCTCTGACAATGAGCCTTCTTGCCGAACAATTCTCTTTTTATTTCCCTACAAAAGTACCACGAACCATTTACAAATGTGGATACCAGAATGTCATCAACATAATTATAAGATAATTAAGCACACAAATTAATTACCAATTCAGCCTCAAGATCCTAAAGAAGCTGAAATGAGATTAATAATCTGGTTTCTCGTTCAGGCCGGTATCGTGCCTTGATAAATCGTCTTTCCAATGGGCCCTTGAATTGATCAAAGATGTTAGGTATTCCAAGTCTTTCCCAATAAGCGTCCGCATGTTCCAACTTGGCCTCCTTCCCAGGGTATCCACGACATCCAAGTTTATGCAGAGCTATATTATTTTTCTGCAAATTTTTCCCCAATGTCCTCAGCGAAATGGTTGCAGAGTCCTTTTACTGGAGCTTGAATTCATTCCAGTGATGTTCTGGAATCTGCGTCCATTTAGAACGTACATTCAGATAATATGCATCTTTGTCAACCAATTTCCTTGGCTTAACTTTCTAAGAGGCCAAGGACTTAGTGAACTTGACCATGGCTTTAGTGTTTATCGGCCCCAAGGCCTTATCATTTAGAGCATCAACATCTTCATCTTCCCGCGGGAACTTTTATTTATCATGGAGCTTACAAAGGAGGATCTTGCACAACACTGCTTTGTCTTTAGATTGGACGTATTTTGTGAGGATCATGGCGGATTCTTGAAGGATGCCTGCACATTGGTTGATGTAGGACCTTCTCACCGCAATAGGAAGTGAAGGCTCATTGGTGGCAAGGTCCCATTTGTCGTCTTGAATTTATGTCAAGGGAATCAAATTTTGCTTCCTGTTTTGTATGTGGGTACCGTCGACGGTCTCGGCGCCCAATGTAGTGCCCAAGTTGCCTTCAGTGGTCTCGGGGCCCGAAGTAGTGACCCGATTTCCATTAGCGGACTAGCCGAAGTAGTGGCCCGACTGCCATCAGTTGAACTTTATAACTATTTTCCCATTTTATGTTCTTTAGAAAATAATTTTATTCCAAATCATTTCCACTTAAGGATCTTTGAAATTATCTTTATTTAAAAACCCTTAAAATATTACCACTTAAGGATCTTTGAAATTATTCACTCAAAGAAAAGGATTTTCAAAATTAAATAAAATTTAGAATCAATTTCCTCATAATTTTAGGAGTGTGCGGAATATCTTTACTTAATGTTTGGGTATTCCAAACTATTTAAACAAATCACAGAAGTTTGGATGTTTTAGAAAGAATTTTAATTTATGAAATTACCCTTTTGCCCCTGTAACTGTTGGTTCAATCCACTTAAGTGGGAGATATAGGTCAAAGGACCTATCCCCACTATTCAGTATCACTCTTTCATATCCACCTCTCTCTCACGTGCTCGACCTTGCTCTCCTTTTCCTCTCGCAATAGGAAATTGCAGATGCTCGCGTCGCGGTCCTCCAATGTGCTCTGGCATGATTCGGCCATCTTTGCCTCCACCGTAGGGAGCAATTGAACATTCTCTCTCCGATCTCTCTTCATTGCCAAATTTATTTGAGTTTCTTCCTCTAAATCGAGCTCTTTGCATTATGATGCCTCATGTGCAGAGTTACACATGCATAGTTTCCTTTTAATGCTTCCATGGCCAAAAGTTAGTTTTGGTAGCTTGTCCTATCTTAAAAATAGGGTAAGAACATATAACTATCCTGTTGAAGAAAAATGGCAAGTGATGAACCTCATGGAATTGGCTAGATAGCAAAATCTTCCAATATGATGGCATTCTCTCTAAACCTCTCTTGTTTGTATGTCCATGCCAAGGATGACTCCTAACAAAATACACCAGTAACCTCACATATGCAAGTTATCACTCCCTCTCAATGGTTTAGAAGTAACATGTTTCTTGTTAAGTATTAGAATCTTCTGGCTCTGGTAAACCTGCTTCTTGTGGTAAGCATGCTCCTCCTATCTGCTTGACCTAGTTCATGGTTCAATCAAAATAAACTTTGATGTGGGTGTGTGATATGTCCACTTCCAGTGTGTGTGCACTGCCAGTCAACTAACCCGTTCTATTTGATTGTGTTTTCACTCTATCCCTCGTGTTGACACTATGATAAATGCATGTTACGACTATGATGATATCTTGTGAGTCCATTGGCCCTAGTTTCAAAATGTAGAGGTGGTTGCCACCTTCTTTGACTGGCTTATGCATGTACTTTGTATATGTGGTTGGACATATCTCTCCCCCTATGCTAGAAACTTGTTCACGTTGGACTAGGCTTATATTTATTCCTCTAATGCTTGAAATCCATTTATTCTGACCTGATACTTGTAGGTTTTGGCCTTGGTTTGTTATTTAAACTTGTATTTCATTTGAACTACATTTGAATTTTCCTTTGAAACTTGAATGGCTTGCTGGAGGGCTCCAAGCCGTTTGATTTGTGGTACTTTACTGGTACTAGGTCCAATTGTTGTTTTTGGTGTTTCATACTAACTGTAGCTTCTATTTGAGCTTGGTCTTACCTGTATGACTATTGTATCTCATCTGTCCCTTGCCTTTGTGCACTGGTACCTCTTGCATATGTTGTACTTCATTTACTGTCGAATTAATCCATGAATTTGAATATTTACTTGTTTTTGTCCGTAGTACACTTGTCTCTGTACAATGTACATTGGTCTCTATCCATTTGAATTTTTTATATTATTGTATTTGGTGTTCCTAATGCTACACTTGTTCTGGTCGTGACCTTCACTAATGTGCGATGGCATTCAACTTGTTCTTCTCTTGTTTTTAGAATTTAGCCCTCTAGCAACCAAACTGGATCAACCAAGTATTGACCAGGGTTAAATTCCTGCAAAAATCAAAATGACATACCGCATGTGTTGGCAACGTTCTAATCCTTAACAAACTACTCTCATATTTGATTTGTTGCAAGTACTGAAGCTTCAACTCCAAGTCTTTTAGATATAGATAGGTTTATAATATTACTTGTAATTTTATTACATTTTTGTAATTAATTCCAATGTAATATCTTTTAGTAATAGAATATTATCAATGAAATATTTTTTGTTTGAATACAATTCAGTATCTCTTGTATTTTAGTATCTATTTGAATGATTTAAAGTTTGTGAAGAATGATTTTTAAGGATATCAAATTAAAATTCCAAATTCTTGATCACTCTAGTTTTGGTTTAGAAAAGATAAGAAATGAAATAAACCTATACTATAGAACATTAAATTCTACACTAGGGTTATGTTTAAAACAACTTACGGTGAAACCAACCCCGTCGAGTAAATGTCTGCCGAAGGTCTCGCAATCCTAGGACAAGTTGAGAAGTGATCTCTCCAACACACTATGCACAAAAGCGGGAAAAATATCTCAAACCCCCAATGCATGAAATGTAAAGATTAAAATATTCTAAACTACCCCTTCAACTCTCTCAACTCAGGGTTCTCACAAGGGGAAGTGCGAGAGGGGGATTGGGGTGGCGCCACACATTGTGTGGTGCTACCGCATGGTCCCTAGGCCCACTAGGGTAGACGTACCCCCCAGATATGCCTTATTTGATTTTGGAGAGGAAAGGAAAAATCCAAAAGGAAAGAAAGAGAAAAAGAAAGAAAAAGTGGGAAGGGGAGGGACTCCCCAATTGGGGAGTCAAATACGAATTGCAATAGGGGAGGCGGCGCGGCTAGGTTTTCTTTGCTACATCAAGCCCCGTCTCCCAAGGCAATTCCCTCCTCTCCTCCCACTATATAAAGAACCACAACCCCATGGAAAACAACACATAATTGTCTCTCGGTTCCCTCTCTAGTTAGGGTTTTTAAGGTGTCCTATCCCAGTTAGAAGAGATATAATTGCCTCTCTATATCTTATGTGTTGAGAACACACGTCTCATATAGATCTAATCTGGTTGATTAGATCTACCACCAAAACTACGCCGAAAGGCTATTGTCTCTTCATTAGCACCGAGTCGTGGACACCGGAGCGCTGACATGTTGATTTAAGTGGATGCGTGTATACTATAAGAGGAATTGTGCGTGTGATCCTTGACGAGCGAATGAATGACATCCTTGAAGCTAATACTAGCTATGAGGATCTAATAGTGTTCGAAAACTTCAACGACTACACCGATGTTCCGCTGCCGTTGTTTGTAAGTACTAGATCATTGCATGTATGTGCTTTGTATCTTAATAGTAGATCTTGCGATTGCGTTGGACGGAAATTTTAAATTCTACAACGTACACTAGTAGAGATGATTAATCATCTCGTTCCATATAGTACCTTTTCTTCTTCTCATAGAAAGCCGTCTGCTTTGGGATCAAGGTGTTCATGTCAGTCGTCATGATCATGGCCTCTTGAGTTGCCTTCACGAGCTCCACTTCTCCGGACCTAGAGAGGGCATTGATCTTATCAATCCGGGGATTTTTATTTTGTAACTTGAAGTAGGTCTTGGTGTTCTCTCTCTCTCTCTCCCTCTCCCTCCCTCCCTCTCCCGATGCTTCTCCTTGTCACTCTTGTTCTTATTTTCACTTGCTTTGTCCTTTTTGGGATATTCTTGCAAGGCAATCCTTGAAGCATCATCCTTCAACTCCATGTTGGTATTGTCCCTCCTTCTCGGCCTCCTTTCACTTGGGGGATCAAGGTCGATCACTGGTTCACCCCCACCTCTTCCGATAGACTCCATGAGGTCCTTCCACTTGGGACAATCCTCGATTTCCTCCTAACAATGTGTCAAGGTAAATGGCTTGCCCCCATGTTGGACTTTTAATCATTCCAAAGGTTGAAGAATGTCGAGACATCGTAGTAGTTTTCATAGACGGGGGTGCCATGAGACTACGGTAGAGACGTGGGGTAACGGGATAGCGTAGTAATACAGAACACGGGATTTTACCCAGGTTCGGTACGTCGCGACAGTACGGCGTACCTACTCCTGCACTTCTCACTAATTGGGACTAAAGCCCGTTTATCAGGGTTACAGTGTGAGGGTGTAGATCTAGCTTCTCGGCGAGGATGAGCTTCTCGGCGAGTTGCGTAGAGCTTGAACTTGTTTTAATCTATCTCCCGTCCGGCTTTATATAATAGCCGGATTAGGGCTTACAGAATAAGAAACCTAGAAGACTACGTTTAACTTGTAACTTGGAAAGCAAGGAATCCGTCTTCTCCTCCAAGCCAGATCACGCGGGCCGTGATCCGGGTTCTTCTAGAATCCGGCTTCTGCGCGTCGGACTACTGGGCCGCCCAATGGACCTAAGCCCATTACCATGTAGGCCACCATGGTAGTCCGGCTCTTTGTCTACCATCTTCTATACCCCTATTCAGTATATATCCGACAGTAGCCCCCAGGAAGGATCAAAACTCTGATTCTCCGTCTTTCGTCAAATACATTTTGTCCGGGAAATCTTGATTCAGCAGTCTTGATTCTTTCTACTTTCCTTTTGAAGGAGATGGTAACATAAAACTCGGAACCATGAAAATCCGGCTTTTCTTCTCGCGATCCTTCGCGGAAAAGGAACTTCTAACGTCAGCGTCTTAAACATGCTGACGCAAGCGTCGCTTGGTTCCACGCGGGAACCCCTCAGCGTATCTCTGATAGATTCTCACGGGAAACGAGGAGATAGCCATCATTCCCCTGCCGTTTTATTTCCCGTATTTTCCGGCGAGCGACACGCGTCGAGCATCCAACGGTCGAAAGAGCCGTTGGCACGTATCTAAACGGTTTTCCGGCTATAAATAGCCATCATCGTCCTCATCAGAAACTTTCCTCACTCCCTCACTGCCCACGCCATTGACGCGAACGCGAGCTCGAGAGGAAGTCCCTTGTCCCAGGCGCACTTAGCTTCCAAGCACGCAGAACGCAACGCGCCACCAAAAGATGGCCTCCTCGCCGTCCTCGCCCACTCGCGCCGCCATCGACGAGCTCATCGGCGACCTAGATCCACAGCCGGGATCGCAAAAGCACACCGGCGGCGAGCCGGAGAAGACGACGGCTTCCGCGGCGGGCGGAGAAAACACTTCCGCCGCCGCGGACATAGCGACATCGAGTGCCGCTACAACCCCGCCGTTTGCACCTGAAACGGCGGAGGAAAAGATCGAGCTCCTCGGCGACGAACTCGCCGCCGCGGAGGCTGCCGCCGCCGCCGCCGCCGGAGGAGACGAGGATGCGGAATCTGCAGGCAACTGGAGTGCCTGCAGTATTCCCCCGGCTCTCCTTCCAAACTTGGAAAAGGAGGGCCTGGTTCTCAAGAAGAAATGGCGGCTGCCGGAAGAAGAAACCGAGCCAACGCCACGGAATGGCGAAAGGGTGCTTCTCACTTCCCACCTTTTGCGAGGTATGGGGCTTCCGCCTTCTTCCTTCTTCCTCCAGGTTCTCTCTCACTATAACATCCAGCCCCATAACCTTCCTCCCAATTCCATCCTCTACATGGCCGGCTTCCAGGCTTTGTTTGAGGGCTACTTAGGGCTAGAACCTTGGTTAGATTTCTGGACCTACTGCTTCGGGGTTAAGCGGAACTCTTCGGAGGGCGCACTCCCGACTTGCGGGACCATATCTTTCACTCTTCGGAGATTCCGAGAAGATTGGTTCCCCAAGATAAAAACTTCGGAATCCGTCAAATTTTGGACGGGTTCCTTCTTTTATCACCCCGACGTGCCTTTCCCTAAGGAAGCTGTCGGGGTTCCACCTTTCGCGAACACTGCCGCAGTTCCCCAGGATAACTGGGGAACAGAAGCCGTCCAAGTTCTGCCGCCAGATCTACTAAAGATCAAACGGCGCATCGCCAAGCTCACCTCCATGGATCCGCCTCTAACCGGCATGGACACGGTTCTATGCTGGCTGATTAGGCGGATCCAGCCACTAGCCAACCACAGCGGCCGTCTCCTGTGCGAATACACGGGAGTCAAGGATCCGATGCGGACATCCGCCAAGGATTGGCCCACAAAGGAGCTTCGCCGGCGCATCAACCAATTGGTCGCATCACGCGACCAATACGAGGCGAGTCGGCCAATGTACACGGCTGAAAATCCGGTTCCCAAGGTAATTTTTCAGTCATTTGGGTACAGTTTTATTTTTTCTCGGATTTCCTAGCTTCTGATTTTGATCTTGCTTGTTCGACAGTTCGCGGATCTTTCAGATTCGGACTTGGTGTCCGAGGCTGAGCTGGACGCGCTGCGCACCGCCGCTACAGGTGGACGCAAGCGTAAGAAGATAACTTCCTCGGAAGAAATTATCGATCTTGACGGAATCCCCGTCGCCACCTCCAGGTTCTTTCTTCTGGAGTTTTCTTTTATGGGAACTTTTTTCATCCATCTTCGGTGTTTTAATCTTTTCCGGGTTTTATGTTTTTAGCCTGCAGCCTTCCACCCTGAAGCCGAAGAAGCTGAAGAAACACAAGGTTTCTTCCAGCCGAGGCAGCCAACCTTCTCCCGCCGTCGCCCCGGACACGCCACGCACAATGGTGGAAGAGCCTACAGCCCCCACCACCAAGCCCCCGGAGCCCAGCCAGCCCGTTGTGTCCGACACGGACACGAGGGAAAGGGCGGCCCCTGAGGTGGGAAAATTTTCTCGGACTTTCGACGAGGAAATTCCCACCTTTGACAAGGATTTCAAAGCTATCAACGACGGCCTGGACGCAGCCGGGAATCTCTTCGCGGAATACGCGAAAGAGTTTAAAGAAAACTTGGCAGGTTTGCAGCGCATGAGCCAGGTATATAACTCTAGCCCCCAAGCATTAAACAAAATGCATGCTTTTTGCTTTGATGTTTTTTGTACTCATTCTTCTCCTTGCTATGTTTCAGCAAACCTCCGAAGCCATCAACATGGAAGTTTTCAAGAAACTCACCATCAAGAATAAAGAAGTTAGGAGCCTTCTTTCTATTCTTGAAGAGAGGGAGTCAGAGCTGGAATCATCTAAGCTCGCACTGTCGGAAACGCAAGGTAAGCATTTTCCTTCTGAAATTTTCGATTCAATCATTTGCCTAAGTTTTTTCCGAAAAACTGGCTAACTCGGATTTTTTTTCTTGCTTTTCAGCTGCATTAGCCCAGGCTAAACAAGCAGCGGAAGATTCTGGCAATGCCGAAATTCTCCGCAAGGAGAATGTTGAGCTTCACAAGAACCTTGTGAAAGCACAACAAGACCTGGAAGCCAGCAACGTGGCCCTTGGAATTTCCAATTCCAAGGCTTCCGAACAGGCGGAGAAGGACAAATCCACCATTCAGGATTTGACCGACGCTCTGAACCTTCGCCTGGAGGAAGTTTCCGAGATCGACAAGCTCATCGGTAAATTTCTGAGTCATTTATCATCTTTCCATGTTTTACTTTCTCTGTTTTTCTGTCTAACCCTTTTGGGTGTGTTATTGGAAAAACCAGGAGATACCCCAGATGGCACTCGGGTTGCAGGCATCCGAGCTTTCGGGGAGACATGGACTTTGATCAAGGCTGCTGCAACGCAGCTGGTAGACAAGTTTCTTCCCGAAAAATCTGGGGAATGCTCGGAGGTTGAAAAACTTCCGGGTGCCATCATGGAGGTGGCGGAGTCCAAGGAATCCCTTCTTCGCTCCGCTGCACGGGGTGGTGCGCGCATGGCTCTCGGCCTCATGCGCATGCACTACCCCACTGCCAAATCCTGGCGCGTGGCGTCCGGTGTCCCTCAAGGATACACGGATATGCAGCGAAACACCATCTTTGGTGAAGTCAAAGGCCACGCCACCCAGATTGCCTCCATGGTGAATATCTCCGTCAACTATCCAGAAGAGGAGATCCCTCCGATCCCCGAAGACGAGAGCAGCGAGGAGGAGTCAGATGCTTGAAGGGTTATCTTGAACCTGGATAGCAAAAGTAGACAATAGGAGCATTACTATTCTTTCAATGTAATCCAAAGTGTAATGCTTCTTTTTGTATGAATGAAACTTCCGTCTTTTGCAGTTTAAATTATGAAATTCTTTGCAAGTTTTTTGGATTTTTATCATTCCTTTATCTTCTAAGTTCTCTGGTGTATATGCTTTAACTGTCCTTAGTGTTTGAAATGGCTCAAATAGCAATATGAATCTTCATGCCGAGTAACTGGGGACGAACCAAGCAGTTTTGAAACTCGGAATCATGGACCATGCTAAAGGCATTTTTACTAACTAGTTCCAGTAACCCAACAGACACACAATCAGATAAGACTTAGAGAAACCAAGGAAAGTTTTAAGTGAAACTTGGGCACACAGGCAATTCAAGTTTCCCTTAGCCGTTAACAGGCTGAAAAATCATTCAGTTTTGTAACGCCGAGTACGCAAGCACAATTCGGGTTAAGATTGAGAAATTTGTGAGATCATTGGGAAATAGATGAGGCGGAAACACCTTGCACTTATAAAGAATATGGATTACAGCATTCCGACAACTTTATTTCATGATCTCAAAAGATGTTTACATAGAATTGAACTAAGTACGGAAAGGTACATAACTTTCTAGCCGTTCCCAGGTTTCCGCAATCCACTTGACTTTGTCGAATTTTTTCAGCAGCTTGTAGAGTGGTAAGGTTTTAGCCCCCAGCCAACTGATAAATCTGCTGACGGCTGCAGCGGAACCCGTCAATCTTTGGACATCTTTTACACATGTAGGTTTTGAGATGTTCAAGATTGCCTTGATCTTTTCCAGGTTAACTTCTATTCCTCTGTGGGAAACAATGAAACCCAGAAGTTTTCCTGAGGGAACCCCGAATACGCACTTAGATGGATTCAACTTCATCTTGTAAGTGCGTAAGTTTTCGAAAGTTTCTCGCAAATCCTCAAGGAGTGTATCTTTTTCCTTGGTTACGACGGCAATATCGTCCACATAAACATGGACGTTTCTGCCAATCTGACTATGCAAATAGCGTTGCATGCAACGCTGGTAGGTTGCACCTGCGTTCTTCAGGCCAAAAGGCATGGTTACGTAATAGTACGTCCCATACGGGGTTATAAAAGAAGTCTTGATTTGATCTTCCTTTTTCATGCGTATTTGGTGGTACCCGGAGTATGCATCCAAAAAGAATAAAAGCTCGGAGCCTGCAGTGGCATCTATTATTTGATCGATTCGCGGTAACGCGAACCTATCTTTCGAACACAACTTGTTCAATCCTGTGTAATCTATACACATTCTAAGAGCAGTGGTGTCTTTCTTCGGTACTAGGACCGGATTTGCGGACCAATCACTATGGATTACTTCCTTGATGAAATCCGCTGCTAAAAGCCGGATAATTTCCTTGCCAATAGCCTTCCGTCTTCTTCCGTCAAAACGACGGAGACCTTGTTTGACGGGTTTTGATCCGGGAATAACCTTGAGTTGGTGCTCAGCAAGTTCCCTGGGTACGCCTGGCATGTCAGCTGGACACCAGGCAAAAATATCCCAGTTCTCACGGAGGAACTTGATGAGCTCGCCTTCCTATTTGTCGGTCATCCCAGTCCCTACGACGACAAATTTTGTCGGATCTTTGGGATCTAGGATTACCTGTCTTGTATTCTCGGACGCCTTGAAACTATCTGTTGGCTTCCGAGTTTCTTTTCCTGCCGGCATTTCTTTCGGCGATACCTCCTTGGCTAATTCCTTCAGTTCCTCCTTTGCTATAACTCTCTGAGCGCAAAGGGCGTTTTCTTTCTCCAACTCATTTGCCAGCTTGAAATCACCGGCTATGGTGATTACTCCTCCTTTGGGTCCTGGCATTTTCAACTTGTTGTAGATATAACAGGATCTTGCCATGAATTTGGCGAAAGCTGGACGTCCGAGTATTGCGTGATACACGCTTTCGAACGGCACTACTTCGAAGGATACTTTTTCCTGCCGGAAGTGATCTTTATCTCCGAAGGTGACATCTAGGGAAATTTCTCCTAGGGATCGTGCTTGCCTGCTAGGAACAATGCCATGGAAGCGTATATTGCTGTAGTTGAGCTGGGACTCGGAGATCTTCAAGTGCTTCAGTGTATCCAGGTACATTATATTAATGCTGGATCCTCCGTCCATCAGCACTCTTCTTAGCCTAGTGTTTTGAACAATAGGGCTGACAACAAGAGCTTGTGTGCCAGGTTCAGGGATATTTCCGGGATGATCAGACTGATCCCAGATTATCGGTGTGTTGGAGTACTTCAAGAATTTCGGGGTTGCCGGAACAACCGCGTTTATTTCTCGAAGTGTTCTTTTGGCCACCTTTGCTGACGGGGTTGCTAAGAAAGTTAACATTGCTTCTCCATCAACTCTCGGAAATTTGGGTTCGCCCTTTCGCTGTTGTTCCTGGATTTTGTCATCAGTGTCCGATTCACTGTCTTCTTTTTCAGCTTCTGGCTTTTGTTTGGCAGGTTTCCTTTTGTTACCCTTCCCTTTATTTCCGGATCCTGCATTGCCTTTCATATGCTTGTTTAGCCGGCATTGCGCGTTTGTGTGGGTTGGTTTCCCAAATTGCGAGTGGTGGACGCAGGGTTCCGACTTAATTCTCTCCCATTCTTCGGGAGTGTAATTGATTGGATCTGGGCTGCGACCTTTCCACTTATTTCCCTTATCTCCTCCAAAGGCTATGTTGACCTCCTTGGGCTTTGTCGTTGACTCTGGAGTTCCTTTTTTGTCAGAACGAGGGGTTTTCTTGGCGAGTATTAGTGACTCAATATTGCCTCCTCTTGCTCTGATATCGTCTTCGGCTGCAGCGTGCTCGTTAGCGGTTGTAAGCATAGATCCGAGATCTTTGTGCTGTTTAGAACCAACCATGAACGGTACGAGTCCGGGTTTTAGGCCATTGACGAAAGCATGCATTGCTTGTATGTCAGTTACTCCAGAACAACTATTCTTCATTGCAGTCCATCTGGAGATGAAATCCACGTATGGTTCGTCCTCAAATTGGGTGCAACGGTTCAGCTGGTTGATGCTATTTGGGCGTTTGTATGTTCCCCGAAAATGCTGAGTGAATACTCTAGCCATATCATCCCAGCTGTCGACAGTTCTTGATGGTAAACCATTGATCCAATCTCTGGCTCCGTCTAGCAACATTAGGGGAAGAAACTTGACAGCTTCCAGGTCTGTCCCATTGTTGATTTGGACGGCTGTATAATAATCTGAGAGCCAGGTATCCGGGTTTGTGCTGCCGGTATATTTTTGGTAGGTTGGACCAACTTTGGCGAAGCCAAAATGCAGGGTTATCCTTCGGATCCTGTCAGTAAAACACTTAGGACCAAAGTATAGATCATCCTTTTCTGCTCTATCAATGTGTGCAGAATATCTCCCGGCTGAATGGACAGAAGGGGATCTGCTCCTTTCGTTTCCATTGTTGCGCGGACGCGCTTTTCCGAGGTTATCTCTATCTCTTCCGTGTTCACGTCCTTTAGGCGGAGTTCTGCTTCTATGCCTTTCCTTATCCTTAGGAGGTGTCCGGGACCTTTCACGTCTGTGAGGTATATCATATCTTCCAGCTTTTTCAGCTGGGTTTCTCGGAGGTGGCATTATTTTGCCGTCATTCCGGTGTTTGTCTTCCCGATCGTGTGGTTTATATCCATCTTTCGGGAGATGAGGTCCGATTCTAGACGTTGCGTCCCGGTTGTCTGGGTTTTTCCTG
This sequence comes from Alopecurus myosuroides, assembly GCA_028641055.1. Classification (NCBI taxonomy): domain Eukaryota; kingdom Viridiplantae; phylum Streptophyta; class Magnoliopsida; order Poales; family Poaceae; genus Alopecurus; species Alopecurus myosuroides. The sequence continues at coordinate 166,283,919 of CM054057.1, forward strand.
TCTTTTCTCAGATCCTCTTTTTTATCCGAATCTTCGGGTTCTTCCGGTCCAGGTGCTCCAGCAGCGCAAGTAGCTGTTTTGCAGAGAGCGGAATTATCATGCAGCCTCCCTGATCGTTCTTGGCCTCGCTGTTGCTGCTGTAGTGCTTTTCCTAGGAAAGCATACACCCCTTGGAGTTTTTCCCCGTTGGAGTACAGATCGTTGTTTAGGATGGCGAACGCTGCTTCCGCGTTTTCCGCTGCGGTTTTGTATATTGGTTCGCCCTTGGCATCTTTGCCGTTTAACTGCTTTTGCCACGATGGGTTATAGAACCTTTCTTTTGGAGGCAGTTCTTCCGGTTTTGCGATTCCGGGTAACCTAGTAGGTTTTAACGCGGATCTATGCTTTCTCTCGTACTCCTCTATTTCTTACTTCATGACTTTGATGTCATTATGGGTTTGTTGGAGATGTTGCCGAGATCTAAGCAGATGTTGCTGTTGCCGTTGGAAAGCTTGTCTCCTGGCTTCCAGCAACTCAGGGGGTTCGTCTGGTCCCACTGGTGTTTGTAATAGCTCTTGCTCTTCCTGTTCCGTCATTGGCGGAGCAGTGATTTCCTTAGATTTCTTTTCCGCTGGCTTTGTGCCGCTAACATCTCCAACTTCCAGGTTTTCATCGAGATCGGCTGATTTTTTCTTCCGGAGTTTGTATTGGAGTTTTTTAGAAGCACGGTGCTTTTTCTTGGAAGAGGGAGGTTTTTTGACAGGCTCATCTTCTGTCATCTCCTTAACATTGGGGAATATCGGAGACGTTTCTCCGTCTTCTCTCTCTTCCACCGGCGGAGGGGTTTTAGGGCTTTCCTGGCTGCCGGCGCCCGTTGTATCAGCTGGTTTTGCCATTAGCACTTCATGGAATCCCTCTTGAAAGGACTTAACCTTTCTTACGAAGGCATCCTCGTCTTCGTCTTCGGAGTCGAAGTTATCCGATCCGGTTTCCGACTCCAACCTCGCCTCAATGGCGGCAAGCACGGACTCTGCTTCCGAGTTCATCGTCTTGTTGACGGATGTCGGATCTTCCGCCTCTGTGACGGGTGTTTCTTCTTCCGTCTCTATGACGGGTAGGTTGTTATCTGCCTCTTGCACGGGATTTCCGTCATCCGTGTTTTCAGCGATTTCGGATTGCACCATGCCGATAAAGTGTGCATCACTTTTTTGTCGGCGATCTGAGCAGAATCTGGCATCATAGTCGTCTTCGACTGGGTATAGGGCGGGTGGGATAAATTTGCTTCCACCGCAAAACCCCATTGCCTCTGCAGTTAGTCCGATAAAGATGTTAGCAGATCCGATCGGTAACACGCAGGCACTTACCAGGTGGTTTTGCGCCGGTATATAGGATCCGTTGTCGAGGAAGCGGCCGACGTCGTCGTCGAACTTCAAGCTTCCGACAGTGATCGATCTTCCAATTCCGCCAAGTATCCCAGATCGAAATTTCACGCCTGACGTCGTTTGCCCCACGGTGGGCGCCAACTGTCGAGACATCGTAGTAGTTTTCATAGACGGGGGTGCCATGAGACTACGGTAGAGACATGGGGTAACGGGATAGCGTAGTAATACAGAACACGGGATTTTACCCAGGTTCGGTACGTCGCGACAGTACGGCGTACCTACTCCTGCACTTCTCACTAATTGGGACTAAAGCCCGTTTATCAGGGTTACAGTGTGAGGGTGTAGATCTAGCTTCTCGGCGAGGATGAGCTTCTCGGCGAGTTGCGTAGAGCTTGAACTTGTTTTAATCTATCTCCCGTCCGGCTTTATATAATAGCCGGATTAGGACTTACAGAATAAGAAACCTAGAAGACTACGTTTAACTTGTAACTTGGAAAGCAAGGAATCCGTCTTCTCCTCCAAGCCAGATCACGCGGGCCGTGATCCGGGTTCTTCTAGAATTCGGCTTCTGCGCGTCGGACTACTGGGCCGCCCAATGGACCTAAGCCCATTACCATGTTGGACTTTTAATCATTCCAAAGGTTGAAGAACCTATTCGAGAGTTTGACATGAACAAGACACATTCATATATATATCAGGGAGTGGATGGACGGGGATGCGACTAGAGAACATACCAAGTCCTTCACCTGAATTCCACTCACGTCCCAGGGAACAATATGATCACATAATCCAACAAACTTTCTACACTCCTCTTGGATGAAACTCCATCTCTTGGATAGAGAACATTCACTCTAGTCACTTGCAATTTTTGGGTCGTATGACCCTTTGGTCATGGAATTAGTCATTGCAACTTTTCAAAAATACAGTCCCTTTTTGCTCACCTCCTTGGTTGCATCTTGCAACATTTACATCCATGCTTGGTCATGAAAATTGTTCCCGTCTTGCGAGAAAATCTTAGGACTCACGCTTTGCCGCCTCTTCTATGTTGCGGCTTGTCGAGCTAGCTTGTTGGCGAACAATAGCTCAGCGTCGATGTGGACGACATCTTGGGTCTCCACGCCATAACAAACCTTGGTGTCACCCTCAACTTGGATCTCCTCCAAGAAACCATTCCCATCGCCACCATCCCACTCCTAGTACCTGTAGTCATCCTTCATCGTCGGTGACATTGAGTTGACAAGAGCGACAGTTTAGGTGAACAACACAAACCAAGCCGCAAAGATGAATAAGAGCAACAAATCTATGATGTTTGGAGAAGGAGACCTCATTTGGCTACATCTCCACAAAAACCACTTTCCAGATGAAAGGAACTCCAATCTCAAGCCACGAGGATAAGTTCCCTTCAAGTTACTCAAACGCATCAACGACAACGCCTACAAGTTTAGTTTACCAACGTACAAATACTTGGTTCACGACGCCTTCAACGTCACCGACCTCGACCCTATTCATGGGTGTCCAAGTAATGATAAAGAGCATGGTTCGAGGATAACTTTTTTCCAAGCAGGAAGGGGGATATGATGAAGTGCACCCCTTTACGACAAGCACACCTACCACACCCATTGTCCCTATGACAAGATCGCATTCCAAAGAGATACATGATAGGTTAATTCGGTCATATCCCTCTATGAATTCAATGTATTGGTGAATTGATCGCTACCTCCAGCAGATGTGCTTTGCATGCTTATGTACATAGCTCATGATGGCCTTCTAGTCGACATGAACAATGCTCAAGATGCCACCCAAGATGTTGTCAAAGATGACCATGAATATGACCAAGGCGATAGCGAAGAAGCTTAGAAGGAAGAAGAAGAAAAGAAAAGGCAGCGTCAAAAGCCGCGAGACTGTGTGGCAGAAGACGCCGGAGTGTCTAGCGCTTTGAAACTCGCCCCAGACACCGGCCGTACTATTTGGTAAAGTTATAGGACGCCGCCAGACACCGTCTGGCGCTTGGAAACTTTCCCTAGAGACCGGCCGGACTATTTGGCAAGGTTACAGAACGTTGCAAGACACCCACCAGACATGTCCGAAGACCTTATGTAATTATGCCAGACTGTCCGGCAAAACCTATCTTGTCCGACACCTAGAGCACCGTCGGAGTGTCCGACGACACCAATGAACCATCCGACGCCTCCCCGAGCCTGAAGAATTAAGCACCGGACATATCCTTTTGTCCTTGTACCCACTTGCCACCTACCCTTACCTACCCCTTTTCCCCCTTGCACTAAAAAAAGTCCCTTGTGTCTCAAATCTTGGGTTAGACAAGTTTGAGGACAAACTTGAGAGTTTTATTGCTCCTCCATCCATCTTGAATTAGCAAACTACTCCATTAATTGTGTATCTTCGGTCGTATCAAGACCCCTAAGATATTGCTATTCTCTCACCTTGTGAATCTAGCAGTGTAGATCCAAGCTATCATGTGTGGATTATATTATGTATGTGGACTTGCCGGGAGGAGATCAGTTTCAACAAGGATAAGGCTAATTTGGTCCGCGAGGTCTGGAGGGATGCCCACGGGTGTGTTGTAGGATGATCGTGACTAGATAGGTCTTGTCGTTTATCCCCGTATGCGTGTGTTTTCCATCGACTGCTTCCGCCATTCTAGGGTATTCTTCATGTTCATCATCCTCCCACTCAAATCCGTGAAGGTCAGTGTAGAGGCCCCAAACCGGAAGGTTCAGAACCCCTCATATGCATACATTCACGGACCCACGAAGATCAGTCGTGAACAACATACGAAAGTGGTACACAGATACAATATCCATTACACGAATAAAAGCAGTCTTACAAGCCAAGCGTCACATGACCAAGGATTTATTCACTGCCACGCAGGGCAGGCAAAGTCTTACAACATCTAAACAGCGGAAGATAAACGTAGATAGCCCATGTCAAGCTTTCACCAACAGGCTGCTGACCGGGAGCCGGGCCTAGTTCGCGTAGTCGTCGGAATAGTACTCCTCCTCATATTCCTCCTCAGGTGGCACCTCCTCAAAGTCTGGCAAGTATATACCAGGGGCGAAACCAAATGAGTACGTTTGAATGTACTCAACAAGACATCCTTTATACACTTACAAATGCATCATGCTTATATGGTAGATAGGTAGGCCATACATAGGGCTTGCTACCAATGATGTTCATGTAAGATGACATCATAGTTGCAGTCATATTAATCTGTATCTTTGTTGAAGAAGATACTTCAGAAGAAAATAAGATAGTTTCCGTTCTCTTGTCGATATCGGATGTACAAGAGGTTTTGTAAAACTTGTTTTTACAAAAGAAAGTTTTTCTTTGCAAAACTTCTTGGAACAACATGTCCACACTTCATCGGTACCTTCCGGGTACAACACTTATGTTTTGAAAACATCTTTTGAAAACTCAGCACAATACTATCTACATGGCCTTTCAACTGCCCATATCCGAGGGCTCGGCTATTCTGAATAGTTTTACTCTGCAGAGGTGGTACACATTCCACTAGATCCAAAACTCTGCCATGGACCACCCATGGATCGACACAGCGATATGCAAGCACCAGAGAGTTGATCCTAACTGTCCACTCTGACACAAAATAGTATATGCTTATTCCTTCAGGTGGGTTGTCTCCCCGGCATCAGGTCCCGCCTTGCCTAGTCAGGAGGCCCAGCTGTCGCTTCCAGGGGGTAACTTAATCCCTCACTTTGTATGTCCCGTTACACCCTCCTGGCGACACTTCGGTTCAGAGAATCAGCTTCTCTATAGCACTTTGGAATGAAACATACACTAACAAGTTCAAGCATCTAGGTAGGCCCCATACCCATATAGGGGTAGAGTGGTAGTACATCTTGGTTGTCGAGCGAAGACTAGGTTATGTGCCCTTTGAAAACATTTGAAAACACCTTCACAGTTTTTCCTTTGGTGAACAAGGTCCCGCCTTTCCACCATAATCTCCTCGTAGAACCATCTTTGTTTTGCAAAAGCACCTTTTAAAGTGGTCCACTTAGGGACTCAAGATTATTGTTGAGGATGATATTTATATACCTTATGGTGGCTAAGGGCTTGGTAACACCAAGTTGACTAATGGCAAGTGATATATAACACATATATAATGGTAGTAATAGTATTCACTCAATAAAATAGTTTTAGCAAACAAGTTTTGAAAACTTCAGAAGTATTTGAATGCATAAAGATAGTGGGAATATAACAGCAAGCTTTAAGGATGGCTTGCCTTGGAGGTACTGAGGATCCGGGTCTTGCTCGCAACAAGAATGGTAGTAGTACCCTCCTGTCCCGACTATGTCCTCGTCGTTTTCTATCGTCGTAAAAGAAAATTAAAGCATCCTATCAGAACCTTACCAACCAACAACTTGACTCAAACACAACATACAGCAAGCAAAATCACTCATAAAAAAATACAAGCTCCTACAAATATCCCACACAAACATGCATCAATAGTAGTAATATTATGCACTACTACTACCACAACTACTATAGTTGAGCTAGTTTGTTTTTCAACCAAATGGTATGGAACCAGTGGGTGTTCCACTAGGTTTTTCATGCCATTTGAGAGGTGTTATGCCTCTGGTCCATCTTGTGTAAACAAAATAATTCATAGTGCAAAAATGCAGCTAGCCATTTTAGTGCAAACCATTAACACTAGCAATAATAATCAAACCTATGCATGCATTTCTAAAAGACTCAAAGTAGCTTACAGAGAAGGAAACAAGTAAATAACAGTACCAAAATGGTACTGGATCCAAGTAAAAACATTCTTATAACTAGGATAAAAATCTAGCAAAACATTCCAACACAAGTATTTCATGAAATAAAACTAGAGATTTCTACTATGCTCATTTTAATGCTCAAACAAATACTAAACATGCATGGATTTTTGTCAAGGGCTCTCTGTGAGTAAAACTATCTAAGAACACTCAACCTATCACTTATACATGCTAGAAAACAGATTGGCATAATCAATCAATGATTTACAAAACCAAACTATTCACTTTATTTTTTAACAGAAACATGCATTTTCTTAGATCTGTCACCAAATTAATTAGAGAGCTCACAAATTTCCACAAATCTAGGGATACATAGATCTACCTAATATCTAACAGATCCAATTGGATTTGCATCAAAAGGTGCTATAAAATAAATCCTAAAATTAATAGAACATGCTTCTGGTGTTTTACCAAAATGGATACCATTTCAAAATGGTAGCTCACCTTGGGGTGAGGTCAAGCCCTACTGGTAGATCTTGTCAAGATCTACTCTAATAATTTTAGTTTGCTCATTTTAGACATTCCATCAAAAAGTTATGCCCTAAACATTCTCACTGACAGTCCTAAGTTCATGATTTTTCATTTGTTCCTCGTTCATCCAAAACCAGATCTGCTTGTTGCCATCGTTCAATATTTCGTTCAGGTACCTCTGTGAATTTTTGCACATTTTATGGTTGAGCTTAACATTTTCATTTTCGAATAAAGTAAACAGCAATATTCTGGTTAGTTTGAAAAAGAAAATAAAAACAGCGCAGTGGGCTGGTCAACGCCCTGGGCGCGGCCCAACTGCGCCTGGCGGCCCGCCTCGCTTCCGCGACGCGCGGGAACGGGCGTACCGCTTCTCCGTTTAAGCGTGTCCGTAGATCTGGAGATCTACGGCGCACGACCAGCCTTCCTCTCTCTTCCTCGTTCTAAAATTTCTCCGGCGAGGTTCACCGAGAAACGGCGGCGAGAGATGGACGGAGCTCACCTAGGGGGGTTGCAGGGCCAAGGGAAGAGGTCGGGGGAGTCTCGCGTGGTCGATGCAGTGTAGATGTACAGCAGCAACGGCGCGGGTTCACTCCAATCAACGGCGACGTGCTCGGGTGCCGCGGCAGCTCCGACGAGGTTCTCGGCTTCTCTGCAAACGAGGGGAGGTGGCGTGGCTCAGGATGGGGTTACGGAGGTAGGGGCGTTCGTCTATGGTAGTGGTGGAGGCTGCAGTGGTTCGTGGAGGGTGTATTTTTCCTCGTGCTGCCGCGGTGGCCGCGGAAGAAATCCGGCGATTCACGCTATCGCGAGCAGCTCGGGGACATTGGCTGGGTTTGGGGAGTGACAGTGAGTCGAGGGGAAGATGGTGCACTGGGTTTGAGGCTCGGGGGTGGTTTACATAGAGCTGGCGACGGTGGCGCACGCTCGGGCGTGTCCGTGCGCCCGCGGCGAGCTCGTGCACGCTCTGGCACGGCCAGGGTTGCTTTCTCCGGGCCCGTGGGAGGTTCCAACGCGACGAGGTGTGCTCGACGACCACTTGCATCGTGCCAGGGCGCGGATTGCATGGGAGAACGCCACTGTGGCTCGGGATAGGGAGCAGCCTGTCAGGCGCCCATCCCTTCCTCCCGTTTCTCTCCTCCCTGAAGTCACCTCCCTCTCTCTCCCATTAGTCAAACTCATTGCAAGTTGAGGTGCAGAGCAGGGAGTGGTTGGGGCCAGCTTCTAGAAGCCCCAATCCATGCTCAAAAAGAATTACTGAGTTAAAAGATATAAGCATTTGAAAAAGGCTCGAGTTCACTGTTTCTGGAAAAAAAATCCAGTTAAAATTTCAGTTACTGAAATTTTGCTAAGTGTTAAGAAAAACAGAGGGGTTAGCTGAAAGTTGGGTTGTTTTTCAGGCTTTTAAAATTATTTAAATTTTGTTTTCCAAGCATGGTTCTGTTAAGCATCTTTAGTACTTTTCTAAACAGCAAAAAGATTTAAATTTGAGTAACATTTGTTTGGTGAAAAATAAGTGGAAAAAGTGCTGGTTGGTTGGTTTGCACTGTTTTCCAAAATGGCACTTTTCTGCCTTATTTCTTAGCATAAAACCATCAAGCAAAACATTGTTTTTGTGATTCCAATTTCTCAACTAGGTCATCCAAAATGTAGTATATATATTCAAGATCACATTGATGACTTAAAATCTCACAATGTGGAGTTTTATATTGTGAAAAACAAGGGTGCAAAACCCTTACTAGGCTTGTTTTTCAAGCTTGTTTTTATTTGAGAAATTTGTGATTTCACTTTGATTAGTTTATTTTATTAGTTCCACTTGACTCAATATTCAAATGTAAATTGTTTTCAACATTGCCACATGGGTTTTGAGTTAGGGTAACAAGGATTACAAAAATAGGAAAGAATTCAAAGTGATCAGAACCTCAGAAACAAGTGGTTTGTTTTTAAATAAAAAGGCTTGCTGGCATAGATAGTCATAGCTCAAATACAACATGAGGGATTACACAAGGGACATAAAAGTTTTTGTTGGCTCCAAAAATTGGATTCCTTGTGTGAAAACAAGTGTGCTAAAATTGGGGTGTGACAGACCTCCCCCCCTTAAAAGAATCTCGTCCCGAGATTCGCGGGTTTAGTCTTTGAGGAAACCAGGGAATTCTTTCCTGATAAAATCTTCACGCTCCCAGGTTGCTTCCTCCTCAGAATGATTTGTCCACTGAATCTTAAGGAACTTGAAAGCATTCCTCCTGGTAGCACGAACATTCTCCTCAAGTACCCGCAGGGGTCGATCACGGTAGGTCAAATCATCGTTGAGGTCAATGGTCTTGAAGTCAATGTCTTCGTAAGTGAGGTTCTGCTCAGGTACTTGAAGACACTTCCGGAGCAATGACACTTGAAAAACATCGTGAAAGGCTGACAGCTCTTTGGGTAGCTCCAGTTGATAAGATACCTCTCCTCGACGGGCTAGGATCTTAAATGGGCCAATATATCGGGGTGCGAGCTTTCCTTTGACGTGAAAACGCTGCATCCCTTTGAGTGGCGTGACACGAAGGTACACGAAATCTCCGATAGTGAAAGAGACATCGCGACGCTTAGTGTCCGCATAACTCTTCTGGCGTGATTGTGCGGCTTTAAGACGGTCACGGATTAAATGCACTTGCTCTTCTGCAGCCTTTAGAGTATCAACTCCAAAGATCTGACTGTCTCCTGTTTCAGTCCAGTTCAGAGGGGTACGACATTTACGATCGTAAAGTGCTTCAAACGGTGCCATCTGTAGGCTTGATTGATAGCTGTTATTGTAGGAGAACTCCGCGAATGGCAGACAGTCCTCCCATTTAACTCCATAGGACAAAACACAAGCACGGAGCATGTCCTCCAAGATTTGGTTCACACGCTCTGTCTGTCCATCAGTCTGTGGATGATAGGCTGTGCTAAAGGCTAGCTTGGTTCCCAAAGCTTCGTGTAACTTTTTCCAGAATCGAAATGTGAACTGTGATCCTCGATCTGACACAATTCTGCTGGGAACTCCGTGTAGGCTGACTATCCGAGAAATATAGAGATCAGCAAGCTGGTCTCCCCGATAGGTGGTCTTAACAGGAATAAAGTGTGCAACTTTGGTGAGCCTGTCAACGACTACCCATATCGAATCATTTCCTCGACTGGATCGCGGCAATCCAGTAATAAAGTCCATCCCAACTTCATCCCATTTCCAAACAGGAACTTGCAATGGCTGTAACAAACCAGCAGGACGCTGATGTCCAGCCTTCACTTGCTGACAAATATGGCACTTGGCTATAAACGAGGCAATATCCCATTTCATTCCGTGCCACCAAAACCTTTCCTTCAAGTCTTGATACATTTTGGTTCCTCCAGGGTGAATAGAGTACAAAGTGTCATGAGCCTCAGTCATGATGGTTTGCTTCAACTCAGATTCAGCCGGAACACAAATGCGTTCCCTATACCATAATACTCCTTCAGAATCAATGGTAAAACCGGCAACTTCTTCTTTCTCCATGCGGGTTTTTATTCCTTCAATGCTCTTCTGGCCCTTCTGGGCTTCCTTGATTTGATCAACTAGAGTCGGTTGAACGTCCATGGCTTCCAACATGCCATAGCTGACCACCTCGATACCAAGCTGGTCAAGTTCTTTCCACAACTCCGGTTGTCGGATCTGGATCATGGAATTCAGAGAGACCGGCTCTCGACTAAGAGCGTCCGCAACAACATTTGCCTTTCCAGGGTGATAGTGGATACTGAGATCATAATCCTTGATGAGTTCTATCCAACGGTGTTGCCTCATATTGAGTTCACGCTGTGTGAAGATATACTTCAAACTCTTATGATCCGTATAGATTTCACACCTTTTTCCGATAAGGAAATGTCGCCATGATTTGAGAGCATGCACAACAGCAGCAAGCTCTAAGTCATGGGTAGGATAATTCATCTCATGAGGTCTCAACTGGCGTGAGATGAATGAGATGACCTTTCATTCTTGCATGAGAACGCTCCCAAGTCCAAGTTTAGAAGCATCACAATACACATCGAAACTCTTGGAGACATCCGGCATGATGAGTACCGGGGCTGTCACCAATCGATTCTTCAGCTCTTGAAAACTCTCAGCGCATTTGTCCATCCAAACGAACTTGCTATCCTTCTTGAGCAACTGTGTGAGTGGTCTGGCTATACTGGAAAATCCTTGAACAAACTTGCGATAATATCCGGCTAATCCCAGAAAAGACCTGACTTCAGTCTGATTAGTCGGGGCAGCCCGATTAGCGACAGACTGAACCAGGGCAGGGTCAACAGAGATTCCACCTCCGGATACAACATGTCCAAGAAATCCAACTTCCTTCAGCCAGAATTGGCACTTGCTGAACTTAGCATACAGTTGATGCTGTCGAAGCGTTCCGAGGACAATTCTCAGATGTTCTTCGTGTTCGGCTTCGCTCTTGGAGTAAATAAGAATGTCGTCAATGAAGACCACGACAAACTTGTCCAAGCATTCCATGAAAACCTTATTCATAAGATTCATGAAGTAGGCGGGGGCATTGGTTAGACCGAACGACATTACAGTGTACTCATACAACCCGTAACGTGTGGTGAAGGCGGTCTTTGGAATATCAGTCTCACGAACCTTCAACTGATGATAACCAGTACGAAGATCGATCTTTGAGAAGATTCTTGCCCCATTTAGCTGGTCAAACATGTCTTCTATTTTGGGCAGCGGGTACTTGTTCTTGATGGTAACATCATTCAACTTACGGTAATCCACACATAGACGTGAGGAACCGTCCCGCTTGTCCACAAAAATGACCGGTGATCCCCATGGTGATGCACTAGGGCGAATCAGACCTTTCCTTAACATGTCCTCCAGCTGCTTCTTCAACTCATCAAGATCCTTCGGGTTCATCTGGTACGGTTTCTGTGCTATAGGTCCGGTACCAGGTATCAACTCAATCACAAACTCGATATCCCGATCAGGCGGCATACCGGGTAGTTCATCAGGAAACACATCCGGGTATTCACATACTACCGGAACTTCCTCAAGTGCAGGTGTGGCTATACCAGTGTGGCAGTGGGTCTCAGACCTTGACTTGGTTGCGGCGAAGGCAACTCTTTCCCCATTACTGGCAGTCAATGATATGGACCTTCTGGTGCAATCAATCACACCTTTGTACTTCGTCATCCAATTCATACCGAGTACTACCTCTATCCCTTGGGATCCTAGTACTATGAGGTTGGCATGAAAAGTTTTCCCTTGTATGTCCATGGGTACCTCATTGCAAATGAAGTGGGCTTGGGTTTTGTTTCCAGGTATTTGCACTGACATAGGGTCACGCATACGGGTAGGCTTCATACCACTCTTCTCAGCAAAAGGCACAGTAACAAAGGAATGCGATGCACCCGAATCAAACAATACTGCGGCAGGTACAGAGTTGACATGAAACGTACCCATCACCATGTCTGGCGCATCCTGAACTTCCTCCGTAGTGACGTGATTCAGGTATCCCTTGGTCATCATCCTCTTCTTGGGGGCTGAAGCATGAGTCATCTTGGTAGCACTGTTCTGGGCTGGTGCAGCAGTCTTGGTTGGGCACTCCCGTGCAAAGTGTCCTTCCTTGCCAAAGGTGAAACAGGTTAAGCTAGGTTTGGTGCCTTGGGTTGGCTTGGCAGCATGGTTGGGTTTGTGTCCATTCCCATTCCCATTTCCACTGCCTCCAGGCTTGGGTGTGTAGGTCACACGGTTGTTGTTGTTGTGGTGGTGGTTGTTGTGGCTGTTGTGGTGGTTGTGGTTGTGGCTATGGTGGTTATGGTGGTTCCTTGGCGCAAAGGTATGCGCCCTGTGGGGTGGCGGCCTGGTATAAGGGGTTGGGCGGTTTCTGGGTGCACTTGGTCCTCCTTGGAACTGCATCTTCCTTTTCCGGTTTTCAAAGACATTTTGCCTCTTGTGTTCCATCATCATTGCGGCATCTGCGAATGACTCCAGATCCTCAAAGGGGATGACCACAAGGGTACACTGCAACTCATCGTGCAGTCCATTCAGAAACCTTTCCTTCTTCTTGGCTTCAGTATTGACCTCATCTGGTGCATACCGGGCTAGCAGAGTAAACTCTTCCCAGTATTTGGACACAGACATGCCTCCCTGTTTTAGCTTCAGGAACTTGTCCTTCATGATGCTCATCACTCGCTGAGGGATGTGATATTTGCGGAAACGGACGCAGAAGTCCTCCCAGGTGAACACATAGTTAGGAGCGACGGTGTCGCAGGTGGTCTCCCACCAAGTCCTTGCTGGCCCAGCAAGAAAGTGGGTAGCAAAGAGCACCTTGTCACCTTCATCGACTCCTGCCACCTTCAGATCGTTGGCGATGGTGCGAAGCCAGTCATCAGCGTCCAGGGGTTCCACAATCTTTGTGAACACCGGAGGGTTTGTCTGCTGAAACACCTTCAGCTTTGATCGCCCGCCATTTCCGTTGTCATTGCCATGGTTGTTATTGTTGGCGCTGGCAGCGGCCAACTGCTGCAGGGCAGCAACTGTGGCGGCACTCTCGGCTCTAGTGGCCTGACGGTCCTCCATCAAAAGTGCCAGCAGAGCCTCCACGGTCGGTGGGGGTGGTGGCGGTGGTTCCCGACGTGGCGCCATGCTGTTTATTGAGACATGTGTAAGTCTATGCAGCAAGACTTAAGGTTTTGTTTTTAGGCATGGTAAAACTTTTTAGCAACAAAAGGAGTGTAGGTTATGATGGGTGATTTTAATTTTCTTTGGTGATTTGTTCTTTGGGGGGTTGAAACGATTCATCAGGTTCATAGCACATAAAGACTACATCATACTAATAGCATAGGGTTCATACATAGCACAACACTCAAACAGACATCTACCACAACTACGCTCCTCAGAGCTACATCGGGGGGATTCGCTTTATGGGGTCGGCGTACATCTAACTAGCACTACTCTATAGCTAAGAGGTGCTACTACTAGCTAAAAGCTGTCGACGTCGAAGAGGAGCTCCTCTGGGTCCTCCTCCTCAACGGAGTCGTCGTCCTCCTGCAAGCTCTGCGCGCTCATATCCATGCCCTCTGCGTCGGACAGGATGTCGTCGTCAACGAGGAGGTCCTCGTTCTCCCTGCGGTGCTCGGAGTTCTCCTCCTCTAAACCCTCGAGAGTGGAGTCTCGAGTGGCCAGCTCCTCCCTGGCGGTCCTTAGGCGGTCACGCAGGGTTGCGTTGCCCTCCTGAAGGGATCCTACCTTGGCGTGGAGACGGTCATGGGCCCGGCGGTGGTCCGTAACTGCCTCTCCAAGGCACGGGATCACGCAGTCGCGGTCTCTAAGTCGAGCATCGTCTGCCCCAGATGGGTACAGAGGAGACGGCACTCGGAGGCGGTGGTGCGCTGCAAGATACCCATGTCGTCAAGAAGACGTTGGGTGCGGTGGAGTAGGATCTCCATATCGTCCTGGTGCGCGCCAAGACCCGTCACGTCCTGAGACACGGCCATAGGTGTGCCGGTCTCGTCCCTCCTCCCGAGGAACTCATAGGCCGTCCCTATGAAACGGTAGTCTCGAAGGTGAGCCAGGCGCGCTATGGCCTCCTGGATCACGCGTACTGCTCCCTCCTGCCAGGAGCGCTCCACGGTGGCGATGAAGAACGCCTCCGCCGTAGGAGTAGTCAGTGGAGGGTGTATCACACACTCCACCAACCATTCCCCCTCTATGGGGGACCCAGTGATCACCCCTCCCCGAAGCTCGGGAACGGGGCGGTCGAGCAGCTCGGTAATCGCTACGAGTCGCCGCTCGAAGCGGAAAGGGAAGTCCCTGGCCAGTCCTAGCTGGCAAGCCTCCGTGTACACGACATCCATCTACACAAAATTTTAAGTAAGGTTGAGTTAGTGTCCAAGCGTGCAAAATTTTAAGGTCGAACATGATGTAATCTTAATGTAAGTATAGTTTGAGAAAATAGGGAAGATGGGTGTAAGAATCTTTTAAAACTTTAATCACTTGAGTATATTATATATATATATATATATATATATATATATATATATATAGTACTAGTTGACGTCCATGCTAACTAAGGGCTCCTAGGGTCAGGATAGCTCTGATACCAACTTTGTAGAGGCCCCAAACCGGAAGGTTCAGAACCCCTCATATGCATACATTCACGATCCCAGGAAGATCAGTCGTGAACAACATACGAAAGTGGTACACAGATACAATATCCATTACACGAATAAAAGCAGTCTTACAAGCCAAGGGTCACATGACCAAGGATTTATTCACTGCCACGCAGGACAGGCAAGGTCTTACAACATCTAAACAGCGGAAGATAAACGTAGATAGCCCATGTCAAGCTTTCACCAACAGGCTGCTGACCGGGAGCCGGGCCTAGTTCGCGTAGTCGTCGGAATAGTACTCCTCCTCGTATTCCTCCTCAGGTGGCACCTCCTCAAAGTCTGGCAAGTATATACCAGGGGCGAAACCAAATGAGTACGTTTGAATGTACTCAACAAGACATCCTTTAGACACTTACAAATGCATCATGCTTATATGGTAGATAGGTAGGCCATACATAGGGCTTGCTACCAATGATGTTCATGTAACATGACATCATAGTTACAGTCATATTAATCTGTATCTTTGTCGAAGAAGATACTTCAGAAGAAAATAAGATAATTTCCTTTCTCTTGTCGGTATCGCATGTACAAGAGGTTTTGTAAAACTTGTTTTTACAAAAGAAAGTTTTTCTTTGCAAAACTTCTTGGAACAACATGTCCACACTTCATCGGTACCTTCCGGGTACAACACTTCTGTTTTGAAAACATCTTTTGAAAACTCAGCATAATACTAGCTACATGGCCTTTCAACTGCCCATATCCGAGGGCTCGGCTATTCTGAATAGTTTTACTCTGCAGAGGTGGTACACATTCCACTAGATCCAAAACTCTGCCATGGACCACCCATGGATCGACACAGCGATATGCAAGCACCAGAGAGTTGATCCTAACTGTCCACTATGACACAAGCTAGTATATGCTTATTCCTTCAGGTGGGTTGTCTCCCCAGCATCAGGTCCCTCCTTGCCTAGTCAGGAGGCCCAGCTGTCGCTTCCGGGGGGTAACTTAATCCCTCACTTTGTATGTCCCGTTACACCCTCCTGGCGACACTTCGGTTCAGAGAATCGGCTTCTCTATAGCACTTTGGAATGAAACATACACTAACAAGTTCAAGCATCTAGGTAGGCCCCATACCCATATAGGGGTAGAGTGGCAGTACATCTTGGTTGTCCAGCGAAGACTAGGTTATGTGCCTTTTGAAAACATTTGAAAACACCTTCACAGTTTTTCCTTTGGTGAACAAGGTCCCGCCTTTCCACCATAATCTCCTCGTAGAACCATCTTTGTTTTGCAAAAGCACCTTTTAAAGTGGTCCACTTAGGGACTCAAGATTATTGTTGAGGACGGTATTTATATACCTTATGGTGGCTAAGGGCTTGGTAACACCAAGTTGACTAATGGCAAGTGATATATAACACATATATAATGGTAGTAATAGTATTCACTCAATAAAATAGTTTTAGCAAACAAGTTTTGAAAACTTCAGAAGTATTTGAATGCATAAAGATAGTGGGAATATAACAGCAAGCTTTAAGGATGGCTTGCCTTGGAGGTACTGAGGATCCGGGTCTTGCTCGCAACAAGAATGGTAGTAGTACCCTCCTGTCCCGACTATGTCCTCGTCGTTTTCTATCGTCGTAAAAGAAAAGTAAAGCATCCTATCAGAACCTTACCAACCAACAACTTGACTCAAACACAACATACAGCAAGCAAAATCACTCATAAAAAAATACAAGCTCCTAAAAATATCCCACACAAACATGCATCAATAGTAGTAATATTATGCACTACTACTACCACAACTACTATAGTTGAGCTAGTTTGTTTTCCAACCAAATGGTATGGAACCAGTGGGTGTTCCACTAGGTTTTCCATGCCATTTGAGAGGTGTTATGCCTCTGGTCCATCTTGTGTAAACAAAATAATTCATAGTGCAAAAATGCAACTAGCCATTTTAGTGCAAACCATTAACACTAGCAATAATAATCAAACCTATGCATGCATTTCTAAAAGACTCAAAGTAGCTTACAGAGAAGGAAACAAGTAAATAACAGTACCAAAATGGTACTGGATCCAAGTAAAAACATTCTTATAACTAGGATAAAAATCTAGCAAAACATTCCAACACAAGTATTTCATGAAATAAAACTAGAGATTTCTACTATGCTCAATTTAATGCTCAAACAAATACTAAACATGCATGGATTTTTGTCAAGGGCTCTCTGTGAGTAAAACTATCTAAGAACACTCAACATATCACTTATACATGCTAGAAAACAGATTGGCATAATCAATCAATGATTTACAAAACCAAACTATTCACTTTATTTTTTAACAGAAACATGCATTTTCTTAGATCTGTCACCAAATTAATTCTAGAGCTCAAAAATTTGCACAAATCTAGGGATACATAGATCTACCTAATATCTAACAGATCCAATTGGATTTGCATCAAAAGGTGCTATAAAATAAATCCTAAAATTCATAGAACATGCTTCTGGTGATTTACCAAAATGGATACCATTTCAAAATGGTAGCTCACCTTGGGGTGAGGTCAAGCCCTACTGGTAGATCTAGTCAAGATCTACTCTGGGAATTTTAGTTTGCTCATTTTAGACATTCCATAAAAAAGTTATGCCCTAAACATTCTCAATGACAGTCCTCAGTTCATGATTTTTCATTTGTTCCTCGTTCATCCAAAACCAGATCTGCTTGTTGCCATCGTTCAAGATTTCGTTCAGGTACCTCTGTGAATTTTTGCACATTTTATGGTTGAGCTTAACATTTTCATTTTCAAATAAATTAAACAACCATATTCTGGTTAGTTTGAAAAAGAAAATAAAAACAACACAGTGGGCTGGTCAACGCCCTGGGCGCGGCCCAACTGCGCCTGGCGGCCCGCCTCGCTTCCACGACGCGCGGGAACGGGCGTACCGCTTCGCCGTTTAAGCGTGTCCGTAGATCTGGAGATCTACGGCGCACGACCAGCCTTCCTCTCTCTTCCTCGTTCTAAAATTTCTCCGGCGAGGTTCACCGAGAAATGGCGGCGAGAGATGGACGGAGCTCACCTAGGGGGGTTGCAGGGCCAAGGGAAGAGGTCGGGGGAGTCTCGCGTGGTCGATGCAGTGTAGATGTACAGAAGCAACGGCGCGGGTTCACTCCAATCAACGGCGACGTGCTCGGGTGCCGCGGCAGCTCCGACGAGGTTCTCGGCTTCTCTGCAAACGAGGGGAGGTGGCGTGGCTCAGGGTGGGGTTACGGAGGTCGGGGAGTTCGTCTATGGTAGTGGTGGAGGCTGCAGTGGTTCGTGGAGGGTGTATTTTTCCTCGTGCTGCCGCGGTGGCCGCAGAAGAAATCCGGCGATTCACGCTATCGCGAGCAGCTCGGGGACATTGGCTGGGTTTGGGGAGTGACAGTGAGTCGAGGGGAAGATGGTGCACTGGGTTTGAGGCTCGGGGGTGGTTTATATAGAGCTGGCGACGGTGGCGCACGCTCGGGCGTGTCCGTGCGCCCGCGGCGAGCTCGTGCACGCTCTGGCACGGCTAGGGTTGCTTTCTCCGGGCCCGTGGGAGGTTCCAACGCGATGAGGTGTGCTCGACGACCACTTGCATCGTGCCAGGGCGCGGATTGCACGGGAGAACGCCACTGTGGCTCGGGATAGGGAGCAGCCTGTCAGGCGCCCATCCCTTCCTCCCGTTTCTCTCCTCCCTGAAGTCACCTCCCTCTCTCTCTCATTAGTCAAACTCATTGCAAGTTGAGGTGCAGAGCAGGGAGTGGTTGGGGCCAGCTTCTAGAAGCCCCAATCCGTGCTCAAAAAGAATTACTGAGTTAAAAGATATAAGCATTTGAAAAAGGCTCGAGTTCACTGTTTCTGAAACAAAAATTCAGTTAAAATTTCAGTTACTGAAATTTTGCTAAGTGTTAAGAAAAACAGAGGGGTTAGCTGAAAGTTGGGTTGTTTTTCAGGCTTTTAAAATTATTTAAATTTTGTTTTCCAAGCATGGTTCTGTTAAGCATCTTTAGTACTTTTCAAAACAGCAAAAAGATTTAAATTTGAGTAACATTTGTTTGGTGAAAAATAAGTGGAAAAAGTGCTGGTTGGTTGGTTTGCACTGTTTTCCAAAATGGCACTTTTCTGCCTTATTTCTTAGCATAAAACCATCAAGCAAAACATTGTTTTTGTGATTCCAATTTTTCAACTAGGTCATCCAAAATGTAGTATATATATTCAAGATCACATTGATGACTTAAAATCTCACAATGTGGAGTTTTATATTGTGAAAAACAAAGGGTGCAAAACCCTTACTAGGCTTGTTTTTCAAGCTTGTTTTTATTTGAGAAATTTGTGATTTCACTTTGATTAATTTGTTTTATTAGTTCCACTTGACTCAATATTCAAATGTAAATTGTTTTCAACATTGCCACATGGGTTTTGAGTTAGGGTAACAAGGATTACAAAAATAGGAAAGAATTCAAAGTGATCAGAACCTCAGAAACAAGTGGTTTGTTTTTAAATAAAAAGGCTTGCTTGCATAGATAGTCATAGCTCAAATACAACATGAGGGATTACACAAGGGACATAAAAGTTTTTGTTGGCTCCAAAAATTGGATTCCTTGTGTGAAAACAAGTGTGCTAAAATTGGGGTGTGACAGTCAGACCTACCCTAGGGTGTAACCCTCACGAGTTATCCTCGTTTCAAAAAAAAAAAATCGACCAAAATAATGACGAGGAGAAAATTCAAACAAAACACAAGAAGAGACACTTGCACCGTGCCTATGACTGCTAGACTATATATATTCCCACACCACATAATCAGACTACACATTAATGTTGAAACCAGCGCTATGCATATGCGTACGTACTAAGAAGTACCTCCCCGTTTTGTTCTTTTTTCGGGAGGTACTAGAAGTAGTACAATCGTTGTAAAGTTGATTGGATGGAGTACCTGTTACTGTTGAGTGGCACGGCATATATATTTGGAGGACGGTGTGATATACTCATATATGCATGTGCAAAGTAGTAAAAGCAAAATACAACAATTTTTAATTATTCGATGCGAATTTCTTAGCACCGTTTATTTCATGCTCAGATCCTTGCAAGATTTCATATCATTATTTCACAGTGCAGACAAATACAAATATATGTTCGCTAGATCAATATGGAAAATATATATATATAATAAACCGAAAAATAAGATTTGAGGGCTGATGACAAGAGGCCATATGTCTAATAAGTCATGGGAAATGTCGTTAGTCAGAAAAGAGGCACCAATCTTTCAAATTTCCAGCGCTCACAAGTTAGTTTTCATAGACTTACCAGGTTATTCTTATTCTTATGTATATTCTAATAAATTTACTACTCCGAGATACTTCAATCATATCTGACCTCTCTTGATAACTACCGTGTAATATAATCCCTAGGTCATCGCCAAACAATTCAGGCTCATTCTCGACGAGCTTCGACGCACTCCTTGGCGACTGGCGAGACGACATGGAAGGCGGTGTAACAAGGACAACTCAAGGGAGGGTGGCATAGAACATGCCGCTTTAGCCGGGCATTGCCCAGAACAATTTTTTGTTTGAGACCATAGAGGGTGGTGTTGATGTCACTTTGGTCCATGTCTCTTTGATAGGAAAATCTTTGGCGCCCCTCGGAATGGCACTTGACTTGTAGATACAACCCTAGGTAATTGACCCTCTCCTTATGTAACATCGGCGCTGCCTTGATCTCTCAGTTTCTGCTTTTCCCATAACCCAAATCTACTAATACTCTTAGATTCCTTCAATGTTCACCTCGATCAATCTGGGGGCTATAGTATTTTTGTCGCCAACGTGACAGATGAAATGTAACAATAATGCTGAAACGAGATCATATGTGCAATTTTTTTTTTTAAAACGGGAAAACCCAGCCTCTGCATCTAGTCAATGCACATGACTTTTATATTAAAGCAGCAAAAAGTATCCAAAATAGTAGAACTCAGCCTCAGTACAATTTGCGGATCACAAAGAGTGGCTACATGAATCAGCTATAAAAATAAAGATGAAAAGCCAACACTACATAAGACCACATGTTTATACAGTATGTGGCTTAATGAACAATATGCAAAAAATTCCCAGCTCTCGCATTGTTAAATATAACATCTTTTTGGCGGAGGCACGATGAGCGGTGACGTTTGCGACACGTTAGCGCACGCACGTTGGGCGGTGACATATGCGTCGTCGATCGCCGGCGACAAGGTGCTGACCTTCCTCGATGGTGTGCTCGTCGTCCAGCCGGAGGAGGGCCGCATGCTCTTGGTGGATGCAAAGGAGAATCTCCTCGATGTTCGGGCGCTCAGGGATGGCGACGAGGTGAAGCGCGGAGGTTTCATCACCTTCGATCGTTTCCTGGTCAGGATCCCCGATCCTACGGCGGCGGCAGTTGCGACGGGGGTTACGTGCGTCACGGTGCAGGGGTACACTCCGCCGGCACGTTCCACGTCGACTGGAATTTTGGGTGCGCCGCCAGATTCGCTTCGGGTCGAACCGGTGCGACCGAGCTCGGGCGCCGAGCCCATCAATGGCGGACAGGTGGACCCTGGTGTGGGCTCCGTTATTCCCACCGCGTGCTCACCTACTCCACCTACCGCGCCCCCACACCCGCATCCTCCAGATCTCGATTCACTCCTTCGTCACTTTTGGGAGAGGCCTAGGGTTGAGAGGCCACCGGAGAAGGAAGTGTTCGTGTGGTGGCGGGGGAAGGTTGCAGGAGACCAGAGATCCTTCGCGCAGGTAGCTGCGTCTCCGCCGCGGTCGCAGCCTGCTTCTTCCTACCGTGAGCGGCCAAGGGAGATGGGTGACCGGGGGAGAGGAATGGACCACCAGCGGAGAGGAGGAGGGAGATCTGGCTCCAACACGAGGGACCACTTCGCCGGCAACAACCGTCCCATGGTCTGGCATCGCAACCTGCCAGAGGGGTCCGGTTCCAATGCTGGAGGAGAGAGGGAGGCGCGCGTTCCCGATCGAGATCGATGGGACATTGCTGCGCAGAAGCAGAAGCAGGGGGCCGTGGCCTCCAAACCTTCGGGGACGAACAGATCGAGCCCATCTGTTGCGCCTGCGATTGGGACGTCTGGTAATCCTGATCCCTGCTTCAATTGCAACATCATTGGTCATTTTACGGCCAAGTGTCCTACGATTAGATGTGAGAGATGCGGTAAGCTAGGGCACATGAATCATATCTGTCAGGCTGTTCTTCCTTGGGAGTGCACAGCTGCGATGTGCGGTTTTCAGACCCCGGGCCTAGGTTTCTTCTTTTTCCCTGATGCTTGCGCTGGAAAACAAGTTAAGGAAAGGGCATCCACTGTTATTATTTCTGTTCTGGAGGGAAACCCTAGTTTTCGTGATATAGAGAAAGAATTCAATGAATATTTTGGTACTGGGTGGAGATGTACTGCAAGGGTTGTGGGATCTGGGCAATTTCTCATGCGCTTTCCTAATGCCAAGGAAGTGAATAGAACTTGTTATTATGGAAATCGTATGAACATGAAAACCTTTGATGGAGTGCTTAGTATTGCTCCTTGGACTGATTCGGTGGGTGCTAAATTTCCTATGCACAAAGCCTGGGTGCGGGTGAGAAATATTCCTGTGGAAAAACGTTGTGAGGCCACTGTTGCTTATGTTGGGTCTCTGGTGGGGGTGTCGCTTGAAATTGATCAATCCACATTGCATAAACCTGAGTTTTGCAAAGTCCTTATTGGATGCAGGGATATTAACTTGCTTCCTGAAATGGCTGAAGGGGTTTTAGGTGATTATTTTTATGATTTCCTATCTGAAATTGATGAGGTGGTGGTTGGTGATAAACCTAGAGAGAAAAGTGCAGTTTCTGTTGATTCTCGCAATGCCCCGTCTCCTAAAAGGGCAAGAGTGGATAATGTGCAGACTCATAATCATAATGAATCCAGAAGTGAGTTTGGTGGTCAATCCAGCCAGTCAGAATTTCGTGGGGGGAAATCTTATGGCTTAACCTTAGCTGCTGTTTCTGAGCATGACTCAGAGGAAGAGAGTGATGAGGACCGTGGGCTTTTGATTGAACAAATTGCTGCAGAAAAAATGTTGACAGAAGGGGGGCATGAAAAAACTATGGATAATGGGGATAGGGATGAGGTGGAGCCTGGGGATGATGAAGAAGATAAGGGGGAGGGTGAGGGAGTTGAGTCCACACCCCCTTGTGTTGCTTCATTGGTGCAGGAAACACGGATTGTGAGTTGGGCACCTATTACTCCTGCTGTGGTTAGTGAGAGTGCAAATTTGGACTCGAATGATTGGCCTCCTTTATCCTCCTTTTCTGTTACTGAATTACCTGAAGGGGGGTCTCCTAAAGAAACGCCTGAATATACTGTGCAGTCTCCGGACAGCTCGTCTCCTGTGGTTTTCGACCAGGTGGAGGGGCATGTGCAGGAAGTGGCAAATTTCACTGTTAGCCGCAGGAACCAGGTGGAGAAAATGCAACATGCTGTGGAGATGGCGACGGCTGTCACAAGGAAAAGGAATTTGGAAGGTAGTGTCTCTTCTGAAAATAATCATAATTCTTTTTCTATTCTGTCCAATCTAGAAATTGTGGCTAGGGCAAAAGATATGGGGGTTTATATTCCTGATGATGATTTTGATACTGTTGATAGATTAAAAAATTTGGAGGCTGCTAGATTTGATCTAGCTAATAAACAAAATGAAAAACATGTGGATAATCTAGTGGTGGACCATGACCTAGGGGCTGGCACTCCTTTGCAGCTTGGGTGGAATTCGGATAAGGAAGGAGACCTAGATAACTCCTTTACTGTTGTTAAATCTAGAAAAGGTAAAAGGAAAGTGAATAATAAAAATGTGACTGTCTCGAGACCCCTTACGAGAAGTCAAAAGAAAGCTGCTGTTTCTCCCCTGGATCCTGGGAGGAATGGCAGGGTGAGAAATTTACCTGATAAGTTTAAATGTTAGGGGCCTTTTGGAATTTAAGGGGGATAAGCAAGAGAGGTATGGCTGCTTGTCTCACTGATATCATTAAAGATAATCATCTTGATTTTATTGGGCTCCAAGAAACTATGAAACAAGAGTATGATGATAAATTTTTTAGAAAATTTGATCCAAATGGTTTCTTCTTTTGGAAATGGATTCCTTCCAAGGGTAAATCTGGGGGTATTTTATGTGGGGTGAGGCAATCCACTTTGGAAGTTTCTGCTGTTAAATTGGGGGAGCATTTGCTGCAGTTTAATCTTTGGGATAAAGTAAAAAAATGTAGATGGTCTCTTTTAACAGTTTATGGCCCTGCTCATGAGGAGTGTAAAGATGAGTTTCTTACTGAGTTGTCTACTTTCTGTCAATCTATTACTGAACCCTATATAGTGGGAGGGGATTTTAATATTTTGAGGCATTGTGGTGAAAAAAACAAACCTACTATCCTTCCTAGATCCTCAGATATTTTTAATTCGATTATTCATACTCTCTGTTTGCAAGAGGTGGATATGGTTGGGGGGGCTTTTACCTGGTCCAACAATCAGGTTCCTCCTACTCTTGAAAAGTTGGATAGGGTGCTGATGTCTTCTTCTTGGGAGGACTTATTTCCTTTGGTTTGTATGAAGAAAATTGTTAGAGAACTTTCGGATCATAATCTCCTTTTGCTGGATACTGGCAGCAATGCTGCCTTGAGGAAGAAAACATTTAGGTTTGATGTTGCCTGGTTTAATGATGAGAATTTTTTGAATATTGCTGACAAAATTTGGGACCAACATGTTTATGATAGGGATCCTGTGGATATCATAAACTTAAAGCTTAAAAGGTTCAAAAAGTACTTTAAGGGTTGGGGGGCTAACAGATTTGGAAAAAATAAAAAAAGGAAGAATGAGATGCAGTTTGAGCTTAATAACCTGGAAAGTTTGGAAGAAAATCATCTCCTTTCCCCTCAACAGCTGCATAGGAAGTGTGAAATCTTTGCCTCCTTGTTACAGATGTATGATGAGGAGGAGCAGTATTGGCACCAGAGGGCTAATGAGCAATGGTTGCTTAAAGGAGATAATAATACTGCCTTTTTTCATAAAGTAGCTAATGGGAGAAGGAGAAAGCATATTATGCATAATTTGGATAATGATGGGATCATTATTGAGGGGACGGCTAATTTGATTACTCATGCTTCTAATTATTATAAAGAATTGTTTGGCCCTGCTCCTGGAAATATCTTTGCTATATCAGATGATCTTTGGGATGCTCATGAAAAACTTAATACTGTGGATAATGAATATCTTTGCAGACCTTTTTCCATTCAGGAAGTCAAGAAAGCTTTATTTTCGATGAAGTGCAATAAAGCTCCTGGCCCTGATAATATTCCCATTGAATTTTTTCAATACTGTTGGGATTTTGTGTTGCATGATATTATGTTTTTGTTTGATTGTTTCCATGCTGGTAACCTGGATGTGAGTAGGCTCAATCTGGGCATTATTACTTTGTTGCCCAAGATGGCTGATGCTTCAAAAATACAGAATTTTAGACCTATTTGTCTGTTGAGATGTGTTTACAAATTGATCACTAAAACTCTATGTCTGAGATTGGAACCTTTTAGTGATAAGCTTTTTAGTATTCAGCAGAATGCTTTCATTAAAAATAGAAACATTATGGATGGTGTCATGTCTTTACATGAGCTACTCCATCACACCCATGTGAAAAAGAGAATAGGGGTAGTCTTAAAGCTGGACTTTGAAAAGGCCTATGATAAGGTCAATTGGGACTTTTTATTGGAGTGTCATAAGAAGAAAGGGTTTTCTGATAAATGGTGCTCTTGGGTGAGACAAATTTTGAATGATGGGTCTGTAGCAGTAAAAATCAATGATGAATTGGGGGCTTATTTTAAGAGTGCTAAGGGGGTGAGGCAGGGGGATCCCCTGTCTCCTACTCTGTTTAACATGGTGGCAGAGTGCTTGACCAAAATGGTCCTTAAGGCACAAGATAATGGCTTATTTGTGGGTCTAGCTCCTGACCTCATTGAAAAAGGTGTGGCTATTTTACAATATGCAGATGACACAATTATTTGTCTTGAGCATGATTATGATAAGGCTGTGAATATGAAACTGCTGTTATATTTGTTTGAGCTCATGTCTGGCTTAAAAATTAACTTCCTTAAAAGTGAGGTATTTGTGATTGGGGGGGGGGGGATGAGGAAATAACTAATACTTATGCTGGGATGTTTAATTGCCAGGTGGGAAAATTACCTATGAGGTATTTGGGAATGCCTGTTACTTATTCTAACCTGAAAGTGGTAGACTGGGATTTTCTTGATAAAAAGTTTGTGAAAAAATTAGATGCTTGGATTTGTGGGTCTGCTTCATCTGGGGCCAGGTTGACCCTTCTCAAAGCTTGTCTAGCTGGAATTCCTTCTTATTATATGTCTATGTTTATGTTGAAGAAAACAATGATTGAGAAGTTAAATAAACATATGAGGAGGTTCTTTTGGCAGGGTATACATAAAAAAAGGAAGTATCATATGGTTAAGTGGAAAAGGATTTGTAGATCGACCTCTAAGGGGGGTTTGGGTGTGAAAGATCTTAGAAAACAAAATATAAGTCTCCTTGTTAAGTGGTGGTGGAAACTTGAAAAGAAAAAAGGCTTATGGCAGGATATTGTTACTGCTAAATATTTGAGGAATAAATATGTGGCTAGTGTTAAAACAAAGTTTAATGATTCTCCTGCTTGGAAGAATTTGTTAAAAGTGAAAGAGGTTTATATGATGGGAAGGAAAATTATTTTGAAAAAAGGCAACCTTGTGAGATTTTAGTTTGATCCCTGGTTAAAGGATAAGCCTCTTGCTGATTTGTTTCCTATGCTGTTTAGCATTTGTCAGCAGCAGGATATTACTGTGGGGGAGTGTGCTGATAGGGATTTTGAGCTCACTTTCAGAAGGCGTTTGTTTCCTGAAATTAAGGAAATTTGGGAAAAAATGCAAGGTGAGGCAAGAAGGGTTACCTTGGAAAGGGTCGAGGACCAAGTGGTTTGGAAGCATAACAAAAGTGGGAAGTTTTCTACTAAATCAGTATATAAGTTCCTGGAGAAACTGGTGGCAGGACCTAATCTCGAGTGGGTGTGGAAGGCTAAGCTACCTCTGAAAATTAAATTTTTTTTGTGGCAAGTTGTTCAGGATGCTGTGTTAACTAGACAGCAGATGAGGAAACGGAAGTGGCCTGGGAATCCTTGTTGCTCCTTTTGTCTCCAGACTGAAACCAGTACTCATCTGTTCTTTTCGTGTGGCACAGCGAAGGCTGTGTGGAGTATTTTGGGGGCTGTTCTTCGAACAAATACTTGTCCAAAAAATCTTTGGCAGTGTCTTGTTTGGTTTTATAAGTTTTGGCCGGGGGGGGGGAGGAAATTTTATACTTTGATGCTTGCTGCCTTTTGTTGGTCCATCTGGACAACCAGAAACAAAGTCACATTTGACAAATATGTATTGCGTACCCCACTTACAATTGTCTTTACTGCTTGCTCCTATTTGATTTACTGGGCAGGCCTGTACCCGGAGGGAGAGAAGGAGGCAATCATTGAAGGCGCGAGTCAGTTGAAGAAGTCTGCTGTGGCGATGATTGCAGGGAATGATGCTGTGGATGGAGTTGCGACGTCTGTGAGGCAGGGAGTGCTGATGCTGGAAGGATGATGCTGTTGGAAGTCGTTGTGCTGTGACTTGCTGTGGTCGTTTTAGCAGTTTCGTAGACCTGTTGGTTGTTGCTTTGTTTTCGGAGACTATGTTAGGTTGGCTGTTGTTTGTGGATTGAGGTTTCCTGGTTCGCTTTTGGTTAGGTTAGAGGGGAGTAATACCGGCAGGTTTTTGCCCCGTAGGGGTGCTCGAGATCGAGTACTTTCAGCGGGTTTCCTGGACGGTACCCCTGTTTTCTAGCTGGGTGCGTTTCCTGTCCCTTTCCGTCTATCTTCTTTCTTGGTTTGTAAGAACTTGTTACTTCTATTATGCCAAGTAATGGAAGGGCTAGCCCAGTTGGAAAAAAATATAACATCTTTTTTGCAATTCTAAATTGCCCCCAAAAAAAAACACATACGCCAATACGAATGGTAGCTTTAGTACTCTTGTCAATTCCGGCTAACCAATGTCCAAACATATTACAAATACTACTTGGGGGCTAATACTATAAGCAAAGTGAACAAGTCGCTATATCTTCTTTGCGAAATCACAATTGATAAATAGACGTTGAACGGTTTCATCCGAATCACAAAATACACATTTGTTTTGCTACCCGTCCATCGATGCTTGGCCAAATTATTTTTAGTTAAGAGTTCTTTTCGATGAAGGAACGACATGAAAATCTTGATTTTTATCGGTACCTTCAACTTCCAAAGGAACGGAACATTTCCATCCATCAAATGTCCGTACATCGATTTAACTGAAAGCGTGGTATTAGTTTCCAAGAAAATGAATGAGAAGAATCAGATAGAGAGAATCATATGCGCAGTTAGTTACAACAGGACAGATTAGTCGAAACAAATTACTACGAGCGCTTAATAATTTTGGACAATCATTCAGGCGCATTATTGCAGTTTGCATAGAGTCTGCCCATATCGTCGTCGATCATCATCACTCTCTCGTAGCTAGGTACACGCTAACTGTAGCAGCCACCTCACGACACTCGCTGGCCCATGCGTGATTCGCCTGCCTAGGTACCAGCAGTTGCGCGCGGTATCACTGTGCCGACGCGGTGTGCTCATCGATCGATCCCTCCCGGCCATCCTCCCTCCGGCCGGCGATTGGCGGCAGAGGGCGAGAAGGACGCGGGTCCCGTGAGGCGACGGCCCATCGGGTCGGAGTAGACGCGCGCGCGCGCACTGTGCTGTATACATGCCAGCAGCCGGCCGGCCCCCGCGCGCGTCCTATCGTGGCTCGGCAGCGCGGCGCCGTCCCATCGGAGATGCGCTCACCGGACGTACGCAACTACGTACCTCGCGGCCATGCACGGCGCACGCGCACTGGCCACCGGCGCTACGTACACACCGAGGCAGCGCCGGGCGCGGCTGGGTGGGTGCACTGGTGTAAATAGTAGCAGCCCGAGTTGCCACTTGACCGGGAGCAGCGGCAGGAGCGTAGCTTAGCTTTTCGGGCACAAGACTAAAGGCGCAGCAAGTGCCATTAGCCGGTCGACACGTCCCCGGCCGCAGCAGCAGCAGCGTCCCGGCCCCGGCCACGCCTCGGGCTCCCCGCCACCCCCTCCCGGTCGCACACGCACGTACGGTATCGATCTCCCCCCACGCACACCGTCTTGATGGCGCGCCGGTAACTTGCGAGAATTTTTATCCCGGTGACGCTGACTACTCGTGCATGGGCAGTTGGTCTTGGCCTCTTGGGCATGGGCGCGAGAAGGGCTGAAGGAACGTTTTGCATGTGTGCCTGGCTGGCTGGTTGAGGCCTTGAGGCCTGGCCTGGCTGACCTAGTGCTACTACTACTGCGAGCTAGCTAGCGGCGTCTACATATAGGGGTGGTTGTACCCTAATTCTAACGCAATTAAGCAGCTAAACTAGCTAGGGCGAGAGCGAGAGGCGAGATCTAGCGCAATCTGCACCCCACGATAGGGGAAAGGAAAGATTCTTCCCCGCCTCACCCTCCCTCTTCCCGGCCAAGCCAGCTATAGCCCACCACCACGCCCCATGTCCCTTCATAAGATCTAGGACAAAGCAGCTAGCTAGGCGCTAGAACAAGCAACGAATCCAGCCACCCGAATTTCATCTCGTTTTAGCTACCTAGCTAGCAGTGTAGCGTGAGGTGCGAGCAGACAGATCGTGCAGCGGTTGCTGAATTGGGTAGGCCTCGGCTTGCTGATTTTGGGACCGATTTGGAGAGAGGGGCCGGGCCGGGGAGGGGCAAGAAAGGCAGGCCGGCCGGAGCCCGGAGGAGAAGAAGAAGAAGGGATTCGGGAGGCCAGCCATGGGTCGCGGCAAGGTGGTGCTGCAGCGGATCGAGAACAAGATCAGCCGGCAGGTGACCTTCGCCAAGCGCCGCAACGGCCTGCTCAAGAAGGCCTACGAGCTCTCCATCCTCTGCGACGCCGAGGTCGCGCTCGTCCTCTTCTCCCACGCCGGCCGCCTCTACCAGTTCTCGTCCTCCTCCGAGTAATGATTTCATTCCGATCCCCGTACCACCCCGCCATGCTTAATTCAGTTTTTGCTTTTCGGCGCATGGATCATTCCTTCTGCGGTTTGGTTTCTCTTTCGGGTTTGGCGAAGCTATGTATGCTTCGATTTGCTCTTACGTTGCCGCGATTTGCGCCTCCCCAGTTGCCCGTACGCGACGATCGATCTGGATTTTTCATGTGTCTTCGTGCGTCCGTGCATGAACTCATGGGGCTTGGGTTCGTACGTTCTGTTCCTGTTCTCTTCTGTTCTATTTGGGAACTGTGTCGCAAGATGCCGGCAGGAATCCAACAAGGAAAAAGTGATGAGCTCATCCGCAGTAGGGATCCATGGACGTATATATGTATGTCATGTATGCGTGCCTCATTCACAGTAGAACAAAAAAGGGTTTTAATCGCAGAAAAAAGGGCAGGAAAAGGGGTTTTATTTGATGTGCTCCTGACCAGACCTGTGGAACAGGTAATTAAATTAGACTAGTTAAGGGCGCTTATATTACATGAGTTTGCGACCTAGCTTCAGGCTCGTGGTAATTGGTACTGTCTGGCTAGGAAATTAAACGAAAATCCTACACCTACGGGTGATTTCTACGGACACTGGCTTACGGACTGAATTCACCTGCTGCGATTGGCTGAATCCCTCCCACACCCCTTGATTTCCGGCCGCAGACCCCGTGCCCTTCCTCCAGGTATGTCCGTAAGTTATTTTCCGTAGTAATCTGTCCGTAACTGTAGCATCGCTCGAAATTAAATGGCGCCTGGTTTTGTCCGGGCGTCAACTAATAATACGATTATTTTTCAATTACCTAGTTATGTCCTGCGTTCTGGGCAGTATCATCCACTTATGAGAATTTATCTTTAGTACCCCTTACGTACGTAGGTTCCTGCATACCCAAGTGTCTTGATAAAATTTGACACCCTTTAAGTTATTATAAAGCACTGCTCTTGTGGTTTCCTATTGTACATTTGTCAACTAGCTATAAAATATGTACTGTTCACAGAGTTTGTAAGAAAATTATATTACCACACTGTTTCCAAAAAAATGATACCGCATCCGGTTAATTTATCTGCAATAATTATCTAGTCAAAGTACCAAATGAATAACGAACATAACAACATTGTCCTTTTAACTCATGATCAACTGTGGCCTTACAAGATATACTGCATCGTATGTAGCCATGTAGGTAGGCGGTAGCTGGAAAGAACAACAGTACCATTTCTACTTGCTGCGGAGCACACGAAAACTATCTTTTACCTAGCAGAAGATAACTAGTAAATGTATGGTATGTGCGTACTAATTAGTTAAGGTTACTAATCTGTCAAGATTATAAAGCCACTGAATTTCATGATTCATCAAACAATTATTAACCTACACTGATGCATGAAATTTGTATATCGGAGATAGTAAGTTTGCGTGCTACTATTTTCGAGGGCTAACCATGTTAATATACATGTCAGATATTATGAAAGGGCCATTGCTGGCTAGCTTCTAGTTGAAGCAATCTTGACTGAATTGTTCTATTCTTGGAAATTACACAATTGCACATTCTTATAGTACAACATTCGGTAGCATAGTTTTCACAATTTTTAATTGGTCCGTGGCAACGAGTTTTTTGTAGTTGGTTTGGGTTCAAGTCGTCTTCACTACATATGATGTTTTTTTTGCATGTGAACTTGGCATATGACGCAACTTCCAAACCTCGTGTAAAAGTGATAATCACTAAACAAATTAACTTCGAAAGTGTTTCCATAATATTATGATTTGAAAATGTAGTAAATATTTTTTTATGTAAAAATAGAAACGAAAATAAGAACTACCAAGAGAACCTATAAAAAAAGTTGTTAATCAGTTAATCACCAAAAGTGCGAAAAGAGTGTTATTGATGGTGTCTGGTTACTTAAATAAAAATAAAAATACAATGCCATTTAGAGGTCATGGTGGTGGTTAATGTCCCCTCTTTGATGTGCAACGGTCTTGTTGTTATTATTTTCTTGGAACTTTCTATAACTTGTCATGCTTCCATTAATAGAATTATAGAATCATGAAATCCCTTTCTCAGACTGAAAAATGGTAATACCATTTATTTTCTGGTAGGACACTATCATTTTTTTGGTCGCCACATGATTTTGAGTTTGTTTTATTTACTATATGTGTGATCCATAATTTCATCTTGATTTTAATTTACAACAGCATGCTTAAGACACTTGAGAGGTACCAGAGATACATATTTGCTTCGCAAGATGCCATGGTGCCCACTAGAGATGAGTTGCAGGTCTGAGGTTTTTATTCACCATCCTATATTATGTAGATTCTACTGTTCTCCTTCAAAACTAACATGTTTGATTTTTTGAACCGTCAAGTTATACATTGCCGCAATTAAGTATTCCCCTTGTCGAATCAATGCAATAGCATATAATCTATAATGCCCCAAATAGTTAATAATAGATGCATGCTACATTATTGAATAGTCATTTAAATCACTGATTCATACATTTTCTATATTAATTAGCGTTCTGAAGCAGCGTCTTTTCATGAATATTACCCTATTCATGGTTGCTACAAATCTTTTTTTCTAGGCTCACGTCTTATGTCTTATGCCTTGTTTAGAATATGGAAATGTGTTTCTTATGTAAAATTACTGCGTTACAAACATTCCCATATTGTTTGAGAATATAAAGGTACAACATTGAAAGGTTTTAGCAGTTACAACTATAGCTAATGAGCATTGTCCGAGTGCATGTCATTTTTTTTGTAAACGGATAGCTCAGCCTCTGCATCTAGGAGATGCACACGGCTTTTATATTAATAAAAATCGCCATAGTCTGCATCTAGGAGTGCATGGCATGCATATGCCAAACATAACTTTCATGCGGCTCCCTCCATCTGAAATTAGGCATCAAGTGCGACCGCATGTAGGTACGTGGGAACTGTGAGCCCGATGTGATGTGCCTGCTGATGAATTTTGTAACGTTGGAACTAATTCAAATTTAATTAAAACAACATGTCTATAGTTTATATGCTATAAATATGGTGGCTTTTAATTAAACATGCACGGAGTACAGTATTTTTATTTCTGATAATTAAAACGTAAAGTATGATTCTCCTTCTTCGTGGTCATGTTTGACCAGTTGGCATGTACAACATCTAGAAAATCCAACCGTTCCTGCGATTTTTGTATACTAAAATAATCACGTGAATTTAACTTGAAAAAATTTACTAGTCGATGTGCAACTCCTACCTTCTAATAATAAGTAATCCTAGATTTATGGATTGCATTGTTATATATACTGCCCTAGTTGTCAGTCATAATTAACGTAGGTTGTCTCCAAGGCCACAACTATGCAACTTCAAATAAACTAGGGTTATTATGAAATAATGTTCCATGAAAAATCTAGTAATGCAACTTTCCCTGTTTAGCTTTTTGTAGATTTCTAACAGTTGCATATAGATCCTTCCTCAAAGACATACAAATTTTCGTCAGTTGTGCGGTTTGAAGAAAAAAATAGCAATTTTCTTACCCGTATTTAATTTAGGTGTTGTGTGTATCTCTTAATATTTTGACATTGCAGAACAACTATCTGGAATATATGGAGCTGAAGGGACGAGTTGAGGTTTTACAACACTCACAAAGGTAATGTGCTTCTCTATATTGCCTCTCAGACTAGTAGTGATTGTTTCATTTTTATGGCAGTATTGACATGTTACTAAAGGAAGTACCGTTGGTGTTGCCCACAGGAATCTCCTAGGTGAGGATTTGGCTCCACTAAGTTCGACCCAGCTTGATCAACTTGAGAGTCAAGTAGGCAAGACCTTGAGGCAAATAAGGTCAAGAAAGGTAAACTTTTTTTTTCCCAAAAAGAAGGGTAAACTATATAGAAAGAATTTTCCAGATAAATGGCACAAATTAGATTTCTCATTCATCATATTGAACAACCCTTGTCTAGTATTTTTTTCTAAAGGGTTTGCCCCGGTCCCTTGGGTGATGCACACAATTGTCCATCCTTGTCTTGCATATATCATGGTTTTATCACCTCACAGCATGTCTGGATATAAGAGCATTCCATATAGGAAAGAGAGAGGCAGGACCAATGTTCTATTGGGTGGTTTGAGGTTTAGTATCTTTAGGTTTGCCCTGAAACATAAATAATTTTGATTTTCCACATAATTGAGGATTGTGTGGCTTAGAGTGAGAAATTTACAAGCAACTTCAGTTTTGTATGATGGTTTGTACTATGATACTGCTAGTCTGCTAGTAACCACAAACATTCCTGAGTATAGATGAGGCATTGGGACCAATTTACAAGCAATGTGGTTAGCAACCCAAAAATTGATACAACATACTAAGGAGGCTTAGAGTAATAGACTATCTTGATAAGAAAAAATTACGGCACACTCCTCATGGCTACCCAACAGTCGTTTGCTCCATTGAACGAAAGAATTAAAATCCATTATTATTGTTCCCTCAAATTTTGAACTGTGCAATCAATTAAGTTGACGTTTTCACCAACTCTCATATGCATGTTTTCACCTACACTTGCAGACTCAAGTACTACTCGATGAACTCTGCGATTTAAAGAGAAAGGTGACACTAAAATGCTTTACGTTTTTGTTGCCAAACGATATTGATGTCTCATCCGCATTGTCTAACAGAAACACCAATCTTTTTCAGGAACAAATGCTACAGGATGCAAACATGACACTGAAAAGGAAGGTAACCAACATCTTTTGCATTTGGGCGTACTTCGCCAGGGACCCCCCCCCCTCCCACTCCACCCCACCCACCCCTAACAAGAGGGAGCTACTCACATTTGATTTGACTCGGTGTCAAGTGACTGGAATGTGTCCATGATGCCACAGGCAGTTAGCCAGCAGCATGGTTGGAGTAGGACCCACAGATAGTTGGCACCAGCATAAACACAGGCTTTCTTGTTCCATTCAGAGGCCTAGCATGCATTGTGCGCTGCAACCTCCTTCTCTGCTGAAACTTGTTATAACGTTTCTGACGCTGCTTGGTTTCAGCTGGACGAGATCGAGGTGGAGGCGCCGGCAGCTCCCTCGCTTGAGGTGCCATGGCAGGGCGATCGCGGCGTGGGGTCGCACACGCCTCCGCAGCCAGAGCACTTCTTCCAGGCCCTGGAGTGCAACCCTCCTCTCCAGCCAGCGTAAGATCGAGCAAACAACTTAATTTCTTCCCTTCTCCTGATGACAACGACGGTCGCTGATGGTGACGGTATCCACATCTGTCTCTGCAGGTTTTACGCCATGGATGTGAACCAGCCGCCGCCTGCGTGGATGGCGTAGCTAGCCGCGCGCCCGCATGATCTGCTACTTCGAACGATCACTCAATCAGGGCTCGTTACATGCGTGCCTTTGTTTCCCTGCACCTCCTATACATCTACGGACTCTCTGCTAGCTGCTTTTGTGGTCATTTTCCGTGTGCCTGCCCAACAGCCTCGAAGCGATGTGTACAGGGCGTGTCGTCGTATTGTTAGTAACTGTTATAATTTCTCATTCTGTTCAGAAAAAAAGGGGAGTGGTTTACTTTTGGGGAATTTACACCATTTCGTAATAAACATTTGTCATGTACGGCACACTGATACTGATACCGAACTGCTTTGCATGTGTCTAAACTCGAGGATTCGGTCTAAGCCTAGGTTCGGCTGAGAATTTTATATGTGTCAATTATGCTATCTGTCTGATCTAATCTTAAATTACACCTAGAGGCGAAGCTAGAGCATAATTTCATTGCGGTCAGTTATGTTAGTTATAGTGTATTTTTGCACTAATAAGCAATCTAAAAGACTAATTCAGTGAGGAATTGATTAGTTTTGGTGGGTTCAGCTGAATCCAACTCTTCTACGCCAGCTCCGCCACAGCGATGTCCATACAACTTTTGCTATCTTGACTCTTCCTTTTTATGAGGCTCTTTAAAGATCTACATAAACAATCTTATGCACATGAGGTTCTTGATGAATGCCTGAGAGTATGATGCCACTTGAGTACACAGAAAACAAACATGATATGAAGTGGATGAAAATGACTTTTTTTTGCTGCACGACCAACTAGGACGAAAAGTAAAGCAAATGGATTGCCAAGGGGAATTGGATGAGGTTATTTCTAGATGGCCAGCACGATGCAAAGCTAATATCAATGATTTGTTGCATCTTAAACAATGTCTAATGACAGGAAGAATTTGGGAAAAAAAAGTACACATGCCAAACAAACACAAGTGATCATACTCACTCCGTTTTTTGTATAAAGGCCACTATCTTAGTTCCTAGATACCAAGAAAACAAAACAAAACAATTAAATATCACGATTAAATTACAAGAAAAAGCTCTTATGTTCCTTGTTAATTAAACATGTTGTATATGCTGCCTCTTTCTCTATGGTTACATGCAACCTTCACATTAATGATCACCATTATTCGAGGTAAAATTCTATCCAATTATTTTTTGGAGAGATAGTGACCTTGTATAGATACAAACTGTATTATGATATTTTCCTTCTATTTAAAGATGGAGGGAGTATTCCCTCCGTTTATTTTTACTCCGCATATTAGAATTGTCTTAAGTCAAACGTTTTAAAGGTTGACAAAGTTTATAGTACAAAATATCAACATCTGAAATATCAAATCAGTATACTATGAAAATATATTCCATGATAAATTAAATGATATTTATTTGATATTGCTAATATTAATATTTTTTCCTATAAAATTGGGCAAACCCTAGCAGGTTTGACTTTGGAAAAACTAATATGTGGAGTAAAAAGAAACAGAGGGAGTATGTATCATTTTTACAGAAAGTGGATAGCCTGGCCTCTTCATCAATCGTTGTACGCATCCATATATATTATCATGTCATCATTCATGGTCTTAAAAAGTTCATAAAATATCAACTAACGCAATATAAACTACATGTAGCTCCTATCCATCACAAATTCTATCACCAAACCTTCATCCATACTGGTTGTACAAAAGGCTGAGCGACCATCTACAAGATGTTGCACCCAAAGTCCACGGACTTTGAATTTTTTCACACGGTGCACATAGGACCACCTACAGATCCAAATACGTAGCTTTGAGAATAACCTTCTAACGATTATAAACATTTTCTTGTAAAAATAACTCCCTATGGCCCGACTCAAAGCATGAAATCCCACACAAATCTAAGCCTATCTTTTCTATTGATCTAATTCAACCAATTATTACAGAATAAATCCGTTATATTAGTTTGTGGTGGTAAGTTGAATGTACGATAAATAAAAAAGCGTTGAATAATTTCGTTAGTGTCTCAAAAACAATTTTTTTATTCCCATTCCAGTTGCACTTAGCAATATTATCCACCTTCAATAATACATTTTTACTTACTTCTACATGTACTTCTAGTTTCCAAATATATTTCTAAGGAAATATTGTATTGCCATTCATTAGGTATGCATTCATAGATTTTACCATAAATGGACTAATATTAGTCAACTTTCAAGTGAACATGTCCGATTCTCAATTAAATCAATATCCATCAACCTCTGAAATAAATGCAACAAGATGTCCATTTGTCCGCTAAGGCCCATTTAAACGTAATATTCGGTGGTACTTCAGACATAACACTGATAACAAAAATAATTTTTTATGCAATGGTATATAAGGATGTATATTGTTGAGAGAGAGAGGCATGTAGTTAGGCCATTAATCTTTCCAAAATTGCATGTGAAAGGACAAGAATGTCGCCTAGAAGGGAGGGGTGAATAGGCGGTTAAAAATAATTACGGTTAAGGTTTGAATAAATGCGGAATGAAACTAGCGTTTCATTTATCAAGCCAAAACCTAAACAAACTAGATTCACCTATGTGCACCAAAAATTTATGCTAAACAGTTCAAGCAACTATGTGATAGCAAGATATGTTATTTCAAGCTCAATAGCTATCACAAAGTAAATTGTATAAGTAAAGAGATCGGGTATAGAAATAACCGAGACACATGGAGACGATAATTTATCACGAAGTTCACTTTCCAATGGAAGCTAATCTCCGTTGGAGAGGTGTGGAGTCACAATGACTCCAAGCGCACAATGGCTCACCTTATTCTCCTCATGCCTCCACCAATGTGGAGTGCCACGATCCACTAGGGGACCTTTGAGGGCGGTCACCGATCCCGTACAAGGTTGGGGCTATCTCCATAACTCAATTGGAGATTCCAACCAATATCCCACGAGTTACCAAAGCTCCGAGATAGCAACAATGTTTTGAGTGCTTCCAAAGTACCCAAGAGGACAAGCTTAAGGGCATTTCAAGAACCCAAGAGTAACA